>CAJVGC010000001.1:77559299-78159299 GCA_910822075.1 Senecio squalidus | reverse complement strand
TTATAACAAACTTATGAGGGCTTAATCTAATATCTTTGGTTGGTCGACATTTTTTGTGAAACTTATCTAAAATAAATATAGACTTCTAAAAAAACAAGTTGTTTCAAGTAGCTCATAAAAGTATATATTGAGATTATAATACAATTAAATTTATCTTTCTTAGTTATTATGTACTATCATTTTACATTTTAAGCTAAAACTTCAAATACATTGTCGAACATATCTACGGAAAAAATTGGCGCTTATATTATAATGGTGTAAAGTTGCGTTTGAAAGAAGTTTTAGTAAACTGGTTTGAATTCCATGAAATCAGGAATCTTGAATTCCTTCCGAAACTGAAAGGATTTCTAAATTCCACAACGGAAGGAATCTGATGGAATTTTGACAGATTCCAATTCCTTCAGTTGTCCAACCAAACAGGATGCAACAGGAATTCTGAATTCCAATTCCCTCCAGTTCCATCAGATTCTGCAAACCAAAAGGGGCCTTAATATTTTTTTTTATTAGATTACCAATTATGTATCTGTATTAAAAACGTTAATTATTTTAGAGTTTGAAAATTGAAAAATATTTAAGGGTAAAATGGGAAGTTCCTACATTTTAATCATTAATATTTAGAAATATGACAATAATTTTGAGACAAAGGTCAATAAAAGTTGGACATTTTTTTTAAAACGGATGAGTATGTCTTTGTTTTCACGTTAGGAATTTAACCACTTTAGAAAGTTACCAATTATAAGTTTATTGAAAATGAAAAATGAGCCTTTTATGAGTTGGGCCTTACCTAACAGTTGGCCCATTAGAGATTCAACTAGCATCATTTATTTATCGAAACAGACAATTTTATGAGCTAGTCTCTATGTTTTTTTGAAAGTCAAACAAAATCTATATCGTGTGTGGATATCGTTCTTAATATGAACGGTTTAAAAGAATTAGACCTGTTAATTGCATATACCATTTCTACCAGGGACAACATTCGTATGGACGAATGTTTTATGTACGAAAACTACTATCTGGTCAAACCATATGAACAGTTTAAACAATTAACTGACTAAATTACCATTGTACAACTTGTATAACCCACAAAAATGATGGGATGGCACTTATATTATAAATGAAGTTCTTGTTACAACAAATACAAAAACTATTCTTATATAACAATTAATGTATTTTCTTTAATCAATTTGCTGTGTTATAAATTATAATTAAACAACTTTATCTTTACCTGTATATATGATTACATTTGTGGTCTTGTTTGGACGACGAAGATTTTCCCATCTCGTACAACACCTTCAATGTCTTGAGGAGTTCCGTATAACTTTTCAATAGAATCTCCGGCTTGTGCAATGCTCGAGAGGATTGACTTTTGGAAGTCAGCATCAATGATCAACGGGTCGGATGAATAATCAAGAACAACCTTGTCTTCTTCATCCATAGGCACACTGCAATAAAGGTCCCGTTAGTATGTATATTCTAGAGGTTTATATTACGGTCTATAAACGTGGTATAACTGAAGTTTTAGAGATATTCTGGTTATGCCATATAAGCTATAGCTTTGGCTTTATGGGGTTTAGAGTATATTGCATGCACTTGTTATTGGGTATTTGCATGAACGATCGACATCTACAAGATTCTGTAAAGACGATTGTGATCGTGAAGTTTGAATATCATGACTGTAGAGATTTTTTTATGTTATTTCTCTTGTTCTTGACACTTGTGTTTTTTTTGGTAAAAAAGCCTAGATGCTATGGCGCATGTGCGATTAAGTTATATTCAACTTGTCAATTGACAAAAGTTTCATATAGATTTACCTATCATAAAGTCCTGCACCAGCATAGCCTTCTAGATCTTCACCATTGGAGTCAGATCGAAAGATAATCGATCTCCTTATAAAAAGACCAATCGGTTTGCTAGGGTAACCAAGAACCTACAAAACTTGGCGTGCTTAGAAGGAAATAAACATCTTTACATATACAAGCATATTAGACCGTAAACCGCATAACTGAAAAACAACAAACTTCAGTATTTTATGAAATTCTTTTTTAGTTAAGACGATGTATACCTTTGGGGAGTCGAGATTGTCTTTCTTTGCAATGAAACTCAAAGCACGACCTGGGTAAGCTCCTACCAAGGTCTCTCCAAGGCCCATTACCACCTGTAGTGGAAGGCAAGTAGTTATAATTTTGCATACACATCTGATCAAACGGGTCAAAAGTCGCCCAAAGAGTAATTTATTGGTCGATCACATAAAAATAATTTGCATAAGCAAGGAAAGAAGTAAAACTAAATAACCTCGGCATATATTTCTGATGAATCTCCTGATGATGGGTTTGTGGTGTGAATAACAAATGCGTAATCAGCATTTATAATTTCCTGGACTAGGACAGCCATGCATAGGAAGTCATGGTCTAGTTTTACTTTCTTTGTACTGAAGTATGCTCTCTCGTTCCATTTTGAAGCCCAAACCTGAAGAATTATAGTCAAATTAGAGGTGACAATATACACGGACCAATTCGGAAAGTAATCTATTAGTAACGGATAAAAAAAATAGCTATTATAGGTCAATCTATTTATTAAAAAAATGGTGATTATTACAACAATAATATAGCTTTTGTAATTAACAAACGCTTCTAACCTTTTTTATAGCCATCCATGCTTGTTCCCATCTTTGTTCACCCTCATCACCGGGCCATGGCATATCAGAGCTTTGCATTTTAGTTTTCAGTTCTTGTACCTGAATCAATGCTTGCTCTTGTCATTTCTTTACAATTGTTATCAAATTGTAAATTATTTTATATCATGAATATAAACAGAGTTAACCAAGTGTGTCTCTGAATTAACAACTATAATATTTGCAATATACATATAGCACGTAACTAACTACTATCACCGATACTTAAACAAAAAGAAACGTTACCAGTTGTGGTGGGGCAGAAAGATCCAAAACCGTCTTTCGAATCTCCTCAAGGACATCAGATCCTTCTGTTTCCAATTGTTTGTTCAGAATTTTTATTTTTTCCGACACTCCCTGATTAAAAAGTATTATATCACAAAACCGTTTGACATTTATAAATGCTAAATGAAACAATATATAAGCTTGCATATATGGACTACCTGATTTAATTCATCAGAAAGAACTTTCTCGAAAACTCCAAAAGGTAGTGCGACTGAGGTAGGTATACCAACCGAAGATGGGACTTTCCCTTTAAGGTATCCAATGTTACGTGATTTAGCTCCAACCTTATCAATATTATTAAATGTATAAGTTTGAGATTGCATATTAAGTAAGAATAAGGTACGATATATTAATCTGTTGGTAAGTAAAGGAAAAATCTAACTAACCATCTCACTCGTGAACTCGTCAGATGATATGGCATATAGACCATTAAACTCTTTTTTAACCAGCTGTATAGTTGGCGATGGACCAACTTCTTCCACGTTGCTTGATTGTGTTAGATTGTCCTCTTTCACTTCACTAAAATTATACAATTCACTTTTTTATTTTAACCTTAGATGCTTCAGAGAACGAGAGAATAAATACAGATTTCTGTAACGATGAATTACCTGTAAGTAACATTAGCTGATGTGGGTTTTAAACTCAACAATTTTCCTTCTTTTGCTCGTAGATCGTTTAAAATATCGGGATCAAAACATGTTGCAAAGCAAACCTGTAAAGGACAATGTGATCATCTTTAAAGCGGTTGACTATAAACACTTTTTTCCATCTTAATTAAGTTTTTCTAAAATAAATATACTTTCTTATAAAACAGTTTTTTAAGAATTACCTTGCTGTTTCTTGCACGAACAGAAACATGAGATAGGACATCTGGCATGTCAGGTGTTAGTACAGCAACCGCACCGTCGGGAATTTCCTCTTCTCCACTCACAGTCTTTGCAACTAAAATAGTTGGCAATTCATAAGATTTGTTTTGAACAGAAAGTAACTCATCAACCACCACAACGTATCCAACAGCTTCGATTGGGCTGATAACCTGCCAGCTGTTCACAAAACGTGGTGTTGCATCAGGAAGTTGTTTATGGCTGAACGAGGAGGTGAAAAAATGGACTGGTTGGGTAACGAACATTTTGTTACGGGTAGAAACAGTTAGAAACAGGTCAATTCAGGTTTACCATTATACTTTTTGTCCTAAACTGTTAAAAAAAATAAGAATAATAATAATTAATGTGTCAAATCTGATTATTTAATCTTTTCCAATAAAATGATTTAGAAGGCTTTTGTATTAAAAATCCACTTTAGCCAACTTTCGACCCGTTTGACCTATATTTCTTTTTGAGCATTTTTTTTATATTTTACCCTTAGAAATAAAACACAGCATGAAGATGAGCATTTCAAACTAAAACATGAATATGGATGTCACTATGAAAGTCATGTCTTTCACTGGGATTAAGAAAATTATAATGAGACCAACCTCCCCAAATTAGCCACACCACGGAGGATAGGATCAAGACGATTAACTAGTGAAGATAAAGAAGCAGCTGATCCAGAACGAATCATTTCCTCCGTGAAAATGCTTACCTGGGATAAAATTTTAATATTTGATAAGAGAAGAAAAAAGGCTACATGAGATCACAAAAGACGGGGAAAAAAACATAATGTGATACTTGATTTTTAGTACAATATCTTACCGCCCACTCATCTAATCCAAGCAGTGTTCCAAGGTACTCAGCAGAAGGTTGCAGCAGCTTATGGTACATTTCTCCCTTGGTTGCAAGTGCAAGCCTAGTTCTATCAAGAACCGACTTTGCAAATAATGCCCAATCATTGTCGTTACTTTTCAACATGGTTAGTGCACGATCCCATCCCTTTAAAACGAATAAAAAACACAGGAGTTACTATTTTAGTATATTAATCATTGAATTAACAATCAGTAGACAGGCTACTGATATTAATTGTTACCTTCCAACAATAGATAAGATCTTCGTTGTTGTCTGATGAAAGTATAAGGTTCTCGAGAAGAAGAGTAATGAAGTACATAATTTTCTGCAGGGTAATGAATAATAATGAAGTTTTAGTTAATCATCCATATAACTTTCAGTAGACAGGTTAGTAATAACAATTAGCAATGTAAATATTTTTGTGCCCGCTGTTATAAAAACGGTAAAAATTCTTTGTACTCCACGTCAAAATGAACTCTTTTAATATAAACCAGCTAGATGCCAACTGGCAGTGACATGGACTGCCAAGTAGGACAAAATTTGCTGACATGGCAAGATTCATAGCCTTTCCATTGAGTAAAAAAGTTTCGTATCTTTCCTTACCTTTTTATGAAATTTTCCCATAAATAAATATGTACATACCTCTGGTTTAGCATTCTTTAATTCCTCGTAGCCCCTTTCAATGGCTGTCCGTACAGTAGAATCCAGCGCAATGTCGACAAAGAGAAGATCCTTGAGACGGTCATTTGAACTAGAAAGTAATGGCTTAAGTTCCTCACGTGCCTCTAACAATCCCTGGTTTAAAAAAGAGATATTTATCTTGTTAGTAGAAAATCAAAGATGATGCTTACATTGCAAGGAGTATTTCAAGTACCTCAAGAAGGGGTTCCACATTCTTGTCTTCGACATGCTCTAAAACAAATTGAAGCAATTCCTATTTTTGACCCTTTGTGAGTAAACGAAAATAATCATAGCATACTTGACCTTAATAAAGATAAAAAGAAACTTACTGGAAAACCAGATGGCAAGCCAGAAATGGGATTTATATTCACTCCAACCATAAAGCCTTTTCCCTAAGAATATTAAATAAAACAAGTAAGTTGTTTGCTTTTGTAAAAAAAGATCTGGAAACTTCTTAACTCTGACCGAATGTGAGGTTTTAAGAGCTTTGAGTGTGTGTGTTTTCATTCGGACGTTTGAAAAAAAATAAACCAAATATGATTAAGATTCAGACTTTGGGACCACCTTTGCTTATTCAGATTTAGACATAAAACCTCGTAAAAGCATAGCAAAGTCTCGTATTGTGTTAAGAAACATGAGCTAGATACTGAAATTACCTCAGATCTATATCCCATGCAGTTTGAAATTGCAGACTCAAGATCGGCACCTGAATGAACAGCCTGCACAGAGATTACAGTAGGACAGAAGTCTTTTAGTCTGCAAAAGATATGACAAAAGTAATTAGAAATTAGAAATTAAATCCAACCTTTAATGATCTCATGTAGCTCCCAAGATCACGCAAAAGGCCCTCCTTTTGGTCCCTCGAGAAGCTTGGCTCATGGTGAATGGCCCTGTCATAACTTAGAAGTCGTTCTTTTGTTATTCCATTTGTATTCAGTGTGTTCCAGTATACACTCATGTCCATATCACTATTAAGATAATCAATTAGTGCCTGCAAAGGAGTAAGTAATACGTGATCTTTCCCGCCATATAATATGTTTCAAATTAAAAAAAACAAACATCAGTTTAACATGCTTTATACCTGACAGATCACCACATCATCAGGGCTTGTGTTATTATGCAACTTCTGATGCCATTCCTCCATCATTCCTCCCGCACAATTATTCTTTCTCTACATTGGCAGAATTGACTGAACATTAGCTTAATGCAAAAGTAGGAGCGATTTAAATAAAAATTTAATACTGTTTCGTCATATATATATATATATATATATATATATATATATATATATATATATATATATATATATATATATATATATATATATATATATATATATATATATATTGGAATGTAGTATTTTCTCACTCCCAGAAAGGATGCAACTTTCAATAAATGATAATAAAGGATTAAAACCGGTTAGCTAACAAGATATACTTGAAAGTAAGTTACGATATTTATACTTCTCTTAAACCGAGTGTTTATGTCTAATGGACGATTATTGTATGGCAAAGGGAGTACCATGTTTCTTTTGTTGCATATTGCCAAAAACAATAACTAGGAAAATGATGAAGAATTTATGAATACCTGGATAACTAAAATTTCATCCCGAATTCGCTGCCCCACATCCCCGTCACCACCACGTCCAATAGTTGACATAATCATACGCAAAAGTTCACTATATTGTGAACTTTTATAAACATTTTGAAGCAGGTTTATGAGCCGGTCCTGAGCTTGGCTTATCTCACTGCACCAAATATAAGCAAAACTTTAGCAACTGGGGTGCTTGTGAGTAAGGGGTATTTTGGGAATCCACAAATTGAAGGCCAAAGAAGCTCGTGTACGAGGATTACCGTGGCTTTACACAGTAGCTTTTATTCCAAATTAGCTGCCTTGTGGCCATAAACCGCATCCACACAAGAATTGCTGCAAGTCCTAACTCATCAGCATCCTTGGCTTCTTCGATTAAATCTGCTGCAATATTAAATCTGAGAGGTGTATAAAAAACACATGTTGATTGTTAGAAACTACGATGTATACAACGAGAAAATAAATATTTGACTGTAAAAAGTTTAAACTTGCAAGTGCAAACCTGTGCATAAAAGACTGTTCCGCCACACTTTCTAGTGATGCTATTCTGTCTAACAAGTCCTTGGCAGTACCCTTCCCGTCACTAGCGTCCTTCATGAAGTAAAAATAAGAAAAAAAATTAATACAGAAAAAATATATGAAATGTAGTAAATCATGATTCTAAGAAAATAAGCAAGAGACGAAACCTTCATTGGCTTCTTGGGTTCAGTGAACTCAACATAAAAATCTGAATCCTTATTGTTAACCCAACTATCACCACGACGAAGAACAAATGGCATGCCCACAAAATTTCCTTCGGTGAGTTCTAGCTCGAATGTTTGTAACTGCCATATGTAAGATTGCAAATAGTACTTAAACCATTAAATTCAGTTCAAACTTATCGAAAAAGAATCAGAAAAACTTTTCATGGCAAACCTTGTTACTAGGATCATCGACGGAGATTGTTGAAAACTGTGTTTCAGCAGCTTTGTCTAACGAAATAGAACCTACAGGTAACAAAGTTTGCGGTGGTACCTACAATAATTTAATATATAAATTTGTTAAAATAAACAAATGTATCTCAAATTAATCACAAAATAAATTTATAAAACTTACCAGCCACTCCCCGCCACTTTCTGATAATGCCCAATGAAGAGTAAGTGGGCCCTCGAGGTCTGTTGCTAAATGAACTGTCGTCTTACTTGAAGCATTTGTTACAAGTACCTTGAAAAAATAGCAAGTGTTAGTCGATGAAATTTAAAATCCATTGGAAAACTATTACAAAATGTATTCAAATATACCCAAATTACTATTTTATGTATGGTACTTTCAAACTTCTTATTATATGAATCAAACTTTCAGTCTGTTGCTATTGTATGTATCATAACCGATTACATGGCATCTTATATGGTTGCATGAAAGTAAAAAAACTCGTTTACCTGACGAAGAGATTACATGATATATACAATGGCAACTGACTGAAAGTTTAATACACCTAATAAAAACGTCTAAAGTACGATACATACAGGAGTAATTTGGATACAGTTGAATAAATTTTGAAATAATGTGATTGTTTTAACGCATGATAACAATAAAGAAACAAAATGATCTTACCAAAAGCTCTTTATCGAAAAGTCTATAAGTCTTTTTGTTCAGAACATTAACGTCACTTTGTTCTTCTAAGGATTTAGAGAAAAGCTGTAGTGTAGACAAAGTTTTTGGTTTTGCGGACTTCATAGAGACTGGGGTAGATTTCTTGAGAAGTTGAATTAGATCCCTCTTTTTCCGGTTAATTCTTTCAGGAGTGAAATAAGTTTTTTTCCCTGGTTGCTTTTGAACCTTTGTTTGTATCTCTCCTTTGGTAATTTTCTTTCTTATGTCATCGAGGGAACCACCTTTTTCTAGTTCCCTTTGTAACTCTTTTCTTGCTTCTTCAAATTCTTTCTGTTCAGTGGCAGCAAGTCAGTTAAAAGTACAAAACGAATAAAACAAAAGGTAGTAAGTAGTGAGTAGAGGTGGGAAAATGGGCGTGTTTTATAATAGATCAAAACAGCCAGGTTAGAAAGGTTAAGTTTTGGTACAGGTCAAAACAGGTAGGGTCGGGTTGGATCGACCTTAAAGAACTTTTTGACTTCTCTTTCTCATGAATCATAAGTATATGACTAGCTTGTTAAATATGATTACAAAACTATGTTATTGAAACAATAATATACTTTATTTTATTAGAACGATATAGGAGGTTTTTACACATTTAAATAAACTGTGAACGACTTTCAACCCGTTTGACCAGTTTCCATTTTTTGCTAATTTTTTTATTTTACCATTTGACACCTTTCTATTTTGGCTAATTAATTATTATACCATTTGACCCGTTTGAGACCGTTTACACATAGATGGGTCGAAAGTAATGCTAGTTCCCAACTAGCATTGCTTATGAACTAGTGCAAAAGCAAATTTTCTCAACGTAGATATTTAAAAATTTAAAAGAGGTTAAAGAATTATAAAGTTTAATAAAATAAAACTAGCCTTTTCTTGTTCGGGGGAATACGTCTGTTTCCCATTTCTCTCCCATCTTAAATATGCTTGCACTTGTACAAGATCTTCAGAAACCTCAACACTTGAAACTGTTTTCTCCCCCAAAGGCAACTTAACATAAAAGTTTTTACCGTTATCCTTGTACCTAAATAGTAGCATGAAAGAATGATATTAAGTTAAATATGAACTACAACACCAACATACCTTAAAAGATAATGACTTACCATCTATTATGTCTTTCATCTACTATTAGAAACTCTATAGCTTCAATTGCAGGATCGTCAATCTCTACTTTCAGGAAGGAATCGGAACCAGACTAGAAATAAAAAAGAATAAAAGTTATTTTACCAGAATAAGAAATTACCGCATGGAATTGAATGTTAATTGTAACTTACTTTCACAAAGGGGGATCTAAGAGCTTGGTTATCATGTACTTTAGTCCCTTCAGGACGACGGTTGGGAAGTACCCAATTCCTACAAAAAAACAAAAAAGAAATGAGTATTATTGAAAGACATAAAACAAATCCTAAGCATAACAAAATTCTCGAACTACATTCTCAAAGAACAGCTTACTCTTTTCTATTCCGAGTACCTCCCCAATGTAAATATAGATTGTCGGGACTATTAGTAATCTGAATCTCTACTAATGCAACAGAAGAAATGCTTACATTCACCTGAAATATGAAGAAGTAATGCTTGTTTCAGTACATGGAAATATGGAATCCTTCAAAATCAATATACGTCATATCTTAATCGGTAAAAACCTGCATCTCAGTATCTCCTTCTAGTCTAAACTTTCCTACCAGCTGCAAAAAGAAAAGAAGAATATTCTATCAAATCTGTTCATCGCATTTAGTAAAAAATGTCTTCCTAGGTATGTTCAAGACTCTACAGTTAGTAAGCTCATTCAAATAGTACAATGCCAAATTTTAACATTGTCGGTAGTTTTGTTTTTAGAAATAACAGATAACCATGTACTGTAAATTAACATGTGCAAACCGTTACCAAAATTCTTGTCCAGTGAAATAAGCGTAAATTCTTTCACTATAAGAACATTTAATGTAGTTAAGTCAGAGTACCTGAGAAACCGAATCAGTGACTAACACAGCTTGAGGGAAACAAGGAACCACACATTTTCTTAGCAACTTCGATTTCCTCATAGTCAGTTTCTGACCACGAAAATCGCTTGATAAGAACGAGGGCGAAGAAAACTTTCGTGTCTGAGCATTCGGTTGTGCTTGTAACAAACTATTTCCACAAATTCCATTAGAATTTGTTTTAACTTGATGCTCTAATACAGTTGGACGGAGCAAACCATGCCCAACCGAATTGCTCATTTTCCCTTTCCTAATCAATTGAATATCTACAGAGAAATAATCAGTAATAATACCATTATCTGTCTATGAATATACTGCATTCATATACAATTATATGCACAACTATATGATAAACTTCTATTTCACTCGTAAAAACACAGACACGTGCACAATAATACAGTTATGAATCGCATAACTATGGAAATTAAAATCAGAGCATGAAAATACTACACCGATAAACTTAAGATTCACACACGAAAACACACACACATTTGTACAATTATACATTGATGCAACCTATAAGTTGTAGCACTTAACGTGAAATCACAAAAATGAAACAGATAGACGAATAAATTGCACTTGAATTTTGATACACTGCTATGAGACTTATCAAATTATGAAACAATGTAGGTCGAAAATTTACACAGAAAACACACAATTATACAGTAATGAGTAGCATAAATCGCAGAGATTAACGTATCATGACTATGTAACATACTAGCATTACGAAAAACTGGTTTCGAAACTCAGTGAACTACTTTAATACTATCACATTGAGCAAAAACACAAAGTTATACAAATATGAATTAACGTGAAATCGTGAAAATGTGACAGATAGATGAAGAGAGTGCAGTCCCAATTTGATGAACAACTTCCATACTACCAAATTACGAAAAGTAAGAACAAATTGAACTCAGAATTTGATGAACTACTTTAATGCCATGAAAATGAGCAAAAACACAAAGTTATACACTAACGAGTAGCCGAAATTGCAGTGATTAACCTGAAACCATGAAATTTTAACTCATAACCAAAAAACTGCTTTCGAAACTCGGTGAACTACTTTCATACTATCAAACTGCGCAAAAACACACAATTATGAATCGATTAACGTTAAATCGAGAAAATGTAACAGATATTTCAACAAATTTTACTCTAACATTGATGAAAATGTAACAATAATACGAATAAATTGCACTTAAAATTCAATTAAACTAGCAAAATTGAGCAAAAACACACAATTATACAATTACAAAATCGTACAAACTGCAGAGATTAACCTGGAATCATGAAAATGTAACAAAATTATGAAGAAAATACAGTTAAAATTCGATTGACTACTTTAATACAAACAAAATTAAGCTAAATACACACAATTACACAATTATATAATCATAGAAATTGCAGCGATTAACGTGAAATCATGAAAATGTTACAAAAATATGAACAAATTATTACGAATTTAAGCATTGAATTAGGTTAACAGTTAACAAAATCATACATACCGTTGATTTGGATCAGTAGGAGTAGGATTAGTTGAGTGTGGTTGAAAGGAGTTTTTGGGATTTGAAAAAGTTTATATGAAAGTGGTGGTGAATCAAGGTTTAATGGTTTACTAATCTAGTCCTTCGTGTTACAAATAGTTAGAATACGGTCCCTAATATCTACTCGGCGAAAAAACGAGTGGTGGGAATCGAACGCACGTTCGTTATGAGACTTAGTAGGTAAGGACTAAGATATCAGTTTTAGTGATATTAGGTTACAAGTTCGAATCCTTAAATAAAATAAACAAAAAAATACCAATTATGGTTATGGAGGTTCAGTGCTCGCATAGCGGGTCATATACCTACGTTAACCGGAAAAAATCTAAATCACTTTGGTTCCACATAGTATATAAATTGAGTTTTGTATATATATAAAGGTTATTTACCTGAAAATCAAAGATATAATATATAGCTATTCATACATCATTTCAAGACATATAAGAACATGTCGTATCATTTCTTTTTTACAAACATTTTTATCATTTAGATAAACTACTTTAAAAAAAGAAGGTAGGAAAAAATAGATATTCCATGAATCTACTAAATTTATTACTTTTAGAGTCTAATAACTCCTAAATATCGTACAATATTATCGACATTTAATATTTTTCATTACTTTATCACGAATAAAGATAATAAAACATGATTTCGAGTTTTTCTTACAACTAAACAAGGTTAGATGTAAGATGTACGGAATGGTCCATCGTATAATGCCTCCTTGTTTTAGATACAATATTATCATATTAGTGTTAAATGGATTATGGTTAGTTAGTTACTATTAGTAAACTTCGATGATTTTTATGGTACAAAAAATTCTTACTTTAAAGGGGTAGAATTGTAATTTACTGAACAAGAGGGACGAAGTATGTACTTGTAGCCAAACTTAAAGGGGTTCGATATAATACGTGTCGATTACGATTTTACGTAAATCGAGCTTTTTCACATGCAAATATGCACACAAATTCACGAAATAGCGCGGGACCTGGCACGTGGGGCCCGCGATTTGGACGGTTGGACTTGTATTTGATATTTTGAACACAAATTAGTGGTAAAGAAAATACCTTTCCATTTATGCATGTCGATCGCCTCAAAAATAATCACATGTATATAGAAAAAAATCCGAATATAATTAATCCGATCTGACTTGAATCCGAATAAGTTTAATAGGGTCTGGTTTATTCGGGTCTATGTATGCTATTCGGGTTAAACGGGTCGATCGATGTGACCTGAGTCTTATTAGGGTCGGGTCAAAGGATATTTTTGGTGTTAATTGGGTTCGGGTTAGACCCGAATAACCCGAATTAGTCTAATAAAAACTTTTTTACTTTTTTTTTAAGTTGTAGTTTGAAGTCACTACGTTATGTTTAGTAAGTCATCTTTTATAACCTACGTATCTTTTAGTAAACTCGAGTTTATGTGTCGTCTATCTTTAAAATTAACTTATTAAAGACAAATATATTTAAACTATAAAAAAAAAATTCTTGCACGATTTATTTGCTAATGTATCCTCTTATTTTCCTAATACAGTTGTGTTTATAGTTTATGTATTCAATTATTTTAACATTTCAAAACTTGGTAAACTTTAACACTACAAAAAAGAATTTAATTGATTAACATTTTCTATAATTTGCTTTATTTCTATATTAACTTTTTTTTTAGCTACTATCAACAATTCACATAATTTAATCGACCAAATTTACAAGTTACATTCATTTTTATTTTGTTTGATATTTGTTGTCAAACATAACACTAGAATGTGGAGCCTTTTTATAAGCCTAAAAAGTAACAAGTTATGGTTATCTTGTTGTTAAAAACACTAATAAGATCTATTTTATGTGTTATTTTTCTTAGTTAGACTCGAAACCGATTAGACCCGACCCGACCCGACTAGACTCGAACCCGATAACCCGATCTCTTATTAGGGTCGGGTTAGGGTCAATCCCAAAAGTTTGAAAACCCGATTAGACCCGACCTGATTAAGCTTATTAGGGTCGGGTCAATCCGATTAACACCCCTACATGTATACAACTATAGATAAATCCAACGAGTCAAACTTTTATTAACTAACTTGAGTTCGAGCTCGACTCGTTTGAGTCGAATGTTATAAGATTAGAACTTAAAATATGTAACGAGCTATGGCTTATATGTGCCTTGTTAAAACTTTTATTGATGTTTTCTAGCCTTGATTATGTAAATATGTAGATGTAATATGTTTATTCTCAAAAATGCTCAAGTCAAGTTTAAGTATAATCATGTATTCGCGTCACATGTGTTATGTGACTTGCGAAAGGATAGACATGTAGGTGTAGAAACCGGATTAAATAATAACTAAAATCTAGTAAGAACCAGTTTTTAGCCACAGATTCATGATGCAGAACTTAAAATATACGCATCATAATTTAAACTTTAATTAAATTAGTGGACAAAAATTGCGTATGCATCAAATCTCCCTCTTGTACACCAAAGGTGAGTTATTACAAATGGTTGTTACGATTCTTATTAAATGTTGGTTGTTATTGGATCCCTCCCAGAAATGTATATATATAAACTCGAATATACATGTTCAACTTTTCAAATTATAAGATATAACATGTCAGGTTTAATATTCTTTGTTGTATTAAAGACGAGTTTAATGCTTGATTGTGCATAGTTTAGCAAAGTGAGTGTTTGACTTGTAGTCAAATATCTAGTATCATTCAGATACTATCTGATTAGGACGGGTTTGAGGCATGTTTTTCTTATATGGATCCGGATGATAAAACCCGCCTTGGACCTGACCTATTTCATTTCATATTACTAATTATTATCCAACTTTTCCATTTCAAATCTCAACTTAACCGGGTAAGAACAAAATACATTCGCTTTGACCATAAAAGTCATATTGACCATATTAAAAGCGAAAATGGCCAATTACCTATCGGGACGAGCTAAGATTTATAAGCCAATGTTTTGATAACCATTGTGATCCACTTAGGAAGACTACAAAAGTTGTGTTCAATAGCCAAACTACTTATGGCTTAACATGTTACTAAGATATCGAAAGTTGTGTTTTAGAAGCTATCTTGATACAGCTTTTCTAAAATTGCTTAAAAAGTTTATGGTCTTATCTTATCTTATCTTATAAACTAATAACCAGGAGTTCTTGTAAAAACTCCCTCATGAAATGTCAATAAACAATAGATAAATAAACAATAGATAAACAAGTCATATGCAACCATATAAAACATGGAAGAAGACTTTTATTTATTTTGTAGTGTAGAATGGCTTGAATGGAATTATAAATTTACACTAACAAGGTTTATATTGCTCGTGCGTTGTATCGGGATAAAATCTTAACGGGTATAATAAGCATCGGTATTATTTGGCTTATTTTTAAATAGATAAAAAAAATAGGTGCCAAAATAGTGGTTGGTTAGTGAGAATGGAACTTGAGACAGAATTGATTCTAAGAGATAATTAAGATGGTGTTTGGATTTAGCTAAACAACAAATTTAATGAAGCGTCTATCCCTCGAAGAGCGAGCCTTTTGAATGTGATATACGTAATCTAACTGATATTCTCGTGGTCACTTCTAAATTTTTCCTTTGTCATCCAAATGTGTAAACCAAGGGAGGTTCTAACTCATATCTCTTTCGTGTTTGGTGACTAACAAGACGTCTTACACTAGTGTTGGAACATTAAGATTTTGCAATTATCTTGTATAAATGATTTTTTAAAGTGTCGTGTAGTAAAGTTGTATTTAGATCGTGTAGTAAAGTTGTATTTAGAGTCCTTGTTAAGGTTTAAAGCATAGAAATCAATTATATTGATCATTATTCGTGTTATAATCGAACGTAAAGCATTTATAATATCAATTTTTTCATTTCTATCCTCGTTCTTCACCATATACACCAATCTTATGTTATCTCAGCTCTCATAAAAGTGTTGAGATTCAAATCAAAATCCGTAAGGAGGACTGTCAACTAGACTAGTATGAAACTTGCGCGATGCAGCGACAAAGATAAAACTATGTTTTTGATAAAATTATATTATGGTAACGGTTTATGGTAGTTTCTCATTCGTTTCAAGATAAGTAATAGTTATGGTTCGGGCCATTCGACCATTCGGAGCATAAAAATAAATATTTGGTAAAAGTTTCTTTTTCGACATTTCGAACCAAAAAATAAATTATGTGGTAACCGTTTATGGTGGTGCACTCCTACGAGTCATAATTTTCATTTGTTTATATGGTGGTGTGACACTTGTAAAAAAAAATTATCATTTTATAGAGATGAAAATGAGATGTGAGTGATTATTTGTATTGAAATTATTAGCTAAACTAGTTACATTTTAATTTATCTAATAGCAAAAAATGAAAATTAAACAAAGTGAGTTAAAAAGAAAGGAAAGTGAGTTGGCAATTTAAATTGTATTTAGATGGCAACTGAGGGCATTTTAGTAATTTTATTCTTAAATTTCAACTTTAAGATTAAGAGGTCAAATATTTTATATATAGTATAGATACTAGATTATTGTCCCGCGAAAGCGCGGACAAAGATAAAATTTAACTCCTAATTTTTGTATATGTAGATTTTAAGTTATTACGAGAAGACCATGTCATACGTATAATAACACATATACGTTTACGTTTATACCTATATTGCTTATAGTTAAAATAATATATACACTTTTACGTTTATATACATGTTTTAATATTTTTATGAGGAGAATTTAGAATAACAATATGGTAAATCATAGTATAAATTGAGCGATTTATAAGTAAATTAAACATTTATTTTTTTATTTAAGTGGAAATGTAAATGAAAGAGAAAATGTAATTATGTATTGTAAGAGGGTGTAAAATAGAAATAATCTTTGATGACATCATCAATCTGATCTAACGGCTGAAATCAAAGAAGATAACCCATCCAAGGGACCTTACTTCGCCATGTGGCATTTAAGGCCCCTCTTTTATATATTAAAGATAGATTATCTTAAAGATAGTTATAGATTATATAAACTAGTGCTTGTTTGTTTATTTAATTCATTAAGTCATGTTTCTATATAGTGTCTGTTTTGATAAATAATGTATGGATGAACTAAGGAGTAATGATGTTCGTTTTGTATACTGAATAAAGAAAAATAATAAATATAATAAAACATATGAAAAATCATAACTTAATAAAGAAAACACCACCTCCATTATCTCCTCAGTTAAGTCATATTTTTCAGATTAAGCCATAAACAAACAGACTTCCCATGATTCACCGCATTATATAACATTCATATTATATCAATTAAGTTTAAATCAAACACCACCATATTGACCTATTCGTTAGCTTCTTCGTTTCGTTTGGTTAATTAAATGCCAATAAACATTAAAGTCTTCCTCTAAAGATCTAAAACACACGCACGACGTTAACTTAAACATTAACAACTTCAGCTTACATTAAAAATAATCAAAAACTAAAACTAACTAATTTATTCAACATATATTATATTAAAATCTATATAAAATATTCAACCACCAATAGAATAGTTTAGACTTTTATAGATTATATACTTTTATATATAGTTGGAATATTCATATCAAATCTATGTGCTATACTGCTACGCAAAGAATCTTTTACAAGATAGTTACAACCTTAAGCGGGTTTGTTTGAGTTTATATAAACGACTTATGATTTATTGGCATTTTGACTTATGTTTTATAAGTTCGGATTTTTCGGCTTATGTAACCGTTTATGGGCTTATTATTGTTTATTATGACATAATAAATAGTAATAAGCCCATAAATGGTTATATAAGCCGCAAAATCCGAGCTTATAAAACATAAGCCGAAATGTCAATAAGTCATAAATCGTTTACATAAGTCCAAACAAACACCCCCTAAATTAGTCGACTCTTGTTAACCTTTTATACTTTAACCCTTCGAACGTGAATTAGCAACTCGGATTATATTCTTTTCCCTACTAAACATCAAATTAACTCAAAAGTGTCGAGTATATCCCGCTTTGTTTTTCCAAAGCGGTGTTTTCTTTTTATGAAAACGTACATGATTATTTTCGTCATGAAGTTTGACGAACGCCACTTTCTGATTATGTGTGATTTACAAACATAATTATCATATATTCATATTATCTTACTCAAAACGTAATCACAAGTTCCCTCTTTATTTCATTCTTATTTCTTATTTCACTCTTGATTTCATCGTAATGGTTTATTTTTAATATATAATAAAAGAAGGAATTTAAATGATATATGGCGAAAGTAAGGTACTTTGATGGTTAACTACTTTGATTTCAACCGCTAGATGAAATTGATGATGTCATCAAATGCTATTTTCATTTTACATCCTATTACAATAAATAATTACATTCTCTTTTTAATTTTCATCTCCACTAAAATAAAAATAAAATTTTAATTGTTATTCTAAAATCCTAATAAAAAAATATCAAAACATGTATATAAACGTAAAGGTGTATATGTTATTATAATAATAAACAACATGTCTATAAACGTAAATGTATATGTTATTATATATATAACATTATTTTTTCATAATAACTTAAACTCTACATAAAAGTAAAGTTTACGATTCAATTTTTATCTTTGCTCACGCTATCGCAGGATAATAATCTAGTAGTTAAAGATTATAAATGATGATAAGAACCTCTTAGCCGAAACAAAATACGAAAGTCAATGATTTTGGACATGCTAGTTGTGTAAGAGTGTACATACATAGGTCCACACGTTTTTTAATCAAGCAAAATCCAAATGAGGATGTGAACGAGTGGCAATTGTGTGTTTTTGTCACATACTCGTAATTGAAGTTAATATATATACCCATTGATTATTCATACGATGTAGAATCACATTTGTTTGTACCTTAACGGTACATCATAATTACATATTTGTTACGAGATATGAACTTAAAACATCTGGGTTGATTGACTATATATATATATGATATCGCTATTTAAACAAACTTATCAAGCACTTCACATCTTGTACATTAGTACATATTATCGATTTTTCAATCTCTAATATAGAATGACAAAATATTAACGTACGTATGATGCTCTTTAACTATATTCAACTTTGACTTGTATTAAAAATGTTATTTTACTTGAGTAGTTAAATACCAAGGGAGCTGTGTATATAATTATTAAAGGAGATTTACATCTACGTCCTTATAAAACTTTAATATTACGTCAATATCCTTGTAAAAATCAAAATTACGTTAATATCATTCCAAAACATGAAAAATTCTCATATATATCCAAAATAATAAATTAATAATATTTAAATGATTTTAATATTTAAATTATTCATCTAAATTTTAAGAGTAAATTACACCGTTCGTCCCTAAGGTTTATATACAATTACGGATTTCGTCCCTAACTTTGAAAAGTTGCATGGATCGTCCCATTGTACCGACTAATTACTCATTTCGTCCCTAATTTGGACGTCCGTTTATTGTTTTCGTTAGTCTGTCCCACGTGTTAAACACGTGAGGGGTATTTTAGTCTTTTCGCCGTTTTCAATTATATTACCCTTTTTTTTAACCTAACACTTCATCTTCCCTAATTTATCCTCAAATCATCAATCAGTTCAAGAAAAATACCTAAATATAAATGAAACTAAAATGAGGTTGTGATGATGAATATGAAATTAGTGGCAGTGGTGATGGTGAGTTTGTGACTGAGTTCTTCTACAGACGGCGGATTACTCCTTTCTGTTCCCAATATAAATGAAACTAAAATGAGGTTGTGATGATGAATATGAAATAAGCGGCAGTGGTGATGGTGAGTTTGTGACTGAGTTCTTCTACAGACGGCGGATTAGCGGTGGCGGTGATGATGATGGCGGCGAAGGTGGTGGTGGCGACGGCGGCGCCGGTGGTGGTTTCAGGTTTTTCCAAAGTTTCAATTTCATTTACAGTTTTAATACTGTGTATGTGTAATTGTGTGTATATATATACATATTTCTATATATATATATATATATATATATATATATATATATATATATATATATAGATACATATCTGTATATGTATAATTTGTTCAATTTTTGATATTGAGTTTTCAAACCCTAATTAAAGGTTTTTGTTTGTGAGATCTGGTTCAATTCGATACTGATTTGTGTTAGGTTAAAAAAAGGGGTAATATAATTGAAAACGAATTGATTGAATTTTAGTTTATCAATGGAGGATCATGAAGAAGACGATTTGCAAAAAGCTGTTACTATTGATTGAATTTTGTAGGGTTTTGAAATTGGGTAATGGAGATTTGGGTTGAAATTATTTTGGTGTTGGTGGTGGGATGAAAGAGAAAGAGAAAGAGAAAGAGAAAGATTTCTTGAGAATGCGAAATGACTAAAATACCCTCACGTGTTTAACACGTGAGGGAAGGCTAACGGTGAAATTAGACGGACGTCCAAAATAGGGACGAAATGCGTAATTAGTCTGAACAATGGGACGATCCATGCAACTTTTCAAAGTTAGGGACGATATCCGTAATTGCATATAAACCTTAGGGACGATCTATGTAATTTACTCAAATTTTAATTACATGATTTTAAATATTTTAAATTATTGAATAAATCAATAAAACTAATTCAAATGCTTATTTAAACATATATGTCAACGAATAATTAAATACCGAATGAACTGAACATATTAAATTTAATGAATAAATTGTTTTAAACTATATTACAAAACATTAATCAATTAAGACGAGAAAGTTTTGCAACCTTTTTATTCTGGTTAATGCTCAAAATTATAGAAATCAATATCTTTTAAATTTGTATTGTGTGTTTATGAAATTGAGATATATTGGTTAATGTTGGATAAACCTAACATACTTGAGTAAAAAGTTTAATTAATATTTAGATAAATAATTTAAATATTAAAGTTATTTAAATATTATTAATTTATTATTTTGGATATATATGAGAAATTTTCATGTTTTAGAAAGATATTAACGTAATTTTGATTTTTATAAGAATATTGGCGCAATATTGAAGTTTCATAAGGACATAGATGTAAATTCCCAATTATTAATTAGTAATGTATCCGTGTTATGTGGCGAGATAATAAACAATTGAATACATTTGTGAATATGATAGAAATAAAACCCTATGTAGTGATGGAAAATAAATATAAAACTTCGATGGTCAAATACGATATTGCGAATGTGTATTTTTCTTTTAATGTTGAAATATGTTTTGAATTAGCTACTTCCATTTAAAAACCATTTTAACTCAATTTTATAACTTTGTATTACAACTTAATTTTCTAAAAGTTGTTAATATTAATGTTTATTATTCTAATTAAATAATTATGAAATTTAGTAATATATTTATTAATTATAAATTAATTAACTAATAAATATTATCATCATTTGTTGTCTTTTATATTTTGTGGTAATTAAATACTATATATTAAATTATATTTTAATAGTTTATTAAATTATTTATAAGTTACAAAACCTATTTATTAAATTTGATTAAATTTTTATTTAAAATTTAAATATTTTGGTTTTGTTTATAAAAATGAATGAATGGTTAAGATCTATTTTTCTTAAAAAGAAAATTATTAAAATTAAAAGCCTTATATATTCTATATAGTAGTGTAGATTTGCCTAACTCGAGTAGCATGGTTGGAATATTCATATTCGTTTCAAATATAAGAATCAAGTAGTACACAAATGAATCTTGTTACCAAATGACAAAGTAACCTAATTAGTCAACTTTGTTAGTCTCTAAGCCTTCAATTGAGAAATAACAACCCTTTTTTCTTACCTGAACGATAAATAATTTCATCTATTTGTTACGAAACATGAACTTAAACCATCTTATGATACCGCTATTCAAACAAGCTATCAATAACTTTACATCTTGAAACGTATTATCGATTTTTCAATCTAACAAAATAGAATGACCAAATATTATCGTACTATAACGTACGAATGATGCTCTCCAACTATTAGCTATTTGACTTCTATTAAAAAAGTTATTTTTCTTAAGTAGTTTAATACCAAGTGAGTCGTGTATATGATTATTAATTTGCACCAACTTGAGTAGTTTATGTAGTTGGAATATTCATTTCTAATACACAATTGAATCTTGTTACCAAGCGATAAAGTAACCCTAATTAGTCAATTTTGTTACCCTTCAACTGTGAATTAGCAACTCGTTTGCGTAATTTGGATCCGCAAAGTCTAACTCGAAAACTCAAATTTCATTATTGGTTGTATATTTCACTTTTCTATTAATGTCACACGTATATTAAAATTGTGTTGTATATTGTCGAAATATGTATTTTGTATCCTTTATTCAAATTTCAACTAAAGTATCTCAAAATGATGATAATTTTTATATTCAAGAAAAAAAAAGTTAAATAATAGTTTTAATATACAATATTCTGACAATTCATGAAACATACTTTTATTTATTTTCTTAATCCAAAGCTTATTTTCTTTTATGTAACATATTTGCTGTTATATATATATATATATATAGAGAGAGAGAGAGAGGGGTTGGTTCTTTTAAACAAACATTAAGGTAATTAAAATAAGAAAAAAAAAATTAAAAAATAGTCTATAACGTTATAATTTTTTTATTATCGTTCATTTTAACTATATCTCAAATTTTAAAAAATGAAGTTTTGTTATACATAAAAAAAAAAATGTGTAGTTTTATTGTTTTATATCAAATTTGAATTTTTACTACACAAAACAATAAATTTGATTCACAACCCCTAAACAACATATATTTTGATGTACATTAAAACTTGTTTTTTTAAAGTTTTTTATAAATGAATAAAAAATTATATAATACAAAATTACATATATTATAAAAAAAAATATTTTTTTTACTTTAAATATTATTTTATAAGAACCTCTTCCAATATATATATATATATATATATATATATATATATATATATATATATATATATATATATATATATATATATATAGGGTTAGGTTAAAATAAGAACACTAAATTTTTGTGAGAACGTTCTTACGGCACAAATATCACCTTTTTAAGCATCAAAACAAGTTTTTTTTTAATATGTTTTTGGGAGAATCTTATTTAAATAACTTTTTTAACCTTTTTGAATTTCTATATATTTTTTTGAATTTTATTTTCTATAGTGGTAAAGATAATCACAAAATATAAATCGATAATAACATGAAACTTTTTGTGATTATAAATTTAAAATTTGTGATTTTTTATTATTTTTTTGATAAAAGTATTTTTTTTTTTTTATAATCACAAAATATAGTGTTGTAATCACAAAAAAATATATATGATTATGTACTTTGAAAATGTGATTATCTTCACCATTGTAAAAAGGAGAAAAAAATTTTTTTGATAAAAAGTTTCTAAAAGTTATGTAAACAAGAAACTCTGAAAAACCTTTTGGAAAAAACATGTTTTGAACAATTAAAAAATAATTTTAGATGTGTTTTCACAAAATTTAGTATTCAATATATATATATATATATATATATATATATATATATATATATATATATATATATATATATATATTATTTGTTCTTAGTCAATGAAATTAAAAACGACTATTAAAAAACATAAGAATCTGGAGAGTACCTTGAACCTTGGACATAGAATCTACGCAATCTTAAAAATGTCAAATGCTTGAAATACATGCACTTCAAACCCATCACTTCTTGCAACTTGTCATTATTTAAAGATTACTATTTCGTATTACTTATACCCTCTAAAGTTTTAAATATCACAATTCTACCTTAGATCATGTTCTTCATTACAAAATCGGATTGTAAGATGGAATCATAAAATTTGATCGAGATCGTAATAGCCTATTAAAATATATTTTTAGTAAAAATTATATTGTTATACATTTTTGTAGAATATACAATATCAACACAGCTTTAGAGTAGAAACTATATTGTTATACATTTCTATAGAATATACAATATCAACACAACTTTAGATGAACGTTTCATAAATATCAAGTTCATATACCATATAATAGTTATAGTTATAATGTAATATATCCGCTTACTTCAAGTTTCAGTCGTTTAAGGAACGATTTAGTAAGACAAAAAAATATAACACGAGTCATAATTGTTAAAAAGATGAGAATTCACATATTCTTGAAAATCTTCATCCTCACACTATGATGATAGCAAAGTACAAACTACATACTATGTGTTTAAACACATTAAAACAAAAGTGAAAAAAGTCATGAAAACCATAATAGTAAAGAATCATATATATGTAAGATTATATATGTATATGATGTAGTAAGGTAAAATAAAAGTACAAACTAAAAAATTTGGTTAATTATAACTCTATTCGATTTTATAAATGGTCTTATGCAGGGGCGAAGCTTGGAGCTTTCAGAGGGGGACGAAAATCATTAAATTCGAAATATTATATATAAAAATCTTACGAATTTTTCAAAATTGTACGAATATAATACAAATTTTACGAAAATCTTAAATTTTTGGGTGGGCCAGAACCCCTTCCGGCCCCTAAGAATCTTCGCCCATGGTCTTATGATTCTATACAATCAAACAATTTTATAAAGGATCTTACGATCGTACTCCGATCCTACTCAATTTGCTACTCCCATCGGATTTTTTTTCCATAAATTTTGAGAATCATTCTTATGCTTTAAAAAACATCATATTAAAGCCTTTAGTAAAAACCATTTGTTAAACACACAAAACATAATTTTATGTAAAATGTCAATTAAGAGGCATAATGTTAGTTTAATGAAATCTAAGTATATAAATTATGTCAAAACGTGTAATGTGTAGTTATAGATTATTTTGAAATAAAATATAAGTTATTTATATAAAATATAGTATAGAAACTCTACAATTGAGCTAGTGGTTATTGGTTCAAATTTTGCAAAAGATAGAAGTGTAAATAAATATAATATATAGCAAGGTTGTTAAAATCGTGATCATACGATCTTACGATCCTACAAATAAAAAATGATCCTTGTTTGCATAGAATCGCTGCAGAGGTAGGATCGTAGGATCGGATCGTAAGATCGTAGGATCGCTAGCTGATTCGATCCTACATTTTTTTGCTTTTTTCTAATTTTTTTTTTTTTTAAAATATTTATGATATTTCATTTAAATTGTTTTTTTTTCGTATGTTCCACCACACATATATAATAAAATTAAAATATAACATTATAATATTATTCAAATTGTCTCCATAATAGATCTAACCATCTTTATATTAGTCAAAATTATCATATTAAAACAAATTATAAATTATAATAATAAGTTTTAAGAGTGGGAGTAGTTAAATTTATTATTTTAAATTATATACTCTTAATATTAAAAAATATTATGACTTGTTAATTAATAAATATCAAAGACTAATGTTGTATTTTTTTCTTTCATCATTTTAAATGTTTGACGCATAAACTAGTAAATCACAATTGATATAAATTTTGAATAAATTACATATAATTGATATAACATATAAATTTATATAGATTATAATATTTTGGTTTATTTTAGTGGGATTTTACGATCTCGATCCGATCTTACGGTTCCGATCTCGCAAACATAAAAACGATCTTAGGTAGGATATCGATCTTGACAACCTTGATGTATAGAGTAATGTAATATTTGTTTAAGAACAACAAAAGTTAGGTAGTTAATTACATATATGTGTCATCACTGGCGGAGCATCTTCCCTCCATGTCCCTCCGAAATTTTGAAACGTAAGTGTAAATTTTATAAAATATCGGTATAAATTTTGAAACGCTAAGGTAAATTTTTATAAAATATCGGCGAAAGCATATTTCATGATTTGTTCAAACAGTTGATTTTTTGTAATCAATAAACGACATTGTTTTAGTTCGTTATAAATAATGATAATACTATTCTTGTGATAAACGAAGTTTTATAGAAAAAAATGGAAGCATTGTTACAAAAACAGAGGATATCCTACAAATATTATTTGCACAGCCTTGAGAAAAATAAAAATCAAAGACTTGTATTTTCCAAGTGTAGAATTTTTTAATTCAACATTTTGTTTGCATATCATTTTTCTCATAAATATTATATTGCCTTCTTTTTATTACCTATATATTGCGGTTTTACTTTTAATTTTGGGTATATAAGTATGTATATAAAATCAATACTTTAGATTTTTTGATGTTTATTAAACTCAAAAAGATTATTTTCAGGTCGGTTATAGTTGTTGATTTTTTGGATAAGTTCTAATTGTCTAACTGACTGAGTTCGGTTATGATTTTAAAAAGTTTTATTCTTAAGAAGAAGTATAGACAAACCGCCTTTCAGCCATCAAGTTTTTCCATATTGGTTATAATTATTTTCAAGATATGCAATATCGAAAGTAGGTTATTTAGTGTATCTTCAATTAGTGCATCAAAATTTACACCAAATTGATATAAAAAAAAATATACTTGGAATATCACTTACCAAAATGCACTAAATTTTTGATTAATTCAAATTATGTAATACAATAAAAAAAACAAAAAAAATTAAGTAACATTTTTCAGGTTGATTGTAGGTTATCCGATAAGTTATAATTGTCTAACTGACTGTGTCCGGTCACAATTTTAAAATTTTCTTTTTTTCTACATAAAAAGATAACACTCAGATGGAACAACGGAGATGAACCGCCTTTGCGAACTTGAGTCATTCAAGTTTTTCCAAATTGGCTATGATAATATTTTACCATATAATATAATTTCAAAGGAGTAAGTTATTTATAATATAAAACAAGTTTATAATCTTTAATCCCATGTAAGTTAATAGCCAGTTGGCCATAAAGATAATCATTAATACATTGTTCATTAAGAAAAAGTAGTATCTAATCAATTTCTTTTAGCTAAATAAAGTTTAATCGTTTCAGCCAACCTAGTTTAGTTAAAATTTAATCCAGTAAAACAAGGGCGTCTTAAACAGAGTTATCTGACATCGACTGTTAACTCTCCTTTCTCATCGGATAAGATTCAGACGTGTAACAAACCGAATTCAGTTACGTTTTTAAAACTATCTATTTATGTAAAAAGAATATAAGATAAGCCGATAAGGTATGTACAAAAAAGCAAATATTAACAAAACAAACCCAAGCAAAAGAAAATCAAAGAAAAACATGTAAATAACAATTATAGAAAAGACACGCGACATAAATAAGCAAAAAATTAACTTGTTTCATGGTCACCAATCTTAAAAGGTCCTTTAAAACATGTTAATTAGTACAAAACAATGATCATATATTTATTTATGTATAGATCTCTTATAATATTTCTGAAAGTCTTCTTTATGGAAGTGATTTTGAACCTTCGACTATATGTGGGAATTGTTGGAAAATGTTGATAATAATATGATTTTTTTATCAACTTTGTACGTCTTTAAAGTGATGCATATTTAATATTTATGAAGAATATTTAATATGTATGTGTAGCCCTTAGAAAGGGCTTTGCAACGATATATTATACGTCCAAAGTGGAGTTAAGGTGAATGAGATATCAACACCTAAAGATGGGTGTTTGGTGCAAAATGTTTTGAGCATTAAAGTTGTCCCACATCTGTGGTGGAGACAAATTTTGTGTTGTTTATATACAAGAACTTTGAACATTTAGTCATCTGACTTGTGGTCTATACGTACACGAAATTTGGTTTAAGGGAATTGTGTTTATCACAAGTCCGAAATTGTGTTTACATTTTCGTTTATGATATTCAAACTGTAATTATATTTCATTTTATTTAAATATAAACGGTATCGTTTCCTATAAGATTGTCTACATTTCTTCTTCTCATACCCATCCACAAAAACATGTAAAGATTTTATATTAGAACCGTCTTAGAGAGTCACTGATATATAATTTTAGATTAACCGAAAAAATTTTCCAGTTAAAAAGACCAACACCATCTAGTCCATTCTTGTCTATTGTATATATCATATCACATACATACATAAATATGTATATGTCATATACATCATGTATACACATGATATACATAGATATGATATGACCTTGAGGCTTGTCTTAATGGTTATCATCTATCACCTTTATATGAGAGTTTACGAGTTAAAACCTACCAATATTTGTGACTCTCTCAGAATAAGTGTTTTAACCGGATCAAACAACAGTTTTGAGTTGAGTTCCTAAGTTATTGGACTATCTTCCCACATGGTGACTATGACATATAGATACAACTTAAATATGACAAATTCTGCAAACTTTAGCCATTCTCAAAAGCCAATTACACAGTTTTCCGAATCTCAGCTTTCTTGTATTTATACCATAATTATCCTTCTGCCGAATTCCATACTCAAAAACAAACACCTCAAAACACACACCAACTCTTAATAACCCGTCTCGGGTAACTTACTCCGTAGGTAATCGACACGATTCTTGTAGTGAAAAAAAATGGAAGTTTCTTATGATCCGGACACCCGGAAGTTTGCACTTCCGGTTGACTCGGAACATAAGGCGACCGTGTTTAAGTTGTTTTCGGTCGCTACACCTCACATGCGAGCGTTCCATCTGTCTTGGGTTTCGTTTTTCGCGTGTTTCGTGTCAACTTTTGCCGCGCCTCCGCTTATTCCAATTATTCGAGATAATTTGAACCTAACCGCAACCGACATAGGAAATGCCGGGATTGCGGCTGTCTCGGGTGCGGTTTTTGCTCGTGTTGCTATGGGGACCGCGTGTGATTTATTCGGTCCGAGACTAGCGTCTGCCTCACTTATCCTTCTAACCACACCCGCGGTTTTCCTTAGTGCTATCATTCACTCACCCGCGGGTTTTCTAATGGTTCGGTTTTTCACGGGTTTTTCCTTAGCCACATTCGTTTCGACACAGTTTTGGATGAGCTCTATGTTCTCCCCGAGTGTCGTGGGGACCGCAAACGGGCTCTCGGGCGGGTGGGGTAACCTCGGTGGAGGTGCTACACAACTAATTATGCCACTCGTGTACTCGTTAATTCACTCTAGTATCGGTTCAACCAAATTCACAGCTTGGAGAATCGCTTTTTTCATCCCGGCACTTTTTCAAATGCTTAGTGCGTTTGCGGTGTTTTTCCTCGGGCAAGACATGCCCGATGGAAATTACGTCAGACTCGAAAAGTCTGGTGAGAAGCATAAGGATAGCTTCTCACAAGTCTTTTATCACGCTATCACAAATTACAGGTAACATCAAGTTATACGAATTATCGATATTTAATGTTATCATTTATTACAAGATAACGACTTCTATTTATATATTTCTTACATAGTCCCGATACTATTCTTATAGATTTTAATTCGTCTCAAAATAAATATCCGTTCACTTTTAAAAATAGATAGTATACAATATTTTAGAAGTTATGGACATTTATTTTGAAACGTAGACATTATAAAACTTTGACTGACATTTTTTGGAATACAATGAATATTCTCTAACAACAGGGCATGGATCTTAGCGTTGACTTATGGTTATTGTTTCGGAGTTGAGTTAACAATCGACAATATAATCGCACAATATTTCTATGACCGATTCAATGTGAATTTACACACCGCGGGGATAATTGCCGCGAGTTTTGGGCTAGCGAATCTATTTTCAAGGCCCGGGGGTGGGATATTGTCGGATATAGTGGCGAAGAGGTGCGGAATGAGGGGAAGATTGTGGGCTTTGTTTGTGGTACAAATGATTGGTGGATTGTTATGTTTGTTGTTAGGGAAGATTGGTTCGTTAACTGGATCGATTGTTGTGATGCTCGTGTTCTCGGTTTTCGTTCAAGCCGCTTGCGGACTTACGTTCGGTGTTGTCCCATTCATTTCCCGAAGGTATGTCACACTTTTGTTTTTAAATCTACATAGTACTATTTTAATACGAAAGGAATCTAGTTTACTTGGAATATACTTTGTTGAAAATGTCAACAATTTAATATTTTGTCAAAATGTTTGACTATCCTCAACTACTCAACAACTACTCAAGAACACTAATATGAATTTTCTTGTTACACAATTTCATAATATCAAGCCCATAGTTTCAATTTGAACTTGTTTGAGTTTTGAAACTTTTTGTCATGTTAAGGAAAAGCGGTTTAACGGTTAAGGTATTATGATTAAAAACGGTTTAATAGTTAAGGTATTATGATAATATATTATCTCTTGCAATTGATTAGTAATGTTTTGACGGTTTATTTTTGAATTAATCACCTATCACTTACACTTTACAAAAATAATCACCTGATTCGCGACGAATTTCTCGTGACACTTTATCGTCGCGAGAAGTACATAAAACAAAATCAGACCAATAAAAATCAGACACGTCGTCGCGAAAATGAATATTGACGAGAGAAATGAATAGTGTCGCGACAACTTGTCAAATTTTTATTGGTCTGATTAAAATATGTGTACTTTCGCGACGAAAAAAATGTCGCTAGAAATCCGTCGCGAATTAGATGATTATTTTTGTAAAGTGTAAGTGATAGGTGATTATTTTGGTAATTTGCTCTTTATTTTTTATAGTTAAAGTACACGTAGTTCATACATGTGATTTCGCAAACTCTTGATCTTAATACATGTCTGTTAAAAAATTTAAATGTTTTTTTTGAGAATTTAAAAGATGTAAAACTTACTAACGTGTTAAGAAAGACGAGTTAAAATTCATGGATTAAAAGATTGTTCGGACAAGTAAAAGTATCGGAAGAATAACTCTCGTTGTCATTTTAAAAGTTAGAATACGAACCTATAGTTTCGTATAAACCATTAGGATGTTTGACTCGTAAAAGTATCAGAAAAAAACAGTTAAAAGGTAAAGAAATGTAATTTGATTATTTTCAGGTCATTGGGAGTAATATCAGGAATGACCGGTGGAGGAGGAAATGTTGGGGCTGTTTTGACACAAGTGATATTCTTCAGGGGGTCAAGATACAAAACAGAAGAAGGTCTTACTCTAATGGGAGTTATGATAATGTGTTGTTCACTTGCAATTCTTTTCATATACTTTCCACAATGGGGTGGTTTGTTTTTTGGACCTAAAAAGGGATGTACCGAAGAAGATTATTATTTGTCCGAATGGACGGAAGCCGAAAAACAACAAGGGTTTCATAAGATGAGTATGAAGTTTTCGGAAAATAGTCGAAGAGAAAGAGGGAGAAAAGGTGCATCGGCTCCGATTCCTTTGGAAAATAATACCCCTCCAACTATTGTATAATTGTGTTTTACATCCTTTTGTAATTCGATGTTTTGTGAAGTATGTTAAGAAAGACGCGTTTGGTGCATTCTTGTGGTGTAAAGTTTTATGATTTCATGTATTTTATGCACTAAAAGATGTAAATTGTTTTGTGTAATTCGTCTGAAATTGCATTTTTCTATTGTTATATTTTATATCGATCTTAAGTTCATAAACTATAAGCTATAATTATTAATTGTATATTTTTTATGGGTTGAAATCAAGAAAAACTATTAAAAAAATTGAGACTAAATGGACTAATCACAACTCTTCATTTCAAAAACCCATCATAACTTTTTTTTTGTTTAAAAATTAATTATCTCATAAACGGTAAATGTATTAAACGAATAAATTGTACCATTAAAACGAGCATTTTCTCCTCTTTCTATAGAGCACCCACTCGATATACTTTTGACGAAATTTATTTTCGGGTTTTTTTACGAGTTTTGAAATTTTATATTACAAATCACTGTTTTATCATATGTGATATCAGTAGTTTGACATATTATTTTTTTGTTTTTCTTTTTGATTTAAGTTGAATGTATGTAATATAACAAATCTATGTTTCGAAACTCGTATTTAGTGTTCAAATCATATGTGATATTGTCTTACGAATTTCAACATTTGGCCATAAACGAAAAAATAAAAGTCGTCAAAATTCGAACTTTTTTCTGGGTCTATATAGGTTATACATTGTATAACATTGTTGTGTATTAAAATTCATATTTAGAGTTAAAATCATGTGTGTTATTGTCTTTTAAGTTTTAAAATTTTTACATACATAATATCATATATGATTTATATTTATATCATATATGATTTACAGTAATATCATATATGATACTATATTATCATATATGATTTTAGTATATATCACATATGATTTATATTCATATCATATATGATTTACAATAATATCACATATGATATAGTATTATCATATGTGATTTTAGTATATATCACATATGATTTATATTCATATCATATATGATTTACAGTAATATCACATATGGTATGATATTATCATATGTGATTTTAATATATATCACATATGATTTATATTCATATCATATATGATTTACAGTAATATCACATATGATATAGTAGTATCATATGTGATTTTAGTATATCACATTTTATGTCAAAAAACGAGAAAAAAATAAAACTAGTTAAAATTCGATTTTTTTTCTAAATTTAGGTAGTTTATACATTTTATAGTAATTCTCTTTTATACAATTTTACGTAATGATGTAAATATCATATATGATATTATCGTTATAATTTCAATACCCATAAAAAAAATGAAAATAAAAAGTCGTCGAAAGTATATAACACCACTGCTCTAATTAAAGATAAAAACGAGACGATCGCAACGGTGTATTTTGTTTCGTCTAACGATTAACGGTTTGTGAGATAAATTAATTTAAAAAAATAAAAGAAAAATTGGTTTTGGTTTAATCTTAACCATTAGATTAAAATGGGATAAAGGGCCAATGATGTCTTTTTGTCTCAAGAAAATTATGGGTTTTAATTGATCTTTTCTCTATTTCTTATTCACATTATTATTTATTGCCTTCATCTCCCTCTCCATTTACTTAAATGGACATATGAACATCAATCTATAGTCCACTTCGATAATTTTCAAGAGTCTCTTTCATATATCATTCTTAGTCTTCGGTAAAAATTGCGTTATAAAATAAGTTTTTAGTTTTTAGTCGTATTATAGAAACATCTCGTACGATTTACATTGTATAAATTTGCCAAGATACACGTAATTGTTTTAACATACGCCTTCTAAACTTTTACAATATATATATATATATATATATATATATATATATATATATATATATATATATATGGATTGGTTCATGCGAGAACTCCTATTTATGCGAGAACTGCGAGAACTCTTAAAAAAAATGTCAATTAACATGTAATTATGTCCATTAACATATAAAAACTATTCATTGTTAAAAATCTAGTAAAAATATAAATGAAAAATTAAAAAAAATTATATGAAATCATGCGAATTAAGAATTGTTCACATATGAACGTTTTTTTTCAAAAAATGAGTTCATATATGAACGAAATTTTTTTACGTTATTTTATATGAGTTTTTTTTTACTTTTTTACTTTTATATTTACTTGATTATTAATCTCCCAAAGAGTTTGCATATGAATGAAAAAAGTGAGACGTGATTTAACACTTTTTGTAAGAGTTCTCGCAGTTCTCGCAAAAATAAGAGTTCTCGCATGAACCATTCAATATATATATATATATATATATATATATGTCTTTAATATTACATGGAATTAATAAAACTCACAAACAATATTGCTTTGTTAATATTTTATCCCAATAACACCTTAATATTTTTTTAAGTCAACTTAGCTAGGGATATTATTGAATCGAGACAAATATTTGAAATCAACTCGACTGCACCGATCTCAAGATAGTCGTCTAACTTTCGAGTAGAGCGACAAGTATTAAAACATTGGGCTCGTAAAGCTATCAAATCTTATCGAGTTTGGATTATTTTACATATTTAGGGTCATATCACTCGATCTTCGTACTATTTACTCGAGTAAAGTTAATTCAATATCGAACTGAGCCAAGTCGGGTTCAAAACATCAATTTTATTAATATCAACCTTGATTAAAACTATAATAATAACAAAGTCAAATAAAGTCAAGTAAAGAATGTCGGCCCAAGTCTGAACTTGAAAAGAAAGTCTCGACCGAGTTTAAGTATAGTTTCGACCTTCAATTTCTCTAATTGAGTTTCCACCAACTCAACTCGGATAACTTACACCTTAAAACCAATTATTAATATCTAACAGTAATAACATAGTCGAATAAACCGAAGTTAAAAAATATCGATTCAAAACCAAGCTTGAAAATAAAGTCTCGGACAAGCTCAAGTATATTTTTGACCTCCGATTTCTCCAATCGAGTCTGTCCCAACTCGACTCAACTTGGTTACACCCCAAAACCAAAACAAATTATAATTAGCCCATCACTCCAACCAAAATCATTTCCACTCAATTCCAACCCCCGCCGAAATAAGTCAAACCAATGGAATTCAAATCCTCCGATTTGAGTCAATGGAAGGAATCTTTATCGTTATACGATAACAGAATTGAATTAATTGGTAAACCGGATTTGGTTTCATTTGATAGTTTTTACTGTAAAGAATTACCACCTATTATTCATCAACGAAACCCTGATCCTTATGTAACAACTTCTGAGCTTTCAAAACTTATGCAATGGAAACTTACTCGAGGGAAATGGAGGTTCGGTTTATTTTTCATAAGCCCATTTTTTCCGGTTTTTAGGAGTAATGGTGTGTTTTTTCCGGCTATTTTTTTCGGCTTATCAACTTATTAAGTTGAGTTTATGGTTTATTTAAGCTCATAAGCTCCACTTGAAAAACTTATAAACTCTGTTACATAAGCTAAAACAAACACCTCTAAGGATATGTTTAACTTTTACCTTAGTTTTGGGTTTATGGACTTATTTCGTTCGACTTAGTTTTTTTTTTGTAAGTCCACCTTTTTGGCCCTATTTGTTGGGGGTGTTTGTTATAGCTTATTTACCATATTTACAAGCTTACGTAATTTTGAAAAGCTAGAAAGCTTGGTTTTTGGACTTATGAGCTTATTAAGTTGAACTTATGTTTATTAAAGGTCATAAGCTTAACTTAATAAACTCATGAGCCGGGAAAGAAAAACAGATTACGAGTTTTTCAAAATTTATATAAACTTGTAAGCTCAATAAATAAGCTATAAAAAACACCTAAGGCTTTTAGTTTAGAGTGGTTTACGCGCTTATGTGGTTCGACTTAGTTTTTTTCTGTTTTTATTTTTTTTATTTTTTATGTAAGTACATTATTTTGGCCCTGCATATTTTAGGGTATTAACTTAGTTTTGGGTTTATGGGCTTATTTGGTTCGGGCATTCGGCTTAGTTTTTTGTGTCTAAGTCCACCTTTTAGCCCGTTTATTTTCTCAGTTTTAAGTCATACGAAACTTATAAGCTAGAAATTAACAGTGTTGTAAATATCGGCCTTGGCGGCCGATATATCACTGATAAAGCGTATATCGGGGGTGGACCGATACGATTTTTGACTTATAGGGTAAAAAAATCGGACCTTGTAAATATCGGTCAAAATCGGTTAAAAAATCGGTCAAAATCGGATTAATTTGGTCAATATCGGATTAATTTGGTCAATTTGGTCAAAATCGGTCAAAATCGGATTAATTTGGTCAATATCGGTCTTATGTTTTTGTTAAAATATTGCTAGTTGTGGACTTATGTCGTATGTTTTTGTGGACTTATGTCTTATGGACTTATGGACTTATGTCTTACTGTTTTATTTAAGTTTTAAGAAACTAGTTGTGGACTTATGTCTTATGTTTTTGTTAAAATATTGCTAATATATATTTTTGTAAAATTAATTCCGTTATATTAAGGGTCTCCGCCAAGAAACCGATATATCGCCGCCAAGACCGATTTATCGCTTAAAGGTGGTCGACCGCCGAGCGATATTTACAACATTGGAAATTAAATAGAAAAAATGGGTTTATGAAATAAACAAAATAAGTTCATTTGTTTCGACTTATCTTTGGACTTACGAGCTTATATGGTTTGGTTCGTTAGACCATTTTTTCAGCTTATAAACTAGTCAAAAAATTGGGTTAAAAAAATAAGCAGAGGCAAAATGAGCTTATTTATCAAAAAATAAGCTGAAAGTTGGAATATGCTCATAAGCTAAAAAATGAGCCAAAATAAACACCCCTTATCTTCTGGCTTATAAGCTTATTATAACTTAGGGAAAGAATGTTAAAACCCCTTATTATTATTATCATGGATCAAACATATATATAGGAAGACAATGGAAACCCTAATGAACACAAACCCACATATCGGGTTTGGGCTTATTATGTAATACTCCCCGACAGTTCGAGCGGCGAAATCGCGAAAGCTCGAACTGGACAAAAAACTATTATTACGAAATTAAACATAAAATAAGACATAGATAATTGCTAATAAGACTCATTGCTTGCTGTGACGCATGGCGACGGGTCGAAGCTGAGTTCGTTGCTTTTTCCGGTTTGATTTTCTTCGGAATTTAATTACGAATTCACAGCCGCTAACGGCGTCAGCTAACTCCAAGCGGTTTGAAAATTATAAGCAAAACAATTTTTTTTTTTTAGATCTAAACCCGACACCTTGTATCGGAGCGTGACGGTGTGTCCGGTGGTCTTCTGCTGCGATTCCGGTATGCTTTTCTTCGGAATTTAATTACGAAGCCAACGGCGCTGACCTCGTCAGTTAACTCCAAACGGTTTAGGAGTTATGGCCAAAACAGTGATCGACTAAACTTCAAATCCGATTTTTTTTTTTTTTTTTTTTTTTTTTTTTGGGTTTGGAACCTAGTTAAGCCAGGCGGCTCATCCTACGCCGATTAGGGTTTGAAGAAAAATAGAAACGGGATCAGACCCGCTCTGATACCATGAAAGAATGTTAAAACCCCTTATTATTATTATCATTGATCAAACATATATATAGGAAGACAATGGAAACCCTAATGAACACAAACCCACATATCGGGTTTGGCCTTATTATCTAATACTTAGAACTGGAACATAAGCTCAAAAGCTCGAAAAAATTAAGTTCATACGTCCGAAAATAAGCTAAAACTATTATTTACACCTCCTTATTTGTTATGATGTTTATTGCAGACCACGTTTGCTGGATTTTGTATCATCGTTAGCTGATGAAACTGTGATTTCGAGTTCTCAAAAGGCTTTTAAAGCGCTACCAAACATTTCGAAAGCTATTTCTGAACTTACTGAATTGAAAGGCGTTGGTCCTGCAACTGCTTCTGCTGTTTTAGCTGCTTATGCTCCTGATGTTGCACCTTTCATGTCTGACGAGGTATAGCTTTTTTTACGTTAATTGAGAATTCATAGTTTCACAATTCCCCCTCCCCCGAGTTTTAACTTTTTAATCGCTAAGAATATAGCAAGATGTTTATAATAGTTGCATTTTGTTATCAATTCTAGCAATATACGGTTAACTTACTGAAAATGTATTAAAATATACACAACTTACTATTGTATCTATCGTATTTAAAAGTTTGTATATTCCGTGAACTGGTGACGTGGCGGATGATGTGGTAACTTATAGTGAAATACTAATTTACACTAAAAATATATTCCGTTGTATGTAACATCTACACATTGTTACCTTAAGTGGTAGAAAAACTGCGATATATTGAATTCTGATGCAATTGTTCTTATAATTAAAAATCATTAAGTCTGATACGCTCACAATTTTGTGGAAATATGGATGTAGGCAATGGTGGCAGCTCTTGGCAACTCTAAAGAATATACGTTAAAACAATACCTTTTGTTTGTGGACAAACTTGATGCGAAGGCAAAGGTTAGTTTACGTTCTGTTTTAAAAAATGTGATTTAATAACTAAAAATCCGTTAAAGGTCATTTCTTTGTATTGGTCATGGACTCATGGATAATAAATGTTACGGAAAATTCTGTAACTCATTAACTCACATTGAAGAATGTTTTTCCTAGTGTATGTTTTGAGCTTATTTTGTTCAGCTTCTTTTTCATAAGACAACTTTTTTCGGCTTATTTTTCAGTTTTTAACTCATAGCAGCTAATTTGGATTTGTTTTCGTTCCTTGAGGTTGTAATATCTGATCTCAAGTAATATACTTTTGGATAATCAGTTATGTTGTAACGGAGTATAAAGAACAGAATAGTCAGAAACAGAATTTGTGCATCTCGACTTTAAGAACTTAATTTTACAAAATGCAAATCCAAATATCATTAATCTCCTTAAGTTTCCCATGTTTAGGGTGTGTTTTTGTATTGTACAGGAATTAAGTACAAAAGAGGATGTATTTACGCCCTCAGATGTAGAAAGAGCTTTATGGAGTTCCGCCATAGGAGCCAAACTTGAAGCATCATCGAAAAGTGATAAAAACTCGAGCAAAAAGAAGAATTCTGCTATAGGAGACAAACTTGAAGCATCATCGGAAAGTGATAAAAACTTGAGCAAAAAGAAGAGGAAGCGTTGAGTAATAACGAGTCTTTGTAATGCTTTTGGTAGACTATCTTGGTATTCTTTTGTTATAACCAGTCTAAGTTAGATTTCCGACTAATAGCTAAACGTTTAATTGTATCTGTTGTGGATTATTTTCTTTTCTTGTTTATTTCAGAAACCATATGTGTTGTGAAACTTGTTATTTCCATAGATGGGTTGGTTCTGCAGTAATTTTCCGTATGCTGTTTACCTTAGTTAAGTCAATTATCATATTCTTTCCGTCCCATATCGCTTGAAACATTTTCTGGCTTATTCCCATTTGCCTGTTTGGCATATTTTAGCTTATATAAGCCCATTTTTTCTGGCATATGAGCATGACTTAAAAATGTGAAATAAGCTTATAAGTTGGAAAAAATGAGTTTATGAAAAATAAGCGGAAACAATAAGCTTGTAACTCCAAAAATAAGCTAAAACAAACACTCAAATTATACCAATGTATTATTTTTTGTAATCAATGAATTACAAAAGTCACTGCCATACATTGGCCCATTGGTCTAAACAAAGACTTGGCCCATTAAGTAACCCAGGCCCAAAGTCAATACAAGTATTAAAGTTACTCTAACAGTCCTTCAACATTTACATCTTTACATAACAATCCATCAATTAACAAACACCATTAGAAGCTCTTAAAATTCGATAAACCGAGCTATGACCTTCATCTTTTAAACAATATTTTACGCTAGGCGGTACCAATTGACCCTTCGAATAGCCGTAAGAATTAAAACACAAAGCTTGTTGAAGTTGAGATCCTCCTAACGGTCCCCCAAAAGGTTTTAACTCAATATCAGATAAATTGATATCAGCACATGGTGTGTTATTACTACACGCTAAATGGATAGGTTGAGTTGAGAATGTCCCGCTTATTCTATCAAAATTGACTCCTTTTATCGCAACAGAACCCGTTTGGTTTTTGCAAACACTCTTATCACAATAGTATTGGTTTATTACTATCGGAAAATTAACATTTGATACTAGAATGTTTGAGAATGTAACGTTCTTGACCAAACCTATTCCACCCTGTAACAAAGCACGATATATCAAATCATAATCAAATAAATTACTCCGTTAAATAATAAATCTAATGAAATGTATGTATGTATTTACCTGCCATGTTTTAATTCGTGCTCCGTACAAAGTGTTTTGAATGTTAGAGTTCTCTACGAGAATATCCGACACACAAGCAATACTTTTATCTTTTCCTAAACCTCCTAAACTGCGGAAAAAAGGAAAAAATATCAATAAATCTACTAGTATTTTCATCGATAAAAATTTAAAAAAAAGTATCACTACTACTTCAAAAAAAAAAAAGGAGACCACCCATAAAGATCGGTTATATAAACCAGCTGATTAATTTGTTTTTCGTACCTTATACCATGTCCTGGGCCACAGTTTATATGATGAATATGAACATTAGAGCATCCTGTTTGTATGGAAATACAATCATCTCCTATTGCACAAGAAAAAATTATTAATAACTTTTGTTTTCTTTTCGATATGAATCATTGTAAAAATACTAAAAATGTAGTACCAGTTCCGACATTCGAATGGTGGATTTCTACGTCACGAGTGTTTTGAAGGTGAATACCATCAGTATTAGGGCTAGTTCCGGGTGCAAAAATGGTAATGTTGTTGATTTCGACTCTTTGAGAATTATCAAATTTTAAATGAACTTGTGGACTGTTTTTTATCGTGATATCACGAACAATGATATCTTCGCTTGCGTAAAATCTCAATGCCTAGTACAACAAACGAAACACTCATTAGCCATAACACCGAAAAATAATTAAATTTTGTATTAGAAAGTTGTATATATCTTACGGTTGGTTTTATATCCGAGACGTGTCTTGATTTCATTGGATCCCACCAATTGTAACCTTGGCCATCAATTGTACCACTTCCTTGGATTGTAAAATTGTGAACCCATTTGAAATTTATCCATTGAAACAAGTTTGCCTTTGACCATGACCCGATTTTCGATGGTGCTAATAGGGTTCCGTCTATCTGTCACATTTTAAACGTATATAGATAAACCTTTATTAAGTTTACCCGTTTGACCTGTTAGATAACTAAAGCATGATAAGGTAAGTTACCTGAAATGTAACATGACCTATACACGGTCCTTGAAGTGTGACGGGTTTGATCAAAAACTTATGTCCCGAAGGAATTAGCAAAACTCCTTCAGGAATTTTACATGCGGCATTCCATGCGTCCACGAGTTTCTATACCAAAATTATGCATAAAAACATAAATTACACGATAAATAACTAACTGAGTATCTGAATCTAATAGTTATAAGTTCAAATTATAACGATAAAATTAATAACAAACAAAAAACGGTTTTGTTTTACCTTGGAATTATCAGAAACACCATTAGGTTTAGCTCCAAACGACAAGATATCGAAAATGGTTGTAGAAGTACAAGAATGCCCATAACCCTTGTGATGTTTCTTGCAAGTTGTATGGAATTTTCTTCCTTCTACAAAGGGTATTGTTGTAAAAAGGCAAAAGAACACAAAAAGATTACAAACAAAAAAACACAAGTGCTTCATGTTTTGTTTCATAGGACAAATGAGGTGTTTCAAGAAATTGTGTTTAGTGCATGCATACAAAGTGTCACATTTTTATAGTTGAGTTTAGAAGTCATTATTGAACCCTTTAAAGCAAATAGCCTAATAATTGTGGTAAATACTTTTTGTAGTTTAAGTAATAAATTGAGAGTTAACGGATTTGTCTCATTGGTAGGAGATAGTTCGTCCTAGGGGAGGTTTCAGGTTCGAGTCTTTCTCTGGGTTTCCTCATTTGGTGAATATTAGGAGATAACTAACTTTGGTATAAGATTCGTGGGTTGCATACTGCCCAATTGGATGTCACTGTCGCCCCAAATCACTAACATAGCCCGTTCAAAAAAAATAAAAATAAAAATTAAGAAAACAATAAAAATACTAGTTTGTATACACATTTAAACAATAATCACCTCATTTGTGAAAACTTTTTGCGTTACTTTTGTCATTTTCCTAACGTCGCGAGGATAGATTTTTTCGAAATAAAAGGTTTGAATTTTGCCACATTATCTATGTATTTACACCTTTTGTAGATGTCGCGAGAATCATTTAAATTATGCCACGTCCTTGCATCCAAAATTTTGTCTATGTACGTATTCTCGCCATTTTGTCTATATATCCACATCATTTTGTAAATACGTCTTCTCGTGACAATTTTGTCTATGTAATCTCGTCCAAAATTTTAGTTTACTAAACTTGTTTATCTATTTTTAATCATGTGTTTGTCTTTTGAGAAATGAAAAATTAAAATAATACGCAAGACCTAATTTTTAAGTTGTATAAGTTATCTCTACGGATACTTAAATTCTGATAGAGAAGTGTTGACATGGACCGAGTTGTGAAAATATCACTCGTAATACTCTAATTATTATTATGTTCGGAATCGAGACCAGAATGTGTTTTTGCTTTGTTTGCAACTAGCCCTTATAAAATACATATTAGCATATACATTTGGCTTTGAAAACTTGATAAACTACATTTTTGAAGCGCAGCTCGGATTCGACTCATTTTATGGAAAACTAAACTCATTTTCGACATGACGAAAAGATTAAAGTAGTACCAAATTACTTTTCATTAACATATTGATTGGTGATTGGTTGAGGTTTTAGTTTAATAATTTATCTTTTGTTTAACGATTGACGACTTTGTTGTTTTTATTTATTTTAATACTTCTTTATGCTTTTTGAGCTTGGTAACAAAAAGAGAAAATTTAAAACATATTTTTAAACCGCTCTTTAACTTTTTCCATTATGTTAAAAATGGATATGACCTTTAGCACACGCAAAAAGTTTCCAATAACTAGCCTATGCATTATATGGTCATTATCCTAAGACGGTTTACTAATTAACTCGCGTTACATGTAAAAGGAGACTTTTATTTCGTTAAAAAAATTGGCTTTTTAACCGCAAAATCATGAGAAGAACGTCATGATATGGTAATGCGCTTTTTTCATCTTCTATTTTTAGGTCAAAACTCGAAAATTGGTATAAAACCAAATTGTCGTGTACATTTGGCGATTTTATTGCTATTATTGAAGTCAAAATGGCAAAAAACATATCAAATCATGAGATCGACAAAAAACATATAAAATCATGAACTCCCAAATCGCTATATGAGTTAAAAGTAAAAAAAAAACATATAAAATCATTCCTAATTTCCATTTCAAAACATATAAAGGACACAAAAAGGATTCCTTTTGGTTTATTCGAAAGAAACAACATTATTATTGCTCTAACATACACGACTTAACCAGTATTATGTGATTATTACGAACTTTTGACCAGTCATTTAACTCTCGTGTCTTATAAGACTTGTAAACATTCTTACAAGATACAACTATGCTATTTTCAAAACATATGATTCTTGTTTAGATTGTAAAAAGAAAATATTAAATAATTCTCTAAGTGCACTAACACATATGAGCTTATACTTTACACCATAAAAAGTTAACAATATGTTTTATTGGGGCGGTGAACAACATTAGCTTATTGTATTATCCACTTCCAAATTTTTATTCTTCCCTTTTTCAATATTCTCTTTTATTCCATTTTAAAAGTCTTAAAAAAGTTATCTACTAATGTTATGCACTAATCATTTCTTTATCAAATTATTATAAGAGTTAATTACAAAAATCGTCTCTAAAGTTTATTTTAAATTATGGATTTCGTTCCTAAATTTAAAAAGTTACATAAATCATCACTTTTAGAAACTAATTACTTTTTTTCGTCCCTAAGGTTTGCTCAAATTATGGATTTCGTCCCTAAAGTTTGTCATCAATTACGGATTTGGTCCCTAAGATTTGCCCCAATTACGGGTGCAAATTAGAAATTAGGAACGAAAAGTGTAATTAATTTCTAAACTTAAACGATTTATGCAACTTTTTAAATTTAGGGACGAAATCCATAATTTTAGGTAAATCATAGAGACAATTTATGTAATTAACTCTATAATTAATAAAGTAATAAAGTAAATTGAACAAATTTGTGGATTTGGTTTACATATCATGAGTTGTGAATCTTGTTCATTGATAATGTCAATCTAATATTTTATGTTTCTCTAAGGGTAAACTTAGAAGGTAAATCACGAGGATCAACTAATCTCATAGTTAATAGATGGAGATAAATTACATAACAAAGCAGTTAAAATATAAAGGGTTGTAATGAAACCTTTCACTTTCATCTTCGAATTATGCTTCATGTTCAAATCGATTAAATCAATATCGTGTTGGTTAACGAGTTTAAGGCTATACTTCTTAAGTGCAATGAATGCGGTTTAGCCACCTAGCATTTTATTCTATCATATGATAATATGATTGAAAAACCATAAAAGCTATATATATATGTAACTTCAAAATTTCACATTGATTGCTAATTAGTGGTAAGCTTAAACTCCAAGTGCCTTTTGATGTAATAATCATTAAAGATTAAACCCATTAAACGGGCTAACATAAGGAGTTGATATAGCTCATGAGCCCAATGGGCCGTATCAATTATAGAATGTAATTTCACATCTAATTAGCATAATAAAATTACTAAACTGTCTTTTTAATTAATTAATTATTAAAATATTTCAAATAATTTTATAACACACTTGTCATTTATACTTAAAATTTTTAAATAATTAAATTTCGTTTTTATACAAATTTAAAAAAATCAACTTTAGTATATAAAATTTTAAATAAGTGAAGTTAATTTAGAATTTCTATCTAATTAAATGTTTATAAACCGAAAATTTTGATCGTTCGTAGATTTAGTTGTAACAACATATGTATCACCAAATATTTCACCGAAAATTTAAACAATTTACTATCGCCGCGAAATCGCGCGGGTATTTTATTAGTATTTTCTAAAGTAAAAACGTTGTCTTTATATAAAGTCTTACGTGCGAGTATCGTCTATGACTTAAAAGGATGTTAGACTTGTTAAATGCATAAACCTTCGGTTTCAGGAACGGCATCCACACAAAATTTTTCTCCAAAGAAACTATGATTGCAAGGTCAAAAACATAGGGATTAAAACCGCAATTTGATCAAACAACAAAGATAGTGGACACAAAAATAAAAGCATTTATTTACATTCATCTGTTTTTATTTCCAGAAAATGGAATGATTAAGTGTTATAGCTAATTAACCCAATTGTTACCATTGAATTATTATTGTCAAGTAAATACATACAGTTTCTGTAATATACATGCATTTACGCATGCAGCTTAAGTACACATATTCAATCGTCGTAATAATCTCGACCAGAAAAACTACCCATTATCGCTAAATGCATGTTTTCGGATGGTTTCCAATGCCGTTTCCTTTGGTTTATAAACCAGTTATTGATTTGCTTCTGATCTAGTCCTGTTGTCTCCGCTAATGATATTTTATCAGCTTCCTACAATTAGTTAAACTTGAAAAGCATTAGGATAACAAAGACGGATTACATAGAAAAGTAAACAAACGTTGCGTGTCAACTTGAATCTCGATGGACAATAATTGAATTAACAGTCTAAAAGACTAATTGCATAGAAAAGTAGTAAGAAACTGTGCTCTAATGTTAGGTAAAAACTTTATTAGTCCAGAAATAGGTAATCAACTTTCAAAAACTACGGTTTACAGATAAACAATCGGGTCAAAATACAGATTTGTGAAATGTAGATGATTTTTTTTAAACCTAATCTACCCAAAATGATGATGTGACTATCGACTTTTCTCGTGATATGACGTTAATTTTGCGCCAAGGTCATGTCTAAAACCGATTATGTTAGATAATTACCTCAAATCAAAATTTGTAAAACATTGATGATTTTTCTATCCTAGTCTAATAAGGCAAAGTTGAACACGTATAGACGAATGCAATCATAAATGAAAATGAAAACGAAGGAAAGTTGAGATTATGATAAAGTTACCGTAGGGTAAGGCCATTTGTAATGTGAATCCCACCATTCAAGCAAAGTTTGTCTTGCTTCATTCGGTAGTTTTCCTTTCTTCTTCTTTTTCGAAAATTCATGCTTAAGTGAACTTATATGACCTCCAAATTTCCGCAATAGTGTATCCTTAAGTTCCTGGTCTTCTCTACTCACTTGTGTGTTTTCCGTCTCTCCTCCACTTAGTTCTTCTTCTGAAGAAACTGTTCCATCGTCTGAATTATAGATTAAAGTATATTAATAAAGATATACTTATTTTTTTCATGTAACCATGGAATATGGCCTTTTTGTCCCTGGTAATTACTTTGTGCGTTTCATGAACACGTCATTCTAAAATTAACGTTGTAGATCTTATGTTTTTAGCCATCAAAGGCGGTTCTCAAAATAACTGATAACATCTCAGTGTTATTGAATTAACCACAACATCACATAAGGGGAGGTAGTTTGTATGCTACATAGATTTTTCGCACATCACACAATTTATCATGATGATTTTACCATTTGTCTACTAATTGACATTATTTCTTTTGAGCAAAGGGAAAATCGACAAAAGTAGTGATTGTGGTGCGCGAGGTAATTACTACGATATACTATACAAATGATCATCCATTAGGGGGCAAAGGAGTCGATACTTGCACACAGTATTACCCCACACACAACACTACACCATGAATATACACATTTGTCCTCAACGGGACTTGAACCCACAGCTGTAAGGTTGATGGTTCACGAAGATACCGCTAGGCCAAAGGCATGGTGGTCTTAGAAGAGATTTTGATTATAATCATGACGGGCATTGACTTTGTTGACAAATTGAGGCTGCTAAAAAACGGAACATAGAAGAAAAATATTCGTAAAAAGGATGAAAACATTGGATTCATGAACCAAATATCAACTTTAATGATTTCCACTTTGTACAACAGTAAAAAGTCTTTATGTGGAACCCTTAACTTTACGAGAAGTCCGTAAAATTCTTCTAATACCATCGACTCTTTCTACAACGATCTTAGATAACATCTAGCTCAAAAAACTTGACTTGCTACAATTACATGTAAAAAAACGTAATCTCGCATACATTCACACAATAATGGCTACTATAAACTAAGAAAAGAAAGGCCAATCTATATCTGTGTAACGAAATACAATGACCGGAAATTTTTGCACTAACATATCAAAATGTATACCAAGTATTGTGTAAGGTTGCGAATCTATATCTGTCTAACGAAATACATTCTCCTGTAATAACTTGATCACCTAATATATCTTAATATATCTTAAGAGTAACGATACCAAATGCCTAAAACAATACCGTAAAAATGCGTAGAGACATATTTCACTTTCCTAATACGTACGGACTGGCTCTCTACATTTTTAAAAGGGCTTGGAACAATCGTTATGTGAAACCTTTGGTGCAAATATCATCACTTGTCAAACTAAAATTGTCAAAATACCCGCGCAATATGGGGAACTCGTAAAAAAGAATAAAAAGGAATTTATTCATCATTTGAATATAGTCAGATACTATATCCACAACAAAGGTTTTTCACCATGAATATATGTCCAGATTTTAAAAAATGTAGGAAATGTGTTTTCAAACGGGTAAAACACATGAACGGTTTTTACAATTAACCCTAATTTTTTTATTTATATTTTTAAAGATAGATCTTCAAAAAATTATTGCCACATCTAGTGAAAGAAAAGTTAATAGAGTGGTGCACTGGCATGAATACAAGAAGTAGAAAGACAAAAGGTTAGGTTATCGAGAAGGAAATTGATTAATAGACCTAAATACACAAGACTAAACTTAGACCTAAAGATTTGATTGGCTATTTGGAAAAATGAATAAATAATATAAAGAGGAATAAATAGCGTAATACATGTGTTATAAATTGTATCAATTAGGCTTATTTTTAGTCATATATTATGCCTATAGCCAATGGGGGGTTTGGTTCATTGGTAGGAGATGGTTCGCGCTAGAGGTCTCAAGTTCGAGTCTCCCTCTGTGGTTTCCTTTGGGGTTTAATCATTTTATAAATATTAGGAGATAACTAACTTTGATTTGATGTAAGATTTGTGGGGTGTGAATATTAGGAGATAACTAACTTTGATGTAAGATTTGTGGGTTGAAAATACAACCCAACTTGATGTCACCGTGGGCCCGAATCACTAACATATACGTTCAAAAAAAAATATATTATGCCTATATATCATTACTGGATCGAAAAACCTTAAGGTAAAGACATACTAATTTAGAATAGTACACTAGTAGTATAGTATAGGACAAGTGCTTGTTAAGTCATATCAATGTCAGTACCAACTAAGACTGACTGATTGACATGTTTGGGTCCCACTATCAAATCAAACTGCAAAACAAAACACACACACTTATGAAGAAAAAAAAAACATAAGAGATATGATAATATCTTTTATCTTTGATTTTTTCCTGTTTTTTATATGTTGCCAGAGACAAACCTTACAACTTTTTACTCCACCCCCCGGACACACCTCTCTCTCTCTCTCTCTCTCTCTCTCTCTCTCTCTCTATAGATATATCTCAAAAAGACACACAAACACACTTCTTTCATCTATTTACTTTAGATGTTGTAGACTTGTAGGGTTTTCATTAATTAACTAAAGTAAGCAAAGGTTAAATATAAATGTAAACATTAGTAGTGGTAAACGATCCATTTAGATGAATCTGATTAAATTTTGGTTCTTAAAATAAGAATCGAAGCGTCCAAACAAACTTAAGATCCAAATCGGTTGGATTGGTTTTTTGAATTCGATTTTTATCTCAAAATTCAAACTAATAATTAAAATTACACTTTTACGCAAATGTATTAAAAGACAGTTTGTAAATATGATGAAAAGTTGTAATTTCTTGTCAAAGTTACTAATTTATTAAAAAAAAATGATATTAATTTCATATATGTGAAACTTATAGTTGAAGAAATTAGTAAAAGATTAATCGTTATATATTTATATATAAATCAAAAGTAATTTATTAATTAGTTTTTTTTTGGACTATTTGGTTTTTCTATAAGAACCAAAAACCAATCCAAAATCCAATATAGTAATTCGGTTTTTGGTCCAATACGATCCAAAAATCAGAAAATCAAACCATTTAATCCAATACAAATTGTCCAATTAGACAATTCGATTTTATCCAAATAATGAACACCCTAAACATTAGTAGCACAAGTTCTATTTACTATTTCTGATATGAAACATATACAATCACTCGAATTACCCTTATAAATGACATTGCATGTCATAAAACGATTAAAGTTTTCTATAAACTACCCCTTCTAGGCACTCCCTTATCAATTAACGACATGTACTTTTAGAGCACGTGAATTGATAATCCGGTGTTGGGGTTTGTCGCATGTCATGTCAGCAAAAAGCCCGCCCGACAACCCGTTTGTCAAAATTTTAGGGATTAATAACCCGGTTATCAATTTTTTTATTTTTTAGTTTTAGTTTCTAGTTGCCCGACAACCCGTTTGTCAAAATTTTAGGGATTAATAACCCGGTTATCAATTTTTTTATTTTTTAGTTTTAGTTTCTAGTTGTTGACAAAAAAACGACTTGTTAACCAGGTAACGAAATCCACAACGAGATGTGGGGGAGTGATAACGAGCCCGCAGCCGGGTTGTGAGCGAGAACGAAGGCGACAACCCTCCCCGCTCCCGGTGCTCTTAGTAGGATAATCAGACATGTCCGTGGCATTTGCGCGGTGATTTTAGAATATGATAAAATCTAATTCTAATTCTAACCATATGTTAGGTGCTTTACAATCCAAGGACATAATTATTTATTCACCCCAAATACTCAGTTAAACTCGTTAACAAAACCTTTAGTTGATAAACTCGTTACTAGTTTGAAATCGAAAGCCCTCTTTGATAGAAGTGCTTTGTCATTGAAAAAATGGAACATTAACAGTGGTCTAATACACGATAGACGGTTAAGTTACAGTTAAAAACCACGAAGTTGAGGTTACTCAGCATTAATTATCATTACCCCATATTGGAAAGTCTTAAGTAGAACATATCACATGTTAACAAAATGCCCTAATGATTCTAGTCCAAATCTAAACAAGGAATAACAACAAGACCCCACAGAAATGACATGTAAGCAAGAAAGCATGCAGAAGCAGAAGCAACTGGGCGGATAGACCGGGAGTGAGTTGACAGGTGAACCACCACCACTAACCTAACCTAACCTAACCAAACCTAACCTAAGCTAGACTTGGTTTGGCAGTTCTTTTTATGAAAGCTGCAAAGAAAAACAAGCAGCGAAAAACACGGGAGTCCCATGTGAACACTTTTAGTCCACACATAATCAAATAAATGCAGTCTTCCCATCCCATGCATAAATAAGGTAGGATCAATAAGCATATGGGATTGCACCCTATACACCATTTCAATCTAGACCTAACTCTTAAACGAATAATTAGATACTCCTTTCGTCCCAAAATAAATGTTCCGTAATTTCTTTTTTCTATTCCGGTTTGTCCCATAATATGTATTTGCTTGCAAATTATACGATGAAGTGACGTTTTATGACGGATTCAAAACTTTCAACATATGTGAAAGGTTTAATGTTCGATTGTGACTGAATATTAACCGACTCAAAATGAGTCATTTAGCCCCACAAAAATGATTTGAGACGTATGGGTATATTTTTAGAAGTGTTGCAAACTTTCGATCTAGTTATTTGAGTTCAGGTATGCAAAACAAGTTCAAAATTATAAAGTTTCAACTAAACACTATATGTGGCTTAGGGTTATCTAACTTTTTTGACTTGTAATTAGCTAATAAGCTCATAAGCTATTCCAAACAATTTATAAAAGTTTAAAAGCTTATATTACTTAAGTCATAAGCTACTTATAAAACATAAGCCTAAGCACCCAAAAATAAGCCTAGACAAACACCCCCTGAATATGTTCTACCTATTCAAGCTCTCGAGTCAACCTCCGATCTTCCTTAAACTTGCATAACAAAGGCTCGGTAAGCTGTCAAGTAAAGTTTGAGCATATCCTTATCACATAGATTGAGATATCAGCAATGGTCGACTAGTTGTATGAAGCAGCGGAACAACATTAACCAAGGAAAAGTTTTGAGTTATACACTCCATAGTAATACGACTACTTGTACTAGGAAAGTTGCTATTTAAGTCGCAACTCATAACAGATAATCCTAATAGTAATACGACAACGGTTAAATGTTAATATTTAAAAGTAGGCTTTCCACCTTCATCTTAAGACACACGAAGACATATCAACTCACACAACTTAAACAAACTAAGATCGAGTTGAAGACAATTACTAAATTATATAATCTTGATTAACAAGTCCCAAGCAATAGAATTTATTCCCTCTACAAGTATCATGTTATGATCCAAAAATGGTTAGAATGTAAAACCGCAGAAAAACGTCATACTATGGAAATGAAATGCAACTATCATTTTTTCTCGAGTGCAAATTATAACTTGACCGTTAAACGAGAGTGAACAACTATCCTTACCTCAACCCCTCTTAATCATAAAAGTTGACAAAAAATGATCTAACCAGTTCTGAGATTAAGCAAACATGAATGATGCTAATGCATGAAAAAACCTTAACAAATAGAAGTAAAAGTCCTGCCAACACATGTAGTCAATAATTTCGTACCGATATGAGGGGAATGAACATCGTAAATAACGAAATACTTTCGATAGCATGATAGATTAACATTAAAATAAACTACTCACGTGATTATATGCCTTGATTGCACACAAATATGATTAATACGCGACTAAAGTGCGAAAAAGAAAGCAAAGCACACGAGGCCAACGAAGAATAATCTTTACATCACAGAAAGGTAACTTGTACTTTCGAAGTTATATTATATCAGTTCCAAAACCTAAGAAATCTCAGTGTCCAAATCGAGTCTTTTGTCGTAAATCTAAATCGCTTTCCTTATAATAATGGCTTTAAGCATCTTAAGGCTGCTAAAAAAGGTTAACACTTGCATGATCTCCACCACCTCATTTGAAGATGGAGACAAAGAGTAGAATATTAACTCTTTAGTTCTGACTAAAACGCATGGAATATGACAACTTTGTAACTTGAAAGTGAATTAAGAATTCGAAAGAATAATTAAGCCACTACGGAGCTCAAAAAGTAAGGCGAAAATTTTAAAATCGCGTCTACTTTTGACTAAGTTACCATTACTATATATGAGATCATAGAATCCTAATTAACAAATACTCAGTAACAGATATAGCAATTAGTGCATCAAACCTTAACATGGGCTATTTTTGGAATGTTTTCGCACGATTCACATACAGGACCACATGAAGCAAGTATCCACTTAGAACGATGTACCTTAATATTTGATTACGTATATGTACTTCTCAGGTTAACTTTGATTAATTAACTGATTATTTCTATTATTCCTGCTATAATCTACACAATCTTTTCTATATTCCGATTTTCCAAATGTGCTACTCGAATGTGATAATTCTCGTTACTTTTATATGACGCAGCTTAAATACTAATGTCAAGCCGCCAAGGGGAGGCAATAAGAGTAGCACTTCAATCATAACGTATAACAAAAAAATTAGAATATATGTTATCTAATTGTTAAACAAAAAGGAGACTTAAAGCATGAAGTTGTAATTGTCCGCGCATATTAACATCTATACATGTAATACCATCTTACAAACGTAGCCGGAAAGAACTACATAGCAAGATGATAAATATAGAACATGAAATGATTTGGGTTTTCAAAGTTGTTTGGCCTAAATTAGACAGAGAAGGTTAGCTTTGGTATTTTAATTTCACTTAGTCAATATATATATAGAGAGCGAGGGTTATAAAATGATTCGGGGTTTCATACTTTGACTACACTAACTGAGTTACTACACAAACATCTTTATAGAGTTGGTCTACGGCTTGAAAGTAAACTGGCCACTGGAAAATCTAGTCTATTACTCGAATATAATCGTTAATCCTTCATTTACTTATTTTAAACTAATTTTTTCGATTAACACATATAATTCTATCCACTTCCTATCAATACTTTGAGACAAAGATAACATGCAAAACCAGCTAGATTTTTGTCTTTCGATTAGTTTGTGGCTATTTGATAACTTTAGATTTTATATATTTGTATGAAACCATTTAGCTAGCTCTTGTTTTAATTTATGGATTACTTGTTTATATAATGTATACTATTTCAAAAAATGTATTCATCTATAACCAAATTACTATTGTATGTATGTATCATATATATATATTTTATTTCTATTATATGTATCGATCTTTCAATTCATTTCCCAAAACCCGTAATTTTTGACATGAGACCGTTTTACGATGACATGGCAACTTATATAGCTGCCATGTGAGTAAAAAAAAATTGTGACGGTTACCTGATACATATAATAGTATCGGTCTGTAAGTTCGATGAACAAATAGAAACTTTTAAAGTACGCTACATACAATAATATTAGGTATAGTTGAATACATTTATAAACTTTGAGAATCACTATTTACCGTAAACATAAAAGATAAAATGTCACATACATATTTTGGTCTAAATTTTATTCTCATGAATTACTATTTACTATATAAAAACACACATATATATTCGTAAGACTATATAGTAAAATCCCAAACACATCTAAAACGAACCAAAAACAATACTCTTAAAAAATTAGATCGAAACAGTTTCGGTCCAATAATTGCAAAATGCTTATAAAATTAAGGAAAAAAAACAACATACCTTTACTCAGATTGCTCAATTGTGTTTCAATATTGTTAAGAAATACAGTAGCTTCATCGAAAGGCCTTGCGAGATCGGACTTATATTTCATTAATATTTGACTATAACTCTCCTACAAAGTTGATCAAATTGCTTATTAATTCATCAAAATTTAATTAGCTAAACACAATTATAGATATAAATACTGTATCTATATTACTAACCATAAACTCATCAAGCTCAGGATCAGCTCCTAAGCAATTAGAAACGACATCGTTTCGCATAAAACCGCCAGTTTCTCGACGGATTTCGTCTAATAAACATGATAATTCCGGTGGAGCACCTAACTGTTACATAAAAAAGAATTATAAATAATTCAATTACATACATATTCAGTTCAAATTATGATCCCAAATAATACACACACAAAAAACAAAAACAAGTTTATCTAGCTTCGGCTTATATTTCATAAACCGACTTATTTTGTGACTTGTGACCTTATTATTACCGACTTAAATATAAATAATATGCTCTTAGAGCACAAAATAAGCCGAAAACAAAATTAGTAAATTCAAGGTTTACGAGAAAAATCTAGCTTCGACTTATATTTCATAAACTAACTTATATTGTGACTTATGAGCTTATTTGTAAATTTAAGCTTTACAAGTTTATCTAACTTCGGCTTATTTTGTGACTTATAAACTTATTATTACTGACTTAAAGATGGATAATAAGTTCGTATATCACAAAATATATTTAAGTTTTACAAGTTTATCTAGCTTCAACTTATATTTCATACACCGACTTATTTTGTGACTTATGAGCTTATTATTATCGACTTAAATATAGATAATAAGCTAGTAAGTCACGGAATAAGCCGAAAACAAAAACATAAGTCGGAACTAGATAAGCTTAAAAAGAAAGTAGGTTATCAAACCTGTTGACAATCAATAAACGCATCAAGTAATTTCGGATACAAAGGATGATTCGCAATTCTAGATTTAATCATATCATCATCATCACCACGATCCGTAATCAAGTTATCGAGTTTGATCGGATCACGTTGCCGGTTGTTACTTCTCCTTTGTTGGTGTTGTTGGTGTTGTTGTGTTGCCGTGATTGAAACGGCGTCGGATAATAAGTTATCGGAGGAGTAAAACGTCCGGTATTGATGATCAAGATCGATGTAAGTTGAGAGTGGTGGAATTAGGTTAGTTGTTGTAGTTTCCGGTGGGATTGAGTAGTCGGAAAGTGAATGATAAGTTTGGAAACTATACATGTCTTCCATGGTTTTCAAGATTTTGAATATGAGTGAGTAATTTATAAGAAATGAATGATGGGTTGTGTTTGTGTATGTGAAAGGAGATATTAGGGTTTGGGTTTTGGTTTTGGTTTGGATGATGCTTTTTTGGATATTGAACTTTGTAAAGAGAGAATGGAAAGCTTGTAAGTTGTAAGTTGAAGAGAGAGATCACTTTATTTTATTCCATAGTAACACTAAAAACATTCATTTTAGATATATAGATGTTAAAATCTTAAATAGTTGTACTTATAAACAAGGTTAAGAAACTCGGGTCTAATCGGGTTGATTGGGGTTTGGAAAGGAAGCGGGTGAATCGATGTGATCGAATTGATTAGAATTTTTCGACACAACTCAAAATTCTAGTTTAACTGTGTTTTGTAAATTGAAAAAAATCTTGAAAACAGTTTTTATGACCGGTTTAACTTCTCAAACAACATTTTCTAGTGAATTAATAAGTTGTCTACTCCGACATGTCTTTGTATCATTTTCTTCATGTTGGTGTTACCCCTTCGATTCGATTATATGGTCGTTACATCATGAATCACGGTTTTCCGGTAACTCTTTTGAATGGTTGTCTAATTATATGAGTCGTCGACCGGATAGACCTGACAACTGGTGGGGATAACAGCACTTGCAATCAAAAGACTAAACATTCAATGTTATATTCACGGCAACATAACAATACACTTAACATAACACTGAAAATACTCCTCCTTTAAGGAGGGGGGGGGGGGGGGGGGGGGTGTTGGAGATTTACTTTTTTGACGCCATCACGATACATCAGACCCGTAACACCTACAATAGCACGCCTGTCTGTTCGTGGCGGCTCGTAACGCAACTATAACACACACACCATTGTGTGTGCTCTAATAAATTTGACTTCCGTCGATCTAAAAGACATTGCTTGTTTCAATACCACTTGTGAATTAAAATAATTCGTTTCACTTATTATAACCGAGTTAAATATATGGGTGAACTACATTTAACGATGCTTCAATAAACTATGCTTAAAAGTGTCTGGGACATGGCAATCTTGGCACTGAAACTAACTGCGGTATCTTAATCTTAATACTTACAAATATTAAAAGTAATTGATATCTTTATATTTATGAACATATAGCAACGATATTAACGGATAATGTTTCTCTTGTTCGCTTTATTATGTAAGGCCACGTTTTATAAATCAAATGTACGCGTCTTAGTTGGAGTAGCTCTCACCATTTCAAAATCTTTTATTTGGCCAACCGAAGATGTTTATCTATGAAAATTCGAATCTAACGCTTTTTCTAAAACAACACGATACATTATCACAATCATCTAATGTTGATTATATAAAATTGCCAATTGAACAAAAACATTTCATAATTTGTATATGATACGGGCCGAGTTAAATAGATATCCCAAATAATCTCCCCATCTACTTGTGATTTGTGACGATGTATTAAAGTTTTACCCGTACAAGCAACGTAACTAAGAAGAAGTATTCAATTTGAAATGAGTAATAAGTGTAATACTATAATTAAATAATTATAATTATGAAAATAAGATGGATCACCTCTATAGTAGATTTTGATAAGAAAATAAAGTTTGTAATTGGGAATTTTCTTTTGAATAATTGTGATTAGATTGGTCACTACTCACTTTTTGCCTTTTCGTTTACCTTTTTATCTTTCTTCTATTTACCAAGCATTATGTTATGTTAATGATAATGTCCTCTTAATTATCGGTCTCGACTTGAAAGATTTATAACAAGACAAGGCTCGTTGAGTATGAGTTTTCAATTATTGTTAACACTATAAACACAATGCATGGCCGATTTAGCCCATGTGTTTGTTAACACTATAAACACAATGCATGGCCGATTTAGCCCATGTGTTTGTGTTGTTTATTTCATGTATAATTGAAAGGAGAGTGTTTAGGAGAAATACGCAAACTAATTTTTAAGAAGCTAGAACGTTAAGAAGTTAAAACCAATATATTAACTAGTATTGCGGTTTCACATACGTAATATGAGTTATGAGAAATGATTGGTAGACCTAATTACTATGTCTAATAATCAACCTAATGTATTAAATATTTATACCTTATGTATTGAATGTATAACATATTTTCTTTCTCCTCAAATTTAATGCACAAATGACAACTAAACATATTTTCTTTCTCCTCAAATTTAATGCACAAATGACAACTAATGAGATGTTAGCTATGTTTGGAATGAGCTTAAACGGGACTTAAATCGAGCGTATTTAGGATGTCAGTTGTGTAAAAAAAAAAAAATTTGTTTGGTTGACAAGTTTTGTGGAGCTTATTTAAAAATGAAGTCCCTAAAAAATAAGTTATTTCAAATAACTTAAAAAGATACGTTGGGCTTATAATATAATAAATTACATAACTATGCCTCATAAATTTTGTTTTAAACATTAACGAAACTTATTATATTTCTTCTATAAATTTCATTAAGTTTATAAATGGGATACTTATCTAGAAACAAGTTGATGGAACTAGAGAAGTCAATTTCGGGTTTGACCACGAACCGAGCCGGGTTTGAAAACCGAACCGGCTTTTGGTCAAACCTACCCAACCGGTTCGGTATGGACCGGTTTTTGGTCGAGGAAATTACAAACCGATCAAACCGGTTTCCCACCGGGTTCAAACCGGTTCGGGTCCAATAACCGGGTTAAAACCGGTTTAGACTTTTTAATTAAAAAAAAAAAAACGATGATCCGGAACGCTATGATGACGATTTCGATCAGTATTGATTCGATTGTTGATCGAAGTAGTTGAATTATCGGATTTTCGGCGACTGATGTACGATGAAACATACCTAGGGAACACTGGTGGATGATTATCTGAGTGATGTGATTGTGATTGGGCGGCGATGAGAGAGAAGAGGCGTTGCCGGAGACAAGAAGCGCAGACGCCGTTGATGCTACTGAGATCGGAGTAATGCTTTTTACACCTCATTTGTGTTTGTGTGTGAGATTGACTGATTAAGATATAGATATATGAAACCCAAACCGGTTTCTAACCGGTTTCTCAAAACCCGGAAAAAAACCGTTCCAAACCTTAAGAATTCAAACCGCCGGTTTTGGTCAAACCCGGTTTGAACCGGTTTCGGTTTTCGGTTTTTTTCGGTTTCGGTTTCGGTTTTTTTCAATACGACTAGATGGAACCCATAAAATTCTCTTTTTAATGTTTATGTGTATAAACTTTCAAAATTTTATATATTGATTTTCTTATAAACTTAATTAAGTAATCCATTATTTTTTCTAAATCCACGTCACTTTCCACATAGGCTATATACTTATTCTAACTACTAGGGATGTCTTTATGTCAAACACATTAACAAAAGTAAAAGTTTTAGCTTTAAGCTATTAGCTCCAGCTATAATTTAATTTTATCAAATATAGTCGTTGTGATATGTGAGATGTATGCTATAATTTCTAAGGAACATGGTTAATTGAGGCATTGAGTTCGTATAGTCATTTTGGACGTCGATACTAAAATTAGTAGGGGGACCCGTGATTTTAATAATGAAAGCACGTTGGCATTCCATATTTCCATAACAGTAACACTATGTCGACTTTTTATATATTTTTTGAAAATGAGTGTTACAAAGTTTTGTCATAAGCATTACTCTAGTGTCTAAGAGCGCTTTTTGCCATAATATCGAAAAGCTCGATATTATGGTCACGTCAGCATAATTTAATGTATAACATAACATCAAAAATACCCCTAACCATAGCACACGAAACTCTGGATCCATCTATTTATATTAAACTTTATAAATATTAGTTAAAAAAGAAAAGAAAAGAAAAATTTCCATAACACGTGTTACATACGTAACGCGGTAACCATAACACCGGTCATAACACCTCCTGCCTAGCTATAACTCAAATTATGGAGCCATAACACCGTTAATAACGCATGGATAGAGGTGCTCTAATGGACAAAGTATAGATACTTCACTCGTGTGTCATCTCTATTTTCACATAGAAATTAACATGGATGTAGTGCGTTTCATATCTATTTTCTATTTTGATGTATAAAACAATGCATGTAAAGTGCTTGTGCTTAATTCACATATTTGAAATAAACGACACAATTTATATCACATGTGTACCTTGCCTTAAAAGACTATAATGTCTAAAGTAATGTATATAGTTTCATATATATAGTTAGAGCGCTCGCAGCAATGACTCTGAAAAGCTCAGTATTATGGTCACGTCAGCATAACTCAACGTATAAAATAACGCTAAATATACCTCCAACCATAACACGAAACTCTGGACCTATCTGTTTATATTAAACTTTATAAATATTAGTTACAAAAAAAAAATAAAAAAAAATTCTATCGTGTTACATACGTAACGCGGTCTTCATAACACCGACCAGCTATAACTCAAGCTATGAAGGCATAACACCGGCCATAACGCATGACTACATAAACTCTTAGTACCAATAACCAATTATGCAAATATTGTTTACTGATAAATCTAACAAATATGTTACAATTAGTTTCAATCAAATAAATAAATTATTAGAAAATATATTCTCATTAAAAATACAAGATTTCTAAATTACGGTAAATTCATATCATAGAAATAGGGAATCTCTAGACCGTTTCATTATGTTATGTATGTTCATATCGAAACCTTAAATATTAATTACAACCAAGATACATGAGATGCACCGATCGATACATCTTCATGCTTGTGTAACCCTATATTTCCATTGTGTTCGTGACTATAAGTGATTATGTCATCCCGGCTTGCGGTTTGTAAAAGTTTTTAAACATGTATCATAAATCACAATTAACTTGAACAAACCGTCTTAAATGGGGATACATGTCGTAAATTTTTAACCGCAACCTAAAGGATGTTCAAAACCCTATACTTATTTCAGGTGATTTTAGCAAAATCGACTCTTATTATAATGTGGCAATTGATTACACCTACATAATGTAAAGAGATGCCCCATTGTGAAGTCAAATACACTTTTTATAGAAATTATTGACTTTTGATGCACAAAACACGATTCAACTTAAGCCACGTTTAAGCAAAAAGGAAAATCAAATCTTATCGTTAATTAAATTTAATAAAATAATATGGAAAGTAGGTTAATTAGTTGACACATCTATTAACAAGAATAAAACGTGGTTAATTAATGTTTAGTAATTTTTACACTAATTTACAAACCTGGTGAAATTTGTAACCAATATTTTATTGACCGAACTGGCAACCGGACTAAATGATAATGCAATGAAAACATGATAAACATTTTCAAAAAACACAATTTTAAATTCATGTAACTTCAAAAGTATGATAAATTATGGGACCCGTAAATGTTATACATATCGGTCCTAGTGAGCCGAACATAATAACTAATGTCTATAAACGGTTGACCTAATCGTTGGGTCCATAGTCCATCATGTAGGTCTTTGTATATCAATTTCGATTTTTCAATAATTTTTGACGTTATTATACAAATTGAATGAATCAATAATCCGTGTTAATCACGTTTATGTTTCATACTAGAGTTGAGACCGTTAAAAAAAGAGTCATATGTAAGAAAGGTTTCATGACAATTTTTGTTAACACTTAACAAAAATTGAAAAGAGGTTGACTTTATTTTATTTTGTTTAGTATTAAAGTGCTAAAAATTGTACACTCCACATGTGTGGACATAATATTTTCACAACCCTTTTTCCCCTTTTAAGCTTTATTTTTATTTGAATATGATCATGCATTACTAAAAATAAAGTTTATTTTCATTAAAAATAATATCCCATAAACACTATCATAAATTCCATGGTCAATGTGTATGATCTAATACATCACTTACACAAATCCACCAAATGACACATGAACATAAAATATATTCATATTGTTGGTCAAAAGTAATTAATAAGATTCTCTTTGTCATCTCATGGCTAATTCAATGTTTTATTGTTTTTATAAATTTATTCTAATGAACATAAATGGAACTATGAAGGGTGTTATTTAGGGGTGTGTGTTAGACTTATTAGTTTATATAAATTTTGATAAGCTCATAAGTCTAACTTTCTGGTTTATGAGCTTATCAACTTGAACTTATAGCTTATTTAAGTTCATAAGCTCAAATTGATAAGCTCACAATCCGGAAATATTAGGTTTATGAGTTTATCAAAATTTATATAAACTCATAAACATGTTACATAAACCGAAACAAACACCCAGATTAGCTAATAATTAAGTGTGGAACACCTTTCTTTTGACTTTGACTCATAATAACAACAAAAAGGAGAATTAAATGATCTTTAGATGTTATGGTTTTTAAGTTAAGAAATAGTAATTTTTTTATCTTACTCGTTTTTTGAAAATTTATTTTGTAATAGTATTCCCTAAATGTCTATTATCATTATTATTATTGTTGTTATTATTATTGATATTGTTATTGTTATTGTTATGTTTCAAGATATGTTATGTCATGACTCATGACATGTCATATTACTAATTCAGATATATTTTCACAAACTATTTTTACAATCTATTTTTATTTCAGATTCTTTGAACATTTTATACTTTATAATGAACGAAAGAGTTCTATTTTTGTATTTTACTTTTTATAAGTAAATACTTTGAATCTCTTCTAGATTTGATCAATTGACGTCAGATAAACGTGACACATAAACTAATTATGAGTATATTTAGCATAAGTAGTTGAAGTTATAGACACGAACTTGAGTTATATTTACTAAAAAAAAGCTAGATCCTTTTATTTTAGAAAACAATATTTCTTATATTTTCATTTTGGAACTTCTAAAAGCTTTTTCTAAGAAATGGAAAACTCCACAATCTAAAGAAAATTTATATCTTGAAGGAGAATATAGCTAATTTTTAAGAAAAGAAAAGGATTCAACTCACAAATTTTTTACCTCAAACATATTTTATGTACCTCTCTAATAAAATTCACTTTTAATATAGGGTAAATTATAGTTTGTTTATATAACTAGATTATTGTCCCGCGATAGCGCGGAAAAAAATAAAAATTGAATTGTAAATTTATGTTTATGTAGATTTTAGGTTATTATAAAAAGACAATGTTATACGTATAATAACATATATATACCTTTACCTTTATACACATTTGTTTATATTTATAATAACATAAACACTTTTACGTTTATACACATGTTTTAATATTTTCTATTAGGAGATTTTAAATAAAAATAATGTAAATCATAGTTCAAATTGAGTGAATTTTTTTTAAGTAAATTGGAATTTTGTTTTTATTTAAGTAGAGATTGGAATTAAAGAGATAATGTAATTATGTTTTGTAAAATGGTGTAAAATGAAAATAGTGTTTGATGACATCATCAATTTGATCTAACGGTTGAAATCAAATAAGTTAACCCATCTAAGGGTCCTTACTTCGCCATGTGGCATTTAAGGCAACACCCGATTCATAAATAGGGTCGGGTTTCGGATAGAATAGTTCCAGTTTGTCGGGTTTCGGGTTTGACCCGATTGACCCGAAAATTACCGTCGAACTATATTTTAATCCAAAGGCATATGATATATATAAGCTAGAAGTCTGAAAGAGTTTTATACATGAAGCGATGTGGGACAAAGTATGAAAAACTAAAGGCATATGATATATATAGGCTAGAAGTATGAAAAAGTTTCACACCTGAAGCGATGTGGGACAACTAAAATGAAAATAGTGTTTGATGACATCATCAATTTGATCTAACGGTTGAAATCAAATAAGTTAACCCATCTAAGGGTCCTTACTTCGCCATGTGGCATTTAAGGCCTCTCTTTTATTATATATTAAAGATATGACCAAATTATGATATTGTCCCTTAAAGTCTTAAACTTAGAAACAAAACCTTTTGTTCCTCACGTTTAGTTTTTTTTCAAAAACTTATCTATCATCCGTTAGATTTAACAGACTGTCGGTCAACATTTATAAAAATGCACTCCTTCACATTAAAACTTGTATGTATGGACGATTGCACATCCAACAACAAAAACGATTAAATGGACGATTTTGTATGCTTGTAGTGTGAATCTTATATAATTGTAATATCTATGTAATATGTATTTGACTTTAGAGGAAATAACATTTAAGCTTTGCAAACAAATAAAGATATTACATGATTTTTTACACCTTTGAACTTTCTACTTAAAATCTATGAGAAAAATATAAACTAGGTCAAGAAAGTAATTTATAAAAGAAAAGGGTAAAAGTTTTGTTTTTGTCTATGGTATTTTCTTTTAGGTCTTCTATTTATGTACTTCGGAGTTGACAAAGTGGTAATTTGAAATTAAATAAAACTCACATCAAAGATGGGATATACCAAATTCGAATTATGTTGGGGACATTTACCGGCTCAAAGAGTTATTATCGAAAAAAAGAATTCTTTGGTTCTTTCTCATTCTTATCCTTAAATTGGAAAAATAAATTATTTTATACATTTAACATATTTTATAACAACTACACTTTCAAGATATATTCTTTTTTTGAAATGATTGTTTGGGATCTTAATTTCACAATAGATATCTTATTTTATTCTTTTGCGTGTTTATAAAAAGATTTAGCATATGAAAAAGGGCCAAAAGGTCATCACTATGATTATTTTTAATGTAGCTATTTATTAAATATACTATTTCAAATTTGGGCTAGTTTATATTTCAATAAATAAATAAGGAATTGAAGTGTGAATTCTAGAGATCTTGACATGGAATGGAATTTAAGTATGAACAAGTAGATGTAGTAGGGTGATGGTCGGTAGTCGCGAAGTTGTATAAGACGTATATTTGTCTCGAGGGAGGTGCATGGTCATGTACATACCCGTTAGAGATTAATCTTATATACAGTCAAATCTAAATTAGCTTAACGATCATAAACAAATAGAAATAACTAAATTAGAACAAGAAATCTTATTTTTTGACCATAAACTGAACTCATCTCACCGATAAGCAACCTCAATTCCCTATGTCTCTACTTTCTTTTTTGTTTATCATTGTGTCGATGAGATTTCATGTAAACATGATATGCGTTTTAGTCTAACGGACCCACCGAATAAATAACGAAGCAGTGACATTAAAGTGTCATATTGTCTTACAAGTAAAGCCTAATTACTTGTATGTATGGACGATTGATCTTTCAAACATTAACTTCACAAATATACTTTTTATATGGTAAGTAGAATATTAAACAAATTGAGATTTTAGTTAGTAGTTTATAACGGCCTTTAAATTTTAAGAAACCAATGTAGGTTTTCAATGGGCTGATGATGTTGGCCCACTTGGATTATTTTCACCCATAGTTGGACATACAATGAGCTTATTTAAGGGGAGCCCAGTTTAAAAGTAAAGAAGGCCCAAATGAGATTCCAAAATACATCTATAATATATCTATAATTCTATATAATATATACTAAAAGAGATGCATCAAAAATTAGATGGCGAAGTCTTGATCAATAGATTAGTTTGAAAATTAATTTTAAAACCTTAGACCAAAATGATGATGTCCTACTACATCATCATTATATATTTTCAGTTTAGCCATTCCATTTTAAAATAAAATTTTAATTCTTAACTTTAATAAATATTTTAAAATACTTGATTGAGACTATAAATTTTAATTTTAAAATACCTTTTGTATATTAAACTTTTTTTATAAATAAATTATATATTTAACTCGAGTTTTCTTTTATACTTTTTACTAAGACACAAGATGAATGTTTCAATATATTATAATTATATTATTTTTTATTTTCACTTCTTTATGTATACGAATTTATATGTGAAGTTGAAAATACCTATATATAAACAAAACGACAAACATTTGATATATTCTCTTACATCGTTAATATACACGATAGTAAAATTAGTTTTTATATATTATTTTATATTTTTCTTGATAAATTTTTCCAACTAGTTGTTTATTATTGTTACTAAAAATTGGAGCATTATGTGAAGCTTAAGTTGACTAACAAACTACTTTGCCATATAATACCATGTATCCATACAAATGGATCGATTTGTTGTTATCTTACATCGTTTAAATTAGTTAACTTAAGAGATTAATCGGAAAAAAAAACAAGTAATGAATTATAAGTCATATAAAATATGTTCAAACGGATAAAATCTTATGAATCGTTTAATAGAAAACATAGATTACTGTAATAGTATGCGTTTTAGAACTATATGCAACACATATACTAGTAATGAAAATAGAAAAAAGTTTGTTGTTGATCCAACCTATGTTTTTACTAGTATTTATGTGATTTTACCCGTTATTCGGTTCTTCTCTTTTGTCACCTATAAGAAAAAATAGTATGTTAGGTTAAGTGTCCTTTCAATTTTGGATCATAGATCCGTCACAACGATGTTTAGTGCAACTAAAGAACAATAAAAAGAGATAATGGCATATAAGTAAATGGATGTTTTGTGATCCATTTACAGGGATAATACATGTGTGAAGCTAACCTCATATAAATTAAGCTAACCTAACTTGAGGGGTTTTTTTTGTAAGGTAAGTGAAATTCTTTTTTAAAAGAATATATGTATTTGTGGGCTGTATATTGCGTAAATGAATGTGTCTATAGTCCCAAACCACTTGTCTTAAAATATAGTATAACATATAGTATGAATGATTTTATACCTTAGTGTATATACAATAACTTTTACTTTTGAAATAGTGTCTTATTTGACAAATTGAACGAAAATTAAGAGCAAATTACCAAAATAATCACCTAGCACTTACACTTTACAAAAATAATCACCTAATTCGCGACGGATTTCTCACGACATTTTTTCGTCGCGAATACACATATTTTAACCAGACCAATAAAAATTTGACACGTTGTCGTGTCACTATTCATTTCTCGCGTCAATATTCATTTTCGCGACAACGTGTCTGATTTTTATTGGCCTGATTTTGTTTTATGTACTTTTCGCGACGTTAAAGTGTCGCGAGAAATTCGTCGCAAATCAGACGATTATTTTTATAAAGTGTAAGTGATAGGTGATTATTTCGATGATTAATTCGAAAATTAATTAGAGATAACGAAAATTACAAATATTATGTCAGGAATCATGAATTTCAATGATGAAATAATTAAAAAATGTGAGGTGTACTATGAAGATCCAAAGAAGGTACAAAATTTGAGATTCTCTAGGAAGAAAACATGGCCTAGTGGTAGTTGTTCTTTTGCTATAATAATTAATAAAGTTAAAGAAAAGATAGCAAACAGAAAAAGATAGCATGAGTGGAATATGGATGGTGTAAATGTTTCCATTTGGTGCATTTCTAAGGTGGAGATCACTTCATACTTCATACAATTACTAAATTCTATTCTAAAATCACATAAAATCACATGTTAATAGAACGAATAATGAAGATTTATATGTTATTATTTAGTTTTTATATCTATACTTAGGTCTCATTTCAAACTTTTTATTACTATGTGGTGACGTTTAGAACACACTATTCTAAACGTCTCTAATCTTAAAAACACTTGAATATTTAATACTAACGGTTTAAGATCAACTTGCCCAATCTGAGCCACCAAATAATTTGGGATTCCGTATTTGGGGTCACAACGCATTTGTTTTCCATATTTGGGATTCTATCGTAGCTCTGATATGAGCTCTTAGACCGTTAACCCGAGAATATTATAAAATAGAAGAATGCCTATGTGATTCCACTCAGACGATACAGAAATGGAAGAGATTAATCTATTGTCTTATATGTTATCATTTAGTTACTTTCTTTTATACGAGACTTGAATATACAACTATCTTATTTTCTTTTTTGTTATTATTATGATATGCATAGTATTTTTGTAACTTAGGTATCACTTTCATGTTATGAAATGTTAGTCATGAATTAGTTGCAACAGTCTTCCATCCTATTCATAGAATGTGATGCCATTGTGAGAGGTAGCCATAGGTTGCATGACACCTAATATGCCATTAGTACAATTGTATGGGAATTAAAGTGTTTTTAGATGAGCATGGCTTAGTGGATTCACTATTACACACCTAAGAGAGAGAATTCTTTTTTATTGATTATAAGGTTTTGTCAAATTTTGCCTATGGACAAAAATACCCTTCTAATCTCATCAAGACAACCCATGGCCTTACATTTTAAATTCCACATGAACACTTTATCATGTTTGAATTATTATAAGTATAGATTCATAAATTACTTGGTTAAAAACATGTGTTTCCAAGAAATGTATTGAATCATAGGAACTTAATGCAAGTATTACAACAAATTCGTACTTTTATTTTCAATAGTACGTGAACTCACCACTCTACGTTAAATTGTTAACGGACTAACCTATATAATGTTATGTTTGAAGCTCCTTTAAATTTTATTTATTTCTTTTTTTCACGAATCTGAACGGTGAATAACTAAGGGGTTGTTTGCAATCACAACAGACTCGGACCACATACTCAATTCATGGTCTGCAGGTTTGATAAGTTCATGAAAAGCTCGGACCACGAACCGAGTCCGTGATTTTTCCAAATACTCGGTCTGTGATTTTTCTAAGAGGACCGAGTCCGAGGCAAAATCACGGACTCGGTCCGTGGTCCGAGTTTTTCATGAACTTATCAGACGTGCAGACCACGAACTGAGTCTGTGATCCGAGTCTGTTGTGTTTGCAAACAGCCCCTAAATCTTGTTGTACATGAACTTAATTTGATTTGGTAAATCTACAAATGGTCCAACAACAATGGTGTTGCATGTGGTTAGGTAAAGGGTAGATTAGTCATCTTCAAATTAAACAATACCTAACATCATTAACATATTTGACAGATCATAGAAACTTTGGTTATCAAACCTAATGGCAAAAGCAAAGGGTGTCTTTGGATAATGATGCAATGATTTATATCATATAAAAATGAAGGGCAAACCTTTAAATCCAAATTAATATTCCACTTTCATTGCCTAACACACTACCAACAAGTGCATGCTTGTTATAAATATGACCAATTTAGTTTTGGAAAAAAGAGTAAACATAATGTGAAAAAGTCTAAAATACCCTTTTCTCAATTCTTGGTTCTATTTAAGAGCAACTAGCAAATAACCTAGAAGACTCCCACTTGATCATTTTCTATGCCAAAACCCTATGCAATATGCATTTTTTGCATGTATCTTGAAGAGTAGGGCAAATATGGAGAGTAAGAAGATGAGTTACTCTTTGTTCTACCATCTCTTCTCTTCCATATGTCAAATAGTTTGATTTTGACATTAACCATTTTCGGATAATGTCAAGACAAACCGGCAAGTCACAAAACGGCGAAGGAGGCTCATTCGAGTCTTATATATGGCTATATGTATTTAGGGGTGTTATTGTACCAGCACTAATGTACCGGATCCGTTTTATATGATTATTGTTGTTATTGTAAGTTGAAATGGTGGTTTGCATGAAATGATGTAATGAAATAATCCATATGTGATATATGTATGGTGTTTTTATTCACATTTTGTTTTGTGTTTGTTTTAAGTGGTATAATTGTATGGGAAAGTGATCTTTGATGTAGTAATATCAAGATGTTGTATTGCATTGTTTTTCTTGTTTGTTAATCCCTTTTTTTGTATTCTCACGTTTGGAGAGAAAATAAGACGGAAAAAAAAACGAGCGTAACTTCTTATAAATCTCGACTCTTTAGAAAGAAACTCGAGAACACATTTTTTTTTAATTTTGACCCGTTTTCCTCCAAATATCTATTTAAGACAAATAACGCAACATGTCTTAAAAAGTTCGTAAGTGGGAGTTATTCAAGCTATTATTTCATCATTCTATCGTCACAAATCGACAATGAGAATATAAGATGATTGGTAAGTTTTTGATCAATCTTATTTAAAACATTTGAGATAACAATAAGAAACCAAAAATGAAAATTAAACTCTCATAATTCTTGTTTTCTATAAAATTCTCTTCCAATATTCAATAAAAGATGCATAAGATTCATTACTAATCATTACAAGTATCTATAATAAACGGTAAACGGGTTAGGTTTTCCATATTCGGGTTAGGAGGCAGAGTCTTTTATAACTCAGATGTTTACGAGCTAACCATGTATCACGTAATTGTTTCTGAACGTTCCCTAAGCCACGGTGGTAATCTTGTGAGCATCCATACGTCTTATCAGCATGCCACCTCGGTAATCGTTTACAAGTATCCATAATACTAAACCCAGGTTTCCATATTTACTAACATTACAAAAGTCAACTACAAACTCCATCACTCACAAATGGTCAAAAATATTTCTTTCAACCTATTGAAAGTCAAACCTTCATATTTTCCGATTTTCTTTAAATTTTCCAGGATCCTTTTCCAACTTTCAGTAAAGATACATATAGCAACTCGTTCCAAGTATCCGGTACACCCGGTAAACACCAATGACTACAATCTTGGGATTGTTCCGCTGCAATTTGCTCTTCAACGGATTTATATTCCATTCTATAAATTGATGGATGACCGTCCTTTCTATAATCCGTAAGCCTACTAATGTTAAGATATATAATGGGCGATTTCATATCACGAAGTACGTTATCGAAAGCCCTCATTTTAGATGGGTACTTGGTTAGGTGACTTGTGTTGAAGATTGGTTCGGTTTCTTTGTGACATTTCCCTCCAGAGTTCCATTGACCTCCTCTGTAACAAAAAAACACCCGTGTTAAAGCATGCTGTAAAAGTGGTGAGCGAAAATAGGTTATTTTTACTTTAGAACATGACGGAAAATAAAATGCTAAGGTTTTCGAAACTCTTGTGACTTAAGTTACCCTATTTTCAATTATAACTTTTGAAGTCAAATCTAGTACTTTCTAGGTGCGAATATTATGAATTTTGGGTAAACCTTTAACGCCGTTACACCATTGTTTTTTCCATTTTTAACGGTCGAAAAGTAGTTCAATGTAAATTTAAAGTCTCTGCAGAAAAAATTGAAATTTACAAAACTTTTAAGTTGAAACTTAACCTGTCAGACCATAAAAATCAAAGGGTACCCAAAACTATCAACTCTGAACTATGAAGACAGAAAAGAATTGAACGTACTTAAAATGAGTGACCGAGTAGCCTCTGTAGATAACTTGCGTCTTATTGGTGTCGATGTTTGTATCTACCCATCGGGCCCATGTTGAAAGCGCCCTTCTGTATGCATCAAGAACCTTGAGTCTCGGGTACACATGGTCGCCTTCTTGGTAATAATTTTCTCTATAATCGGAAAAAAAAACTACACTTGTTAAAAGGGAAAAATAGCCTTTTGAATACAAAACAATTTCGGAAAAAAATTACAAGTTTTGACACGCCACCCAACCCGCCCATTTGGCCATTTTGTATTCTTAAGAAAGAGAAATCGTTCTTACCCTTTAGAGGTTTTCTCATGGGTCCACCAATGTCCGGTGTTGAAGACTAAAACATCCGCATCGTGGTACATTGAGGTTGATCGGTCCATCAAATCCAATCTTAGTGTCTCAGAAGTACCATTTTTATGTTTTAGGGATGATTCTTGAACAAGAAACACAGAACTCACAAAATCGACAGTACAGTTGTAATCCTATACAAACAAAATTATAGCACACATTAAACATTGAATCTAAAACGTGTTTAATACAAATAACTAGTATGTTGTAAATTACGAATGTTAACAAGTTTGGAAATCTTGCCTCGAATCTGAAAGCATAAAATCCTTTTTTCTTGAACTCATGCCTTCCGGATATCTCATAAACCCGTTTTTTGTTCGGGACAGAATCTCGGAGTATGCAAACTAAAGACTCCCACATATTTCGGTTTAAAGAGTCCCCTACAAAAACCAATTTCTTCCCTCTAAGCCTTTCGAGAAAATCCGTTGCATTCAAACTGAAATTCACATAAAATATAAAACATAAAAATCATATTCCTGTTAAAAAAAATATATGTATCATATTATATAAGTGCGCATAGGTCTAATTATGCTATTAAGAAGAAACAACTTGTTGCCTTGCCAAAGACATGAAATTTAATAATCTTGTTTCGGATTTTTGAGTCAAAAGGGTAATTTGGTCATTTTAATTCGGAGGGAGTAAACATCCCATATCCCCTTGTATTCAAGCCAAAAAAATTACTAAAGGGCCTAAAACTCCGTAAAACAAGTCCATGTTAGCCGTTAAGGAGTAAAACCAAGCTCTCTTAGAACTCAACTTCATATGCTCGTTTAGGTGCACAAATTTTATGTGTATTCTACGGTTCGATAGAGTTACCGAATCAAAGCAAATTTACATTCCATAGCAAGTTCAAAATGTAGCAATGTTGACTATTAGAAAGGGGCATTGACTTCATAATGTTAAACTAAGTGGTACTACTTTTCGACAATTCAACTAGGTAGTCACAAACCGTGCCAGCACGGAGAGAGGCTACGCTAGCAAAGGTAATTTTAGTTAGTAAGACCGTGACAAACTAGCTAAAACTACATCAAAAATATATCGGACTATACATAAAAACAATATTCATTAAATATTGTTTTTAGTTTCAATCTAGCAAAGATCACATAAACAAACATTGGCTATATATGCATAGTCGAATAAAGAACTAATCGAATACTTTAATCAAAACTATACCATCATAAAATCTAGCAAACTTATTAGCGTAATCTAGCTTAAGCAAACTGACCATTCAAGATTACACAATTGTATAAAAACATATTCAAAAACATTTTCAGCATTTTACCTTGGAATATCACATCCAAATGGCTGCCATTTCCATTTTACATATCCGTCATCCGGTCTCTTATTAAGATGACAATCGAAATCTCGATCAACATAAGGGCAAGAACCGGCCTTATAATACGGTTTTGTATCATCTTTAACCCATCTACCATTAAATATATCACATTCCTCATAAGACCTACTATCATTTTTCACCATCAAAACCCCATCACCATCTTTTTTCGAACCGAAATCGGATTCAACGGTTCCATTTTTCACATCATTTGTGAAATTACTCAAATGGGTATCCCCAAGATCAAAACTTTTTTCATTTTTCACATTATTAGTAAAATTACCAAAATGCCCATCATCACCAAGATCAAGATTCTTCTCATAATTTCCATTAAAGCTTCCATTTTTCACATAATTACTGAAATTACCAAAATGGGTATCCTTCAAATCACCATTTTTGTTACCTTGAGTAAAATTACCAAAATACCCTCCATCTCCAAGATCAAGATTTTTCTCATTACCTCCATTAAAGCTACCATTTTTCACATCATTAGTGAAATTACTAAAATGGGTATCTTTCAAAACACCATTTTTCTCACCTTGAGTAAAATTACCAAAATACCATTTACCCCCAAACTCAACAAATTTCCCATTTTCATGATTTTCTACAAAACTACTATTGATTGAAGGGGTTTTAATTAAAGAAAAAGACCAAGAAACCACAGAAACAGGATTCTTAAAAGAAACATTAAAAAACAAAACACATAAAAAAACAAAAAAAGACACAATTAATAAAGTATATCTAGAAACTACCTTGTTTTTAGGAAATGAAGAAAATGGGAAATGATCTGAGATTTGAAAAAGCTTCTTTAAGTTCATGGTTATGTAAAAGTTTTAGATGAATTTACACACAGTGAAGGTGTTGTGTGTGTAAAAGTGTGATTAACTGATTAGTACTATGAAACACATAGATTTGTGTTTTTGTGTGTGTGTGAAAGGTTGTTTTTTGGAAGACTAGATTAGCTGCATTGAACAAGGAGATACAGAGACCATGAGGGATGAGAGAAGTGAAATTACCATTGTACCCTTTTGAGGTATACATATACCGACACAAAATGTAATTATTGAGATAATAACTATGTATTTAAACTCTTAAAAATAGTAGTTAAGGTCATCTTTCTAAAAACCTCTTGTATTTCTGTTTTGATATGACATAATAAACAGTAATAAGCCCATAAACGGTTATAAAACATAAGCGAGAAAATTCGAGCTAATAAAACATAAGTCAAAATTTCAATAAGCCATAAGCTCAAACAAACACCCTTTTAGAAATATCTGTGATTCAACAGCTTCTTTAAAAATAATTTTTTTTATAGAAAACTGAAATTCCGAATATATAGAAAAACACTATTCATCTTCTAAAAATTTTAATTTACTATTTTAACTCTCTATCTATTTAATTTAACTTTTTCATTATACATATATTAATTATATTGATACATACTTAAAGTTAAAAAAAAAGGTAATTGAATATTTTGAAAAAAAAAATCTATGAATATATAAATAAATTGAATTTTACGCTTAGAACGCAAAAAAAAAACAAAAAAAATCTATTTAATTTAACCTTTTTATTATACGTATATTGATTATTATAAAGATATTGAAATATTTTGAAAATAGTTTAAGCAATTATTTATGAATATATAAATAAATTGAATTTTACGCTTAGAACGGCAAAATACTACTTTAAATATTAAAAATGATTACAACTACATTTTGTCTTATTTTATAAAATGAAGTATATATTTTCCAAACATCTAACTTAGTGTTTACTTTAGTCTAATGAGTTTATATAGTTTACTCCATAAAATAATCAAACTTCTCTGTACTTTCTAAAACATGATCTCTGATAATGAATCAAATCAGAAACTTGTTCTTCTCGAACAAGCAAGCGTGAACATAAATCGTTCTCTGCTTTCTTGTATTAATAGTTTACTAGTAACTATGTCATTTTAAAAGATTAAGATCTACATAATTCATCTACTTCAAAAAAGCTAAAGTTAAAATATGGTAACGTCATTTTATCTCTAAACATTTTTAATTTTGAAACTTTAAAATTAACGAATATTTTTAATATAAAATAATCTAATAAAAAAATACCTCATTAGGTACGACTATCAGATTGGATTAAATAATAAATTTCTTTGTAAGTGATACTCCAGCTAAGGAAGGGGTAAATTAGTCACTTTGTTGACCTACGAAAAATATCAAAATGGACACATGGCGAACAAATTGGAAATTTCATATGGCTATATTTTGAATAAACAAAAAATCTTAAGTTTAAAATTCACGTTACTAACCGCATTAGATATTTACGAAAACTAATTACGTTTTTCTTTCTTTTTATTGACGTTTACTTTGCACATTAAAGTTCGATACGCGCAGCTTTAAAAAGTAAGAACCAAATGATCGTCACAAATAGACGTTAAATATGTAATTAGTTTTTAACAGTTATTTCACCTTAAGAACGAAAATGGTAATTATATATATCATAAGAATGATTTATGTAATTTATTCATTAGTTTTAAATTTTTAATTAACATCTTTGGTGTTGATGACTATTTTTTTAAGATGGTAAATATTTTCGTAGGAATATCGTTTATTAAAACTTAAACCTTAAACTCCTCGTCTTTTTTAATAGTTTATTTAATTTCAAATTCGTCACTAAGGTTTTGTAAAAGGTTTTGTAAAAGGTTTTGTAATCTGATGGTATATGAGTGATCAGTTTGCTTATACGTTATTGGTTCGAGTTCACCACTAGACGAAAGCGTGGATAAAAGTGTGGTATATATAGTAATGTAACATTTGTCCTAATTTTCTTTTTGCCTATATGTATTGATAATCTGAAAAATATGTCATTTTAGGCCCAAATGAAAAGTTAAGATATTGTCCCTGAAGAGGTCCGTTTTATAAATAATAGCCCACATCCTTTGTTGAGGTTTCTAGGAGATTGTTTAACTTAGAACCTCGACTCCGTGATCCTTTGAATCCAACTTACGATTTCTAATAGACCAATCTCATGCGATGTTCGATTGTCTTTGGATGAGATCTTGTAGAGTGGAAATGAATTCGAACTTGTGACCACTTGAAAAAGTTCTTTAGAGCGGTATTTACATTGGAGAATGATATGAGTTTTATGATTTCTATCGTAAAAAAAAGTAAATGTCCTTTTTGGTTCGCAGAATCTGATAAAATTGGAATTATGAATTCTTGTTGCATCCCGTTTGGTTGGACAACTGAAGGAATTGGAATCTGTCAAAATTCCATCAGATTCCTTCCGTTGTGGAATTCAGAATTCCTTCCAGTTTCGGAAGGAATTCCTGATTTCATTGAATTCAAACCAGTTTTCTAAAACTTCTTTCAAACAAAACTTTCACCATTTTAATATTACCGCCAACTTTTTTCGTAGATGTGTTTGACAATGTAGTTGAAGTTCTACCTTAAAAATATAAAATGATAATACATAATAACTAAGTAAGGTAAGCTTAATAAGGAGTAATTATGTAGTTTACCATATTATAATTTCAAAATACTTTTATAAACACCTTGTTTTATAGAAATTTATATTTATTATAAAAAGCTTCCCAAAAAATGTCGACCATCCAAAGATAATAAATTACGCTCTCATAAGTCCCTTATAAGTTTTTCACCAGACATATTTTACAAAATTTCAATTAATTTACAGACTTACAAATCGAACCGAGTTATATGAAAATATTTAAAACTGAATTACGTTGAATTCTGTCAACCAAACAGGAAAACTTTTTATCAATTCCGATTCCAATTTCTCAAATTCTAATTTTTCTGAGAGATTTCAATTCCTTTAAAAAAATTTATACAAACCAAACGGACTCTAACATGTTAGACTTTTGAAGATACAAAGTGTTTGATGTTATAGGACATTATATAGATATGTAAGTATACGTATAAAATCATTAGTATTTCTCAATAACTAATGACCGATATGTATTTTTCACATTTCACGCTTATTTTGATCGTTGTTTTAAACAATAAGAGACTTTTATGTGTTTTTAGAAAAAACCTTCGAAAAGTTAAAAACGACATGAGTAAATTACGGGGAATGGTCCGTGTAGTCATACCCAAATTTCGTGCATAATTTAAGTGTTTATAATCACATCATACCTCTCTTTATAGTACCCGAAACACATGAAATTAGTATAATACCTTTTTCATATAATCATTCACTCGGTAAGAAAAAAAAAAAACTAATATTTTAGTCATTTTATTTGATCAAGAGACCCCAAGAGTTATGTTAATAAGACTACATAGAGGTTTGACGTATTTATCTAAAGTTAGAGACTAAACTTGAAATTCACGAACAACCACACAGTAACGATCCAAACAATACAAAGCGCGAAAATAAAATAAAAACCCAAATAAATTAAGAAAAATAATTTCTATATAAACTCAAGCAAATTTCAGTTCAAATATAAGCAAACCTTTTATACACTCCAATAATCATTTCCTTTACTTTTTTACACACAAGTTACATCCATTCATCAAGTATATAACCATAGGTTCAAAAACCGGAGTTATTTCCGATCATCGAGGACCGGAAAGCTCCATTGCTTCAGATACAACTGAAGACTCGTCAATATAATCCGCATACCTGAGAGGAAAACTTTCCAATGCTCGAAATCTTGGTGTTTCAATGTTTTGTGACGCTTCCCATCTTTCGACTAAACCTTCCCCCTCTAACATTCTTAGTACTTCCGACATTTTTGGTCTATACGAAGGGTTGAATTGTGTGCATAATAGTGCGACTTGAACCATTTCTTCTAGTTCCACTCTGTCGAAATTGTGCTTTAATGCTTTGTCAACCATTAGGTTTAGTTTCTCGTCTTGATGGAGCTTTTTTACCTGAAAAATGGAACTTGTTAGCATAAATGTGCTTAAGTAACGTACATTTTATGTAACGTACTAAAGAAAAACAGTGCGGAAAAGTACCCAATCAAGCATTACGCCTTTCTGGTTACCCACGTTCCTTCCAAAATCCAACGCTTTCTGACCCGTAATAAGCTCCAAAAGCAAGATACCAAAACCAAAAACATCAGTTTTATCTGATGATTGGCCCGTTGATAAATACTCAGGAGCAATATGACCCACAGTGCCACGAACTGCAGTTGTCACATGAGAATCACGATGGTCCAACAACTTTGCCAACCCGAAATCACCAACAACTGCTTCAAAATCTTCATCTAATAAAATGTTGTCTGCTTTCACGTCGCGGTGAATTATTTTTGGGTCACTTTGTTCGTGCAGATATAGTAACCCTCTAGCGGTTCCTAACGCTATGTTTTTTCTTCTTGACCAGTTTAAAACCGGTTTACCGTTGATATTATCTGGTAAACAAAACGAGTAGATATATACCATTTAGTTCATAGAATATGATTTCCGAGCTAAAATGCTACAATGACACATAGACAAAAATAAGTTTGCGAGCAAAACCCAACATGTAGCATGTTTTAACCCATAATTAAGCGACTTGTTTTAACCCGACCCCGATGAACCACACCCATTTGTCGTAAACGGGTAATTTTTTACAAAAAATAGAAAACGCTATGACTTGTTTCTTACCGAAAATCGCTAAATACAAGCATTTAAAAAGTCAATCTAGTATTTCCATGTACAGATTTGAATAGAAATTAGGCAATTCTGTAACAATTACGACACATACCTTTTAATTTAGAAGCAACACTGCCATTAGACATATACGGATAAACTAAAATCCGCTCATTTTCCGTAGAGCAGAATCCCCAAAGGCGTAGAAGATTACGATGAACAGCCAAACTAATGGTTTCGACTTCCGTTTGAAACTGAACCTCGCCTCCAAAATTATTGTCGTTTAACAACCTTTTAACAGCCACTATTGTCCCATCAGTTAATGAACCTTTGTAAACAATTCCATATCCACCTTTACCTAAAATGTTCTTCACGTGAAAATGATCGGTAGCCGTTCGGAGTTCCTTAAATGTAAATCTCCGTAAATGGCCCAAGCATACCTCGGGATCGTATTGGTCTGTTTATATGAATCCAATTTTTTAGATAACATGAAAAAAAATAAAAAAAAAATAACTAATAATAAAAGTATATATCGTCGACAATAAGAGAATTATGACTTACCATTAACGTCAAAGAATATTTGTTGATTTTTCCTATATCGCCACCAAACGAGCAACACGACAAGCACGATTAATAGCAATAAAACACCGAAGCTTGTACTTAGAGCAACAGCTAAACGACGACTTTTCTCCCTAGATGAAGATTGTCCTGCTAATTAGAAAATATCAACATATCAAAAAGACCGTTTAAAATAGAGGGCAGATAATTTTATTTTATTTTTTAAATAAATGGCAGATACCTGTGATACCGTCTGGTGGGAAAGAAAGTGGCTCGGGAGACACAGCTGAACAACCATTTTGGGAACTATGCTCACATAATAAAGGGTTGCCTACGATTCTGGGGGAAAAATTATAATGAGGCGTGAACGAGATATTGATTAAATAAAAGGTGATCAACTGATCACTTTAAAAGGCGAAAAAAATCTTACTTGAACGTTCTTGCTGATATTTTAGGTAAAGAACCACTAAGATTGTTATACGAAAGGTCTCTGCATAAAATAAAATGATATTATGTAACGCATAACAAAATAATCAAAATACTTTTTATATGGGAATTGGACATACACAAAAGTAAGGCTTCCAGCTTGTGATAACGATTCCGGAACTGGTCCAGAAAGACTATTGTTGTTTAGTCGTCTAGCTTAAGCAAAAAAACAAATCGAAATTAGAAACTTTCCTAAACAAAAAACTCATTTATCGCGTGCACTATGATTAAAAGTTTCAAACACGAGAAAAAAACAAACTTACAACAAATTTAAGTTCTTGAGATCTCCTAAAGAACTAGGCAATTCACCACTGAACGTATTCCCTGAAAGATCAAGCGTTTGAAGGTTCCATAACTTTCCTATTGAACCCGGAATTATACCAGAAATCGCATTATTTTGTAGCGTACTAAAAAAAAACACAAAAAATGTCAACTTTCAGTACCAAATAATATCAGTAAAAAGCAGTAAATAGAGAAAATTTTGCTTACATAGATTGCAAGTTACTAAGATTTCCTATTGCAGGCGATAAAATCCCGGATAAGTTTTGACCAGCAATCCCTCTGGTGACCGAAAAAAAACAAACATCAAAATTCAAGAATGAAATATATAAAAAGTATCTATTTTGGAAAAAAAAAACTTACAGAGCGGAAACCGAGCCATCAGTACAAGTAACCATTTTCCAACTACAAGGATCAACAGATGATAAATCCCAATTATCAAGAACATTATGTTGATCTTTTACATCTTGTTTTATCGCCATTAAAGCGACAACTGCATCATTAAAAACATTATAATCAAATTCCTTCGAAACACATTTGCACAAAAAAAAACATTATAATAAAATTCTAAAATACTTTTGTGCCGAAAATATTAGTTTTGGCTTATTTTTCATAACGCCATTTTTTCAGCTTATTTTCCAGCTTTTGAGGTTATGACATAAAACCAAATAATAAGCTCATAAGCCTGAAAATAAGCCGGTAAGCCTAAACAAATAAACTCATAAACCCGAAATAAGCTAAAACAAACAACACTTTGGCTTATATTTCATAAGCCCATGTTATGACCTTATTTTCCACTTTATGTCATAGTAAACTCATAAGCCGGAAAAAAAGAGCTTATAGAAAATAAGCCAAACCAAATATATTCATATTTCCAAAAATATCCTAAAACAAACACACCTTAATACTAAATAAAAAACATATATATAAACTTACTAGATCTAGCATAATCACTACATACCCATAAATTATCATAATCAGCATTAAAATATATATATATATATATATATATATATATATATATATATATATATATATATATATATATATATATATATATATATATGAAATTACAAAACTAACCTTCATAATTAACACCAGAAGGAGAAAGAGTTGCAGAAGAAACCTTAATCCATATCAAAACCAAACACCAAAAAACATTCATCTTCAAAATTTTACCAAAAAAAAAACATAAATTTGGTCGGAAAAAAAACATAAATTTAGTACATTAGAGTTTTGTCTTTTTGAAAACTCAAAAGACAGAAATTATGGAATCAGAATCTTTGTAAAGTGAATGTACATAAACTGTTTGATAAAATTCCCCAACTAAAAAGTTTGAAAATTCTGGAGATTTAATGTTGAATATTTTTGGAGTGTTGGGTCGTTATCCTATCTGGTAAATCAAACATCTTTAATGGCGGATATAGGAAGAATACAAAAAGAATTTATTAAAATATTAATAATAATAATTTATTACTCTTTTTATTAATGTGTTATTTATGAAATATTTGTTTTTTGTCTAGTAGAAAAGGTTCGGAAATGGTTACTGAATATCACTTTTAGGACGTTTTCGTTTGAGTCAAAAACTCGTCTTTTTTAGATAAACTGAATATAATATTTTTATCTGACTATTTTTATCGAGTTTTAAAGCAAATTACCAAAATAATCACCTATCAATTACATTTTACATAAATAATCACCTAATTCGCGACGGATTTCTCACGACATTTTTTTCGTCGCGAAAGTACATATATTTTAGTCAGACCAATAAAAATTTGACACGTTGTGGCGACACTATTCTTTTTCTCGCGTCAATATTCATTTTCGCGACGACGTGCCTGATTTTCATTGGTCTGATTTTGTTTTATGTACTTCTCGCGACGATAAAGTGTCGCGAATCAGGAGATTATTTTTGTAAAGTGTAAATGATAGGTGAATATTCTGATTATTATTTCTTATATTTTTACTTTTTACGTCTATTTCTATGTCTGAAAATAAAACCTTTTGAGGTCTTTAAAACACAACATTGAAAAGATTAAGTAAAATTTATGTCACTCCGAGAAATATAATTAATTTTACTTGATTCACTGATCTATCGACTATCAACGTTACACTTTAATATTTGCTTAGACATTTTACGTTGTTGCAAAAATTTATAAACTATATGGAAAATTTACATACAACCAACTAAATATTTTTAATTTAATGTTTATTTATTATATATATATGATAAAATGTGAAAAGGATATAATAATTGTGTTAAATAAAGAAAGTTTTATGCTCTTTTTTAAATTCAGTGATTGGACTCAACTGTAAAGAGAAAGAACAAAGGGAAAGTTAAAAGTTTGCAGATCACGTGTTTTCTTTGTCCTTGTTTTTTTGTTTGCTTTTGCCATTTTTCAAGATTAATTATTACTCATTCTGTTCTAAAATAATATTCTGTTCTAAAATAATAGTCTTAAGACAAAAACACATAATTTAAGAAAAACATGATTATTATTGATTTATTTTTCCTATTTTTTATAGAATGACAATCTTATCTCTAACTGATTAATTATTGTTTTCTATAAAATATGTAATAATTACTTCAATAAAGGACAATATTGTAAACTTAATCAAACTTTCTTATCTATTTTGGGTAGTAGACAATTAATTTGGGACAATCGAAAAAAAAAAGATGGACTATTAATATGGGACGGAAGAAATAATTGTTTTGAGTGAATATAAGTTTATTAAAAAAAATATACTTTCTTTAAATAAACTTACAAAAGTTGTCAAAAGTTTATTAAATATTTATTGAAAAAGAATGATACATACGTGTCTAAGTTTAAGCCTAATCCATTCAAAAAATAACACGTATAGTAGATTTCATTATGTATCTATTGCTTAATTAATCATATCTTTAATCTTTAATATATTATAAAAGAAATGGCTTAAATGTGATATGACGAACTAAAAAATATGTCTAAAAACATTATACATATGATTTTAAAATTTAATACTTTCAGACAAGAATATTGGCGGATTAACTCAATTAATACATATGACTAGTACCATTCAAACCAATTAAATTCTATTTAATTTTTACTTTTACCATAAGACATACCTACTTATACTAAATCCGTTTCAAATTAATAGTCTATCTTTTATTTTTCGATTGTCCTAAGTTAATTGTCTACTACTAAAAATAATAGGAAAGTTTGATTAAGTTTATCATATTGTCCTTCGTTAAAGTTATTATTACATATTTTATAAAAAAAACAATAATTAACTAGTTAAGGATATATAGAAATCAGTAATAATTATGTTTTTCTTAAACTTTATATTTTTTGTCTTCAGAGACTATTATTTTGTAACAGAAACAGTAATAATAATTTAACAAAATATTAAATTAAAATTTTAAATATAAATTTAATATTGGAAAATTGAACATCATGATTACAAAACATAATAAACAAATAGAAAAAACAGCTAAAAATTGACATTATTGTACATATTTTTTGTAGTTGTTTACTAGCTTCAACCTTATATATTGTATGTCACAATTATTACTTTTGCGCTCCATTTTCCAATACTCGGTTGATTCAAAAAACGATAGTCTAACATTGTTTTTATAAGTAGTACGTCAACAACAAAACTTAATCCCGTCATGATCGAACATGAGTAATACAAATATAGCTTATTGACATGACCAAATGCCCGACATATTAACGTAAAAGTTATTATTTCAAGTTCCGTAATATGAAAATTCAAAAGAAAATTACAAACTGGTCACCTGACAAGGATATATATTACGAAATTAATCATCTGATATGAGAAAAAATATCACGACCTTTTATTATTTTCTCAAGAATTAATTTTTGAAAAATAAGTTGTGTGAAGTATGTCGCTTCATGTATTCACGTTGTATTATATATTCTCATGCCACGTATTTAAGAAAAATTTAAAGGCTTTATTTTTCTTTTAGGTTCTCGTCATGTATACGTGTCTTTTTGAATATGTCGCGAAAATTTTCATGACGCATGTTTAATTCTCATAACAAAAGATACAGACTCAAAACTTATTAATACTTATCATAAATTTAATAATTAATTTCAAAATATCAATATGTCAGATAATTATTTTCGTAATTTTCTTTAAAAATTAAGTAACATATTCTTGTTTTTCGGGGGTGTTTGTTTGGACTTATATAAGAAGCATATAACTTACTGATATTTTAATAATAAACAGTGATAAGCCCATAATTAGTTAGATAAACAAAAAAGTTTGGAGTTATAAAACTTAAACAATAAACCGCTTATATAAACTCAACGGTGTGAAAAAATAGTGTGAAAGTGGATAATAGAGTGAAGAAAGAACCTAGAAACAGTAGCAACTGGCAGAACAAGTGGGCAAAGCTACCCCACTTTTATTTGTATGTTTTTAATAAATAAAATTAATATTAATACAACGATCAATAAATAATAAAAATATTATTATATTTTTAATATATAATAAAAGAATAATGTTAAATGTCACATGCCGAAGTAAAGTCTTTTGGATGAGTTATCTTCTTTGATTTTATCCGTTAGATCAGATCGGATGATGTTTCAAAGACCATTTCTATTTTACACCCTCTTACAGTACATAATTACATTTTCTCTTTTATAAACCGCTAAATTTAGACTATGATTTACCATATTATTATTCTAAAATCTCCTCATAAAAATATCAGAACATGTATATAAACGTAAAAGTGTCTATATTATTTCAACTATAAGCAACATAGGTATAACCGTAAACGTATATTTGTTATTATACGTATAACATTGTATTCTTATAATAATTTAAAATCTACACAAACAAAAATTTACGAGTCAAACTTTATATTTATCCGTGCTATCGCATAATAATAATCTGTTTTAAAATAAAAGGAATATATTAAAAAATAGGGAAGTGTGCTAAAATGCGCAGGGTGTGTTGGTGAGAGTGAAAGAATTGTCTTGTCCTGTGAGCTATAGTTATATGGGTTACACGTTAAGTAGGGAATATTCTCCTCGAAAATTGAAAAAGTATGGAATATTCTCCTCGAAAATTGAAAAAGTATGAAATATTCTTCTCGAAAATTGAAAAAGTATGGAATATTCCCTGCTTTTTCAATTTTCGAGGAGAATATTCTCTAGTTAACGTGTGCCCTTAGGGCACACGTTAGAAAAACCCTAGTTATATTCTAGTATATGTTGTTTGAAGTCTATATTCTCTTGTCGGATAACGTGTTCAACTTGTATTCACACTTTTTATACATAAGTCATTTATATGGTTTATTAGTAAATTTTTATTTCGTCTCTAAGTTTAAAAAATTTTGAAACAAACTAAGTGGTTCGTTTTTAAAATAGATATTTGTTAAAAAAATATATGTTGAAATCATCGTTAACTAATTATATATTTCGTCCATAAAATGAATTTCCGTTAAATATTAGGAAAGAAAAATGTATTAGTTTCGTAAAGAAGAAAGCTTTATTAAATACCCTGAGGTGTAGTTTGGATGGTAAGACTTGACCCTCCTTAACGGGACGTTCGAGGTTCGAACCCCATTCCATTTTTGTGGACACCAAAGTGATTCTTGCAAAAGCTCAGTTGACCTTGGTCACGAGTTCGGGGTATTCTGATCCCACTCGTTGGTCCAAGGCACTGAGACATGGATGGTCTTCGGGCCACATTGCTTGAGGCTGATAGGTGATAGCAATGTCAGTTGGTACCAAAAGTACACAAGGTTAGGGAGTTCTAGCCGAAATTCTTCTTTTGAGAGATAGTCAAAACGAGGTAAGAAAAATTAAAAAAAAAAAAAAAAATCAACAAGTTGAAACCTTATAAGAACAACCAGCCATACTATAAAGTAATAATCTAACACATTAGAGAAGTCATAAACTGCCAGCAACTCGGAGTTCGTTAACGATCTCCTCCTCGAGTAGGTCTTCAAATGTAAGAATCGGTTTCTTACTCGAACAAGAGAAATCCTTTGAATAAAAGGTAACAAATCCTCATGAATGACTGAATCCAAATCTTATCACCCAGTCAATTATTAGGATCGGATTATGCGTGTTTATATTTCGAAAACCCGAATAAAATAGACCTTATTAAACTTATTACGTTAGATAAACCCAATTCAAACTTCTATTAAACACTACAAAATGGTTTAAAAGTGAATATTACAAATTAGTATGTTTCTCAAAAAAGTAAATTCGCAAACAATCTATGAGATATATTTAAATTTCACGTAAAGTTTTAAAAATTACACTAAACCAACAAAATAAATAATACTTTAGTCATTTTATCTTGTACATGGATCATCGGCGTATATTTAATATTCACGTAATCTCTTTTTAAACGTATTGTTGTTAATTTTATGTATATCTTTTTTCCACAAAAAACTTATTCCCTATTGATATTAGTGTTAATGTAGATGTTGTTTTGCTTTCCAAACAAGTAACTAGTCTCAACTTTGACTAATTTTAATCTTTTTTTCTTTTTAACGGCAATGTTAGTGTTTCGGGGCAACAGTGACATTCAATTAGGCAGTATGCGACCTACGAACTTTTCACCAAAGTTAATTATCACCTAATATTCTCCTACGGAGAAACCCCCAGAGGAAAAATCAAACTGAGACCTTCCCTAGAAAAGGACAATCTCCTACTAATGGAACAAACATCCATTGGTTAATTTTAAAACTTTTTAAAGAGTATTAATACTAAACTACACATTATGTGACAATTAAGTCAAGGTGACTGAAAATAATTATTTCATATTTCAATGATAAGGTTGAAAGTAAGCATATAATCCAATATTAATTTTGATATAATTAATAAGAACAATAAATGGACGAAATGTCATTTTGTTTGATTTCGTATCCGAGACACATGGTCGAAACATTCCAAATGTTTGAATTAATAACATGTTTAAAAAATTGATTTGCAACTAAAATATATATTTGTTAGATTATCATATTTTATATTATCTATACTATAAAAAAATTTAGTAATAAAAATATATATTTTATAGATTATTATATTTGATTTCCTACTTAAATGGTTTTTATGGTTTGTTGAATTTTATGGATTTAATATTTATGATTTGTTTTTTAAGGACATGTTTTTGTGGTTAACAATTCTTATGTATTTAGTTCTTTAACCAAAATTTATTATTAAATCTAAAGGGATGAAACCTTTACAAACTATAGACATAAAAAACGTAATAGTTACATACCTATAAAATTGAATCCGTAATGGTTATAAATAACAAAAAGAAAGCCAATTTTTTTTTTTATCAAAAATACGAAATTCGTAATACATGATAAATCACATGGACTATTTTAATCAGTAACTCCATAATTTATGTATATAAACATTTTATATTCATTTTCATATCGTGAGTTGTCTCAAAAACTGTATACCTCATAGAAAGTAATTCTAAAATTTCCCTTTAAAAATATAACAATTGAAATATGTCAAAAAGAAAGTAATTTTTAAAAATATTCTATCGTACTTTGAAGCTTTTATTATTTCATTTTTATAAACTTTATTCTAAACATATAAACAATTATAGTTATTAATAGTGTTTTACATTAATGTGCGTAAACTTTTAAAAAGGCATAAAACCCAAAGGTATTTTTGTCGCATTGGGAAACTATAATATTCTCCACGTTAACATTATTTAATAATAATATTATTCATTATTTAATATTTAATATAATAATTACAAGTATAATTTTATTGGGTTTTGATTAAGCTGGTCAAAAGGTCTTAATTGGCTCATGAATTTATTGGTTTTTAGTGAGATGGTTGTTTTGTGACTGATTTTAGTTTTTGTTGTCTAGGTGTTTGTTGTTTGATTGTTTCTTTTTATAACATATTAACGATAAAACACGAGAAAAAAGGTCGAGATACAAGTTCGATTAATTGAAAAGTCTTGAGTTACAAAAATTACAATTTATTTATTTAGAATATACATAGTTTTTGGTCGGTAAATGTTTTCAACATAATTCAAGATGTAAGAATCGAATATTTAATTAGAGTTTATCAAATTTTCAAATATCAAAATATTAACTTGTCAACTCTCGTACACTTCATTATTTATCTTTTACGAATCTTTAAACGTTGATTAGATTTCATGTCAATATTCATTTTAGTGTGTCTATATATAAGGCGAGTCAATGAACGTGTATCATTCTCATCATCCTTCAAGTTTGTCGTCGAACTTCATTTCCTCGATCGACCGTTTTATCTGATTTTTTACTTTTATGACCTTTAGATAATACTATGACTTATAATTGTAATTAAGGTAATTTTTACAAATTTAACGGAATTACTCAATAATAAAAAACTATAATTAAATGTCAAACCAAATATTTTCTAATTTAGTTAATTTAAATGTAAAGAAATATACATTTTCAAATTGTGTTGACACATAGGGGTAAAGTGGTTCACCAATTCCAAACAACCATTATTCAAAACACTCAAACTTTTATATTTTACAATTAGAAACAAAAAAAATGTGTTTGTAAAATATTGGGACGGAAAGAGTATTAGTTAAAAATCTAAACAAAACGAGGCGATGTTAAAAAGATAAAATCATTTGATTGATTAGATTAAATCTGGACTTGTAGTTTCTACACTCCATATCATATCCGCCTTGATACCACTTTTCTTGATGTTTTTCGGCAAATCAAATCTGGACTTGTAGTTTCTACACTCACACTCGTAATCCTTCTTCACTACTCCTTTGACATAAAAACACCCGTAACGGTGAACAGTTACATCCACGTCCTTCATGGTGGTTCCAGGCATATCTATGTATAAGTAGACGCTTTGAGCATCCTCCCTCTTGAACGAGCGTGGAACAGTCTCCTTTGTAGTTAAGGAGACTTTCCTCGTGCGAAAAAAAATATCACATGCGATCTATACACTTAAATTATGTACACATATAATATTTCTACGTACTTTCAGTGTGACATATTTATAAGTGCAAATAAATTAACAAGATTCTAACCACTAGTACTAAAATAAAATGATTGTAAATGACAAATTTGTTATAGTGTATAGACCCGCGAAAATATCATAAACATATCCGATACAGTCTTTCAATATGATATTTGTTTCTGCATTATGTCATTGTATCCTTAAATGTTGTTGTTTTGTTAAGGACCGAGGCTAGTGTTTACTGAAGTTGAAAGCCTCGATCTCTTGTTGGTAACAATGTCGGGAATTGAATAAGAAATCCTTTCAAGTTATTAAAGAATACAAAAAAGAACCATATTAGTCGAATACACATTAAAAACATTTGATGGCTATTTAATCACGAACTGCTTATATCAAAAAAGGAATTGGAGATAATTATCAAAAGGAAATGGGTCAAAATGGGTTGAAAGTCGCTCAAAATGAGTTAAAAGTAACTCGAAGGTCATGTCCATCATTTCTTTGACTTCAGTCGTTTAAAAATAAATGACGTGAACATTACAAGTTTACAACTATAATCTTATATGAGACTGGTACAATAGGTTCAGATGATTAAAAGTCGGGTTTGTGAAGTCATATTTCTTTTGAGAATACAACAACTCGACATAGGCCAAAAACATGTTTTTGCGATTATAAGCCACATCAAAACATTAAGTATGTCCATTTTGTTGAAGAGGGTACTCCTAGATATGCTGCGGAAATTGAATCAATCTGTTATGTTACTATTTTACCCTTTTTCTGTTTAACAAATTGTACGAAAATATAATAAACTTTATACAGTTGTCATCGTATGTAATAAATTTTAAAAATCCGCTAACAAACTTTGGTTAAGTGTATTAGAAAATGATATTTAATAGAAAACAGTGTAAATCGGATGCCTATAAATGTGCGAAGAGGGTCCGTTGTTATTGAATGTATCGGTTTATATCCAACATGATCTCGAAAAAGAGCAGATTTTTGTTTGACAACAAAACATTGTGTTTGTTTTAAACAATGTATAAGAATCATACTGTTCTACAAGTATAATAATGTCTTTGAACTTAACCGAGCCTCAATTATGTCCTTTTTTTCCTTTAGTTTTCTACAAGATTCAAAGGAACAATACACCGAAAAACACCAAGCAAAATACAACACTGCCATTTAAATGTGACAAAGCATAAGAATGGGCGGAAACACACGAAAGTTGGTCAATGTTTAAGCAGAAGCGGTAATGCATTCAATCGCTTGTTTGCATATTCCAGTCATTGTTGCCTCAGGTCCATACACCTGCAAACGGATTTATAACGAATAATTAATTTTATGTCTGTTAAATTTGGCTGATACACTAAAACGGGGTAAATTATATATCAACCTATTATGATTGACCATGTATTCTTTCAATTTTTCTTTTTGAAAGTACGTTGACAAATTTACCCTCGTTTTTAGGACGTAATGTTTAGATAGGATGAAAAAACGTTACCTCAATTGGGATGCCAATTTCTTCTCCAAGTGCACGCATCTTTGCAAGTCCTTTTTGGTAATTTGGACCTCCTCTCCTTACGTAGATGTGCATACGTGCGGCTTTCAACTTGGACTCCTATAACAAGTGTCAAAATACGTTATATTTCCTTCAACAATTTGGGGAGGCAAAAGATTTACATATGAAGCAACTAACCTTCTCTTTCATTGCACGAATGATGCCATTGAATGTGGCTGCAACGTCAGTGAAGTTAGCAATTCCACCTCCTACGACAAGAGCTCTTTTTTTACCATCAGGATCAGCAGTTGCACACTGTACATAATATATTTGGTAAGTTTCAACAAAACCTCTTTTTTTCAACAAAAGCTCATTTCAGTTTCAACCCATTTATTTATGAATGGGTCGAGTTTGGGTTATGTTATACAATAGGTCACAAGTTGAGTAAAGATGGCCCGTTTGGATCCGTTTGGCTCTTCAATCATTTTAAATTACAAAAATAAAGTAATAACGAAAATCTGAAGTCATTTTTATATTACAAAAATGTCTCGGGTCAACCCAACCCATTTTGATATGAACAAAAATGACCCGTTTTGACAAGGGAAAAAATGACCCATTTTGACCCGATACACAACCCGCCCATTTTGCTACATTTAAGATGGCCACCATCACCACGATAGAAATACTTACATCAATGACAACTCGAGCATATTGCAAAACCTCATCTTCATTTGGCGCACCACTATATTCTGCATAGTTTCCAAGCTCAGAAGCATAACCAAGATCTCCAACCTGTTTGACATGATGATGATGATTTTAAATGTAAGAACATAAAAAATATACTTTATAAAATAAATTATGAGAATGGGAAACATACTGTGTCGGCATATATGACACTGGCACCTCCACCAGCAACCATGGTCCAAATTCTTCCTTTTGGATTAAGAACTGTAAACTTCAAAGATGCACTAGTCTGCAACATTTCCACATAAATCAATTAATTTCAGAATTCCGACATTCATTAACTCAGGTGAAAAAAAGGGCAACTAACATAATATAGCAATATACTTTATTAAGAAATTTATATTTGAATTATAGCTATATTCGATCCGTCTTGTTAATTACAAGTTTTCATACAATGCACTTGAATAACTATAGGGTTAAAAAGCCTAAAACAATAATAAGCAACTCGGGTGAAAAAGAAGGGAAAATGTCCTAAAATAGCAATATGACTTCTCAGTAAAATGGCTCGAAATTGTCATCTATACTAGTAATAAGATGTACCTTTTCATCTAATCCATGAATAAAGCTTTCCGTAGCACTCATAACTCTTCCAAAAGGCAATGGGAACTCAATGTTGCCCCACCTAGAAAATTAGAAGCAATGTAAGATGACGGTAAAACGATGATATGAGTTGATATATTCTATGAAAAAATAAGAAAATAAACAGTACTTTTTGAAGTTCTTAAAAGCAGCAGTGTCATCAAGCTCTCCTCTCATATCCAAAGGATAAGGCTTTCCATCAACCAGGGTGAAAGGGTTCATTTCTAGGAAAGTGAAGTCGAGATCTGAAACACATAAAGAAACATCTTAATTTAATATTTAGGTGCATTGTTTCAGGCTATAGGTTTTTTATCTCTCGTGTTCCTCCATTCATAATATATGAACTTCCAATACTTATAATTAAAAGATTTATTAGATGGTTAGATAGGTGAAAATGTTTGATTTAATAAAAATATATATATATATATTATTATTTAATGTTTTATAGGTGAAAATTTGAAATTTTTACTTCCAGGATTGCGTAGTTATTAATATGAAATATCTTGCGTAGGTAAGTAACAAGAGCTAATATTTTAGTATAAAACATAACATTTACCTATGAATAGAGAATATATCACTTTGATGAACTCCTCAAGTACAGGTTTGATCTGCATCATTAAAGAAATAAGTATCAGAGATTCAAACGATGGGCGCAATTGTGTTTAAGCTCGCTATATAAAAACCATGATGTTGTATGATTCCGAGTAAAGAGACACCATTGGTCACAAATGAATAACCTAAACGGTTTCTCAAATGCACGTTTAGAGGTGCCAAAATGGACAGGGTAACAGTTCAAAACGAGTTTGGGGTGACCCGAAACACTTCTTGTCCAAAACTTAAATTTATTTTTGAATGTAATTAGTGCATCAAAAATAGGATTATATACATTATATTATTTAATAATCATCAAAGTATTGAATAGCGAGAGTAGTAATTAATTAAAAGTCACCTCCAATGGAAGGGTCGCAACAAGTGGAGCACATATCTCTTGGTTCAAAGACACCCCAGTAGGCAAAAAGATCGTCTTGACCTGCAAATAGGAAAAAACATCAAGTGGTGAGGAGAGAGGTAAGAGTAAAAACTGTAATATTGCATGAAAGTATGAACGTAAAGGAAATAAAGGGAGGTCTTGGTATACCAAGATTCCAAAACATAAAATGCACATGTTACCTTGTCCCAGTTCTCTTCGATATCAATTCCTCCGCATTCTGAAAAGCTAATGCTGCAGCCTAATCTCTCAGAAACAATGTTGATATAAAACTCTTCGTTGTGTGGAACAAATGGTTCAACAATGAATGTGGTTATGGGTCCTTTGCATCCTCCCATTTCAACCTATTGAATCAAAGGCAACTTCTTAGCATACACATTCGATAAATCGAAAATGTAGAACAAGCAAAACTTATAGCGCAATACATAGAGAATAAGGTAAGAATTATGCAAATAATACATGTAGACCATGTTTATGCACTTATATAACACGGTGGGTTTGAGCTATCTTTACACGCAAAATGTATATCAACTTTAAATTAAAAAAAGAACCATCGCTTGAATATAAATTTCAACCTAGTACTATTTAGATTCAAAATGATATACGTATGTGTACATGTGTGTACATGTGTGTGTATACATAACATAAACCAGATACGTTGCAATACAAATGAAAAATAGCAGAAGTTACCTCTTTGCCAAGTCGTGCCTTTACAAATTCAGACACTTGAGCCAAATCAAGATTTAGAGCAACGAGGCCACTCTTTCCACGTTTACCAAACAACATATCGGGTTTCACAACCAATTTTGATGAAGAAAGCCATGGTTCCCTCTCTATTAGTTCAGTCAAGTCAGTAGATTCCGTAACCTAATGTACTCAAAAGAAACATATCAATCAAAAAATGTCACCTCAAAATCTTGTTTTGGTCATAATAATCAATCGCCATCCCACAATCAACAATCAAATAGTTCATCAACTCATATCTGTTTCTTAGATTCACATGCGATGTTATCTAATAGCAGTTTGCCAGGCCATAAAGAAACCATGAAGTTAAGTATGCTCTAACTACTAAAAGGAATATTTGGATGTGCATTTCAAAAGAGATTTAAAAATTATAATCTGTTAGTGTATTAGAACTAAAAGTACTTATATAATTTTACATTTACGTCAATAATCAGTTTTCGTATAGCAACTTATCAATCCAAATATGACTATTTTCATCCTAAAAACATAAAATTAAAATCATGATCTCGTTCACTTTTTCTCAAAAAGCTTAAAATTAACTATTTGACTTTCAGGTACAAATCGGTTTAAATACGCATCCAAACATAAACACTTCCTGGTACAATATATTCGATCCAATCACAATCAGTTCCCAAAACTAAGTCCATTAAGAAATCAAACTATTAAGCATGCTTTAACTTCTTAAGTAGTTCCAATCTACATTTTCAAGGTAATTAACACGTTTCACTTTCTCTAAAACCTCGAAATAAACGACTCGTCTTTCAACTACAGATCGATTTAAACACGCATCCAAACACTCTCTAAAACCACAGATCTACTAACAAACACTTCATACCACACAACTACGATCCGATTCCTTTTGAAATCACTCAACTTAACACAAATTAAATTCAAATCCACTTCAAACCAGTTCAAATCAAATCAAATCAGCTCAAATTATCAAATCATTCGAATCGAATAGAATAAAAAAATTACCTGAGCAGATCTAATAGCTAATTCAGAACCAGAAATCCGTTTAAAATGCTCCTTCACTAATCTCTTCGAATCATACTCTCGAATCTTCTTTCGCGCCATATTCAACAATATCCTTACTTATAAACCCTAATATTTCCCCCAAATTCAAACAAATCAAATCAATAAAATCATAAATCAATAAATCAGTTGATCAATAAATGAATAATGACATCAGATCGATAAGTTTAATTGAAGAAATATATATTTCATTATTATTCATTATTATAATGAATGAATAAATAAAATATGAATATCATGCGAATGTTGTGAGGATTTTGAAAACTTACAGGTGAGAGGAAGATAGTAGATAGAAATTAGATGCAGAGCAAATGTTGAGTGTGTGTGATAATTTATAGTTGGAAATTATATATGAATATATTTCATTATTATAATGGATTATATATATATATATATATATATATATATATATATATATATATATATATATATATATATATATTTGTCTTTTTCCCGGCGGGAAGGTGGTAGTTGTATTTTTTATTCCAAATAGATCTAAGGAGGTGGCATGTAGGTAAGATGATTGGTTGGAAAGGTTTTGGATATCCTTGTTAGATCGTGTATATTTGAGTTAAAAATTTTGCGTGTTTTTTTTCTCTTTTTTAGAAAAACAGGTAGTTCGGGATCAAAATGTCTTCCTAAACGAGCAGTATGTAACCCTTAAACCCGACAAATCGACTTGACTAATAAGGAGGAAACCTTAGACACGAGGCTCAAGCTCAAGATCCCTTCATTTAATTTTATTTACATGTAACTTAACTCACCTTTAACTGTAATATGCAACGAAAAATAACTTCAACCAATGATCGTTTGCGTTGATCACTAAAGTATAGTACTATGTTTTTCGTTATGTGTCTCGAACCGTTAAGTCATTGTTGCAAGGATTACATAACTACATGAGGAAATACATTTGAAATGTGATGTGTGATGGTAGTTTTTAGTGTAACATCTTAGGCAAATCCCACGTTGTTCGCGTCAAAAGTGATGCTGGGTATATGAGTAAATTTTTAGCCTTTAATGACATGACGCGTTTTGGTGGCTACAAGCACTGCAGAGCTTAAAAACTCTGTAGTTAAACGTGACCTCTCTGGGAAACTCTACCAAAAACAAATCCATAAACCTTACTGACAGAGGAAAAATATCGTGGACATTAAAAAACGGGATGTTACATTTAATGTTTGAATTTTGATTTTTAATATATAGACTAATGAAACAGAATTTACAAAACAAGAAGGAAAATATACCTACCTAGTTAAATGTTTTCTAAAATGTGGACAAAGTTGAATACCTACTTAAGTCTCCAAGTCTCAACTACCCACACCTCCCCAACCCCAACTACTTCTCAACAAAATCTTCTAGACACACTTACAAATCCTTAATATGTTTTATCAAAAGCAAAGTTACAAATAACGTAACACGTGTTGTGACGGTATAAGTAAGCTTTAAACTTTGCAAGAAATGACAAGACATGATGTTTTTCACACCTTTGATGCCATCAATGTTGAATATTTAGAATGATTTTTATCGTTTTCGTATAAAAATTATAATTCATTATTGTCCAAAAGACGGAATTTTCAAGCTATGCATATGGTTCAAACTTTGTAATCAATAGTTACGAATATAATAAAATTTATGAATATATTAAATATATTATCTTATTGGAGTTTTGGTTGTAAGTAGTTAGGCTTCATTATCATTTAAAATCTTTAAAGCAAAGCAACTTTTATCAAGTTACATATCTTTTTTATTTATTTAATATTTCATTTTAAACTAATGTTTACTATGGTATTAACTTACTACTTAATGCACTTTTTTTGGTCCCATTATATGTCTTTTTCGTGTTTGGTACCGTTATTAGAGCATGGGGTGTGGGTCTCGTTGTGGTTTGTTGTGGGCTCGTTGACTAACCCACAACAAGCGCCTCCCTCGTTATCACACCGAGGTGGCTCGTTGTGGGTCTCGTGTTTCAACAACGGTCGGTTTGATATTTTTATTTATTTATTTATTTATTTTCTTTTCCAAACGATCAAAATCATGATTCTCAATGTCACACCTACCACAATCACCTACAATCATCATTATCACATCACCAAAAAACTCACAATCATGATTTTCAATGTCACGTCAGCAAAAAAATCTCAGAATCACGATTATCATACCGTGTGCTCTTATGTGTTTACTATATCGACAATTATTTTAGAATCATAATGGCGATAATAATTATTTAAGAAAAAACTTCTTTCTTACGATGTTAATAGCGTAATTAGATGACATATAACAAGAGAAACTGACAATTTATTAGCATTAGAGAAAAGATTAGCAATAAACATCAAACACCCGACTGATGATAATCCGTATTAATGTCTTTGAAGTTTCTTAAATTCGAATATTTTTAGATAAACAAGTTGAGATGACCAGGAAAAAGGAGTTTTGAGTTCGTAAACGGTAACTTGCATACTCCGGTTATACCACATACATATGAGATTCTTACACTCGGTGTTAGATCTCGTACATATGTGTCATACTTTCAGACTCACCTTTTCCGTGGTGCCCGAACAAGAATGTTCATTTAAATCTTGTTGACTCATTTATTTTGCCACCTCTACAATTTAGTGAACACGTTACGTAATCATATTATATATATATCGTACCAGCTTTTTCAGCAGATAGTCGAAAAAATGTATATTGATGGGGTTTCAACAACTAATTCCCACTATTCAGTTAGTATAATAGTTCATTTGTTGCTATTCTTGATAAAAGTAACTGCTTCCACTTAACTAGGAGTGCAAAGATGCCGAATGCGGGTAAGTGAATTAATCCAACTCCAACATACCTGAAACGAGTCAATTTTACGAGTTACAACATCTGAATACATATTCTTTGGCTGCAAGATTATAAAAGAATCAACTCAATCAAGAACGAGAAGTAGATAAAAACGGTATATTGTAAGGGAGGATTACTGTACAGTACGCTTATATAATCGTCTATTCCTAATAAAGATGATGTTGAGGCCTTACTTTTGTATTAACTAGAGATCGTGCGGAACCAAAAACAACAAAAGAAGGGAACCGAAAAGCTGGACTAACCCAAGCCAGTTTGGTTCTGATTTAGACGCGGTTCAGTCCCAAAATGGACCATGAACCGAATACACATCAGGGTTTTCTCTATGGAAAAATATAAACAGAAAAGACGACATTCTTATTTTGAAAAATAATTATATTTCAGAAAGTATCGTTCAGTTCTGCAAAATTGTTTTATTTTTTAAATTCGGAACTAAGATCCAAGCCAAATATAGACAGTTCAGGACCAGTCCAGTCCAGTCGCCATTAAGTTTTAAAAATTCTCGACCGATTTTTTACCATTGAATCTTTGAAGGTACATTACAGGTAGCGTGAAAGTTTCGGTCCCTTGGTCTTTGGATGTTGTACTTGAAACTACGTTTACACTTCAAAGCAGTATAATAAAATTAAAGTATAATCGTACCAGATGGGAGCATATGGAGATGATAAGTCAAGGAAAATATATGGCCACCTGCAATAACAAAAACCAGATCAATGTTAACTAGTTCGATCAATAAGCGAGATGGAATGACAACTTGCTGACGGATAGGATTGAAAATTACACGCAGAAGATAATAGTTTCAAGAAATGAAATAGTAAAACGAGCAAATAGAATTACAAAATTATATTATTTCAATAATAATCTGTTTTGTTTTTTAAATAGAACGAAGAGGTTTATGCATACTCATTTGACCCATTCTTTTTACCCATTTAAGAAAAACATAACTCGAATTGACCCTCTCATAAATAATGGGTTGAAACTGTCATCCCAAACTGCTATACAAAAAAGGAATTATGTGGCTTACCGCATTGATACACAAGCATGGAGAATCCATTGGGAGATGACGAATATACATGTCCATAGACCAAAGTATGCTAAACGAAAGAATGGAAACCGCTGATAAAAAAAAAAAGTCAACATAGTCATGTAAGTAAATAACAGCGTAACATGCGACAACAAAAAATATGTACATAATTCTGACTTTAGTGATATGATAAATTTGAAGTTTTCCTAAGCTACTTTAGTAATTTGATAACATTAATTTTTAAATGTTGTCTTCGTGGAATCCTTTTGGTTCAAACTAATTAAACATTGTTTATGAAAGATTAAACTTACTAGACGATTCATCATCAAATCGATGAGGAGGAAAACAATGTTGAGTGAATGCAAGCTAACATTTATCTGTAACAAACATAATTAACCTCAAAACGATATAAAATGAACGTTAGCGGCAGAAATTACAACGAACATGAGAAAACTTACAAAATTCAATTTGTAAGTTGCAGGAGACAAGAATGGATACAGTATGAACCAAAAGACACTATCGGTAAGCCCCACCGCACCTGCACATGTCTGTTTTAAGAGAAAATGAAAAATTATTTACGTACAACTTGGAAATTAACAAACAAAAAAAGTAAAGTTTTGATTACAATCGTGCCTGGAAGACTATTTGACATGAATACCCCCATATGCCAGCAGTTTTGCGAAGATGGATTTCTTCGTGGGTACTCGGTTTCAGGGGCATACGAGGAACCAAACTCTCTTCTAAACCCACATGTTCGATTTTATCGTCACCAACTTTATTCCAATATTGGTAACAACCGTAAATGGAAAGTGAAGATGCCAGCTACAAACAATAATTATGATGAAAATGTGCGAATTAATCAATTATAAAATCAAATAATGCAGTTTCCGAAACTTATAGATATGATTAGCAACACTGCATATACCCCGAAATAGAAGATGACCAACGCAAATGTCCACCTGTTCATCATCAAAAGAAAAGTTGTTAATGAAATCGTCAAGTTCAAAAAAACTTAACATTAGTAATTTCCCGGTGAAGTAGATACCTATGAATATATTTTTCATGAGTTTTAACACGGTCTGTGTAAATAACTCTAATAAAATACTATTAGTTTGAAAAATAAACTTACTGGGTGTAAAAGAAAAACACTCCAATTCCACCAAATGACAGATTAAAGCTAAGAATTGCCGATAACACGATAAAAGCAATTAATCTGTAAGCAAGCAGCCAAACAGGATGTATTGCTTTGAACGAGGTCTGCCAAGTTTCATCCTCGTACAAAATCCCAATGGGTTCAACATCCAGCTCATCATCTGGTCTTTGGTTTCTCTTTTTGTTGAAAATTTCATATTTGGTTATTAAAGTCCCGGCTGCTGAAATAGCAATGACGACCCATAATGCACAAAGGAAGAACCTCCAATTCAACCAGTAACTCAGGGATGTTGTATCATCCATCACTGATCACCACAATTCGAGGCTCCTGTTCAATAAATTTTGAGATTATATATTTTCGCTCAATCGGCTAAAGTATATTACAAGTTATATGCGAAATATTTGATTCAATTTGTTCCACATTGCAATATTAACATAACAATTTATCCTGCATATAGTGATAGAAAACGAGATTAAAAACAATTTCAATATTGAATAAAATATATCGTAACATAACCTATATCATTATACATATAAATCGATACACGAGTATGAATGTGCTACAGACAACTCAAATTATCGAGAAATCATGTCAACTTCATAAAATCAGAACAAGTCAACAAAACGAGATTAAAAACAATTTCAATATTGAACAAAATACATCATAACATACACGAGTATGAATGTATCTACCGAGAGCTAAAATTATCAGAAATCAATCAGGTCAACTTCATCAAATCAGAACAAAAATGAAAGTCAAAATGCAGTTCAACAAAAGGAAACTAAAATATACTTTCAAATATGATTCAAAATACATCATAACCTAACCTATATTATACAAATAGATACACGAGTATGTATCTATATATTTACAGGTATAAACAATAAGAAATCAGGTCTAAATTGAAGGTCAACTTACAGGTCAACGAAATGAAATTAACAACAAATTTGAACAAAATATATAACCAAAGCATAGACTATCGATATATATATATATATATATATATATATATATATATATATATATATATATATATATATATATATATATATATATATATATATATATATATATATATATATATATATATAGATAATTAGATATAGATACACGAGTATGTATCTATATATTTACAGGTATAAACAATAATAAATTAGGTCAACGTGAAGGTCAAACTACAGGTCAACAAAATGAAATTAACAACAAATTTTAACAAAATGTATATTCAAAGCATATATATATATATATATATATATATATAGATACATGAGTATGTATCTATATATTTACACGTATAAACAATGAAAAATGAGCTTACGAAATTGTTGATTAGATTCCGGTGATAGTTATCGGAGATTTTTGTTACATTATTGTGTGATTATTGAGTAGAGATTGATTGAGGATTTGATGAAGAATGCAGTTGAAGCAAGTTGTGAAATTGCAGTTATTGTTACTTCAATTTTGTTTGTACTGTTACGCAACGAAATTTCAATTTTGGTCCCTTAATAATCAAAATTTACGATGCTCTCTCATTTTCTACATTAATGTCCGATATCTCGTCCTTGATTGCTATTCGATATCAACTCCTCGATTCATGCTGAGCCTTATAAAGCTTGAGTTTGAGCCCAAGTTTTATTCACTAAGCTCGCGAGTCTAGACAAACTTATATAAATCATAATCTTAATATCTTAATATATATATAGAAAAAAAAATGAAAAAAATTATATAATTGACTAATAGGACGCATTCATTTTAAAATATTTATAAAATCAATCTTAAGATTGTTTTATAAAGTTAAGTCATAAGCTCAACTTTATTAGCTTACAAGTCGGAGAAAATGTTCAAATAAGTTTATCAAAATCTTAAAGTTTGTTTTATATTTTTCTTTTTTTTTGGATTATTGTCTTTGAGATACAAACGTTTGGATTATGAGGTAGTGCATGGATTTATTAATGTTTTTTTTGTTTAGTTATAGGTGTGTTTGGATATGTTTTTTAAGGTTGTTTTGTGATTTTAAGTTAATTGAGCTTGTTTAAGGGTTGTTTGGATTATTTTTGGCGTTATAGATAGTGTTTCGATATAGTTTTGTGATCGGAATTGATTTATGGCTACAACGATGTTGATGGTTGTCGTGTTTTGTGATCGGAATTGATTTATGGCTACAACGATGTTGATGGTGAGTCGTAACTCCCAGAGAAAAAATGCATATTCTTTTAACCAGACTAATGTAGACCGACCTTTACAAAGTTTTGCAAAAATAGGTCACTAGCTTATGCCAAGCCTTTACAATTTTAAAATTGTTATTACCGCGGTCCTTGCTCATACCTCGATTTCCAATGTTGATTATCCTATTGATATTTGTGAAAAGTCGAACTAAATGTGTGATGATTGCGTCGAGTTTTTCTTGTTCTCTAGAGTCGGCTTATTGAATGGATTTTATTTCTCTGTGTCGTTGCTTGTTTATGTATGTATGTGTTGATTATCCTTTGAATGTTTATTGTGTCCAATGTAACTTGTTTGATGGCAAATTTTCTCGAGTTGTTGCTTGTTACGGAATTTTTTTGATGCACAAATGAAATATAATGACATATGTTGGAGCGTTTGAGAGAAGGTCCGTAGTATGTCTATTTGAAGCGATTAGTCGATCTTATGATTTCACATTATAACAATACTATATTGTACCCAAATGTATAGTTCATGGATCTTCCAAGTTACACCAGATTTCCATATGGTAATCGAAAACCTAGTTTTGATGGTCTCTATATCAAGTGAAATGACAAAACATTTTCCCTTAACGCGAGCCATTTTCTATAATCTAAGAGCGTGGTCACTTGGTCGGGAAGAGGGAAAGGATATGTGAAGTAAACTTTTAAAGCTTGTAAATGTGAAAAATGGGTAAAATAATACTCGTATATACGATTTAGTGTATAGTTTTTAAAATTACTATAAGAATTTACTTCATAGTATTTTCGACAATACATTCCTTAAAATGACCACCAACGTTACGTTTATTCATAGTCTAGCGGTACATTAGTTGACCAATTAACGATAAGATTGTATGTTCAAAACACTTACGAACAAAATGATGAAAACGTTCTTATTGGGCTAACAAAAGCCCATTTACATATTGTTTTGATTTTGATTACGATGATTCAACATTGGCATTGGCTTTGCCCGTGAGTTCATCCCCTCATCCAATGTATCGTCTTTAATAGACCTTAACCATGACATTGTCTAGAATAGACGTATTTGAAACGTCTTAACAAATACTCCGTACTAGACTTAATAACACAACAAGGGGGTGTTCGGGATTGTGTTTTGAAAGAAAAAAAAAGTCGAATAATGATTTTTACATGTTTTTTAAGTTTAGAGCTAGAGTTCAAATCTAATTTCATATATTTACATCACAACATACTATATCATACTTTATTTGTTCAGAAATATATTCTAGACTTTGACTTTAACCTTTTTTTTTTGTAACACCCCGTCTTTTTATGATCATGATATTGTCCGCTCTGCCAGTAAAGCTCACAGATTTAGATCTAATATTAATTTATGATTTCAATAGATAATATAAAGATAAGGATGGAGATATCTTAAGTTAATGAAGAACAAAAGATGAAGTAACAAATAAAAAGACATGTGACCCTCCTAAAAGCTTCATGAGATGCACATGATTTACATATGACTTGTATAGTGTAATGATGTTGGTATTTCAACAAATGTATTTTGTAAGAAATAAGAAATTGGATTTAGCTAATTTAATTGGGTTTCGCTAAAAGACGACTATGTTTAATAGGTTTAGATACGTATTAAAAAGTTTGACGGCTTAATTACATGGTCTTAAATAACGTAGAAACGGTTATTTTTAAAGAATATATTTATCCATGTTTGAATATATTAAATATAGCTTCGAGAAATGATCCTTAGTAAAACCTTTTTTTAGTAGGTAGATTGTTAATCGAGAAATTATGTCAACAAATTTAATTATAAGAGTTTGAACGAAATATTTTTCGTAAAGGCATATATAACAAATCATATGTTAATTTACACTTTTTGTTTGTTATAAAAGTTAAATCCACAACATTTTTATTAATTGTTTAACTCACATACCAGTAAAGTATACGTTTTTTTTTATTTATACGAAAGTACTAATACCGAGTTTGTACCCAAACCCAGATTTTGTATTCTTCTAAACCTCATCATGCTTACTTATCTCTGTCACTGCTAATACCGCTAAACTCGTGATCCTAAAAATTTAGAAACAATATAACTCAACTATTTTTTTTTAACAATAAATGTTATTTTAAATTTTCTTAAAACTATAAAATACGTGCTAGTAAAGGAGTGTTTGTTTCGGCTTATATAACGGGTTTATGAGTTTATGTAAATTTTGATAAGTTCGTAAGTCAATTTTTCCCGACTTATGAACTTATCAAGTTGAACTTATGAACTTAAATACCCAATAAATTCAACTTAATAAACTCAAAAGCCAGAAAAGTTAGGCTTATACGTCTATAAATATTTACATAAGCTCATAAACCCGTTATATAAGACAAAACAAACATCCCTAGTTATAGGCAAACCATTTGCCCAACATGTAGGTGGGTAGAGTAGAACTTTTCATTAGTAATTGGTAAGAAACCTAAATACAACACAACATGATTTAAGTATGTGGGAGGAGTGGGTGTACATTACACACCAATTAAGGACCCACCACTATCATTTATGGTATACCATCTTAATTAATCTTAATTATTTTTTTAAAAACTTTAATAATGGAATAGTTCATCTTAATCCATTTGTCTAAGCTACCTCATAGTCCATTTTGATTCCTAAATTGTTTAGTTTAGATAACATTATTATTTTTTGTTGGTTTATTAATTGTCATGATGTTAGATATTATTATTTGGTTGTCAATCAAATATTTGGTTTAGGACAATATTAATATGATATAAACCTAATGATATAACGTGAATGGACATATTTATCGTATAGAAGAGCTAAAGTTATTAGATCGGTTTAGAAGTGTTGAACAGTTTGATTCTTGTTTTTTTTTGTTTTTTAGTTTTTCGACTTAATGTGAAAAGTAAACGTAACGAACCATGCTAAGAAATAAAGAAAAAAAAGCACAAAGAAAATAATATCAATTCAATTTTCGGTTTAACCCGAAGAATATCCAAAAATGTTTAGATACATACATATATTCTATGTCGGGTTCATTGGTTTTGTTAGTTTAAAGGTTTTACAAAACCAAAAACCTAGTTCGGTTTGGTTAAAAATCTTTATTCAAAAACTGAATTACCATACCTTTTTATTATTATTTTAGGTTCGATTAGTTTACAAATTGTGTCAATCATTAGAAGTTATCTGATGATAAATTTAAAATTAGATAAACTTTCACAAAAATTTACTCTGTAATAGTTTAAAGTTCGATTCTCACTAGATATTTTCTGCTGAAGATAATTTACCGTTCATAAATTATCATTTTATAAAAAAATCCAAAGTGTGCCAAATGTATATCTAAATCCATTTCCTTAATTGAATAAAAGATGGATGAATTTGACCAAATTAAGTGGTAAAACGTGTATGATTAAGTGTGGAACAACCTTATTACGCTTCACATGTCACTATAATTTATAACGTGCATCCATACGGATAGTGCTCATTGCACGTTTTTTCCTACTATTTGACAACTTATTAGTGTCTCTAATTTTTAAAAATCAAGAAATAAAGAAAAACTATTTGTTTTGTTTTTTAAATGTACTTCTTATTGTGTGTGTAAGAAACTATTTGACAATTTATATCGTCACACACAAAAAGTTCTCATCGAGATTTTATGAGTCATATTATGATAGAGTGTAAAACGGTTAAAAATAATATAATAAAGGTAACGAACTAATGGGGTGTTTGGTTCAAATTTTTGAATCACTATGGATTTAAAAATATTTACGAAAATTAAAGGGTTTGGAGAATCGAGAAAAAGTTTGAGACCTATGTTGTGTACATTCATACATAGTAAGCTAACCCGGGGTTGATGAATAATCAACCCGCAATGAATAGGGAAGGTATAGTTATTATATAAATGACCCAATAACGAAATACCTAATAATATAAAGAACTTTCTCTTGTACATCCAAACATGTTGAGTTGCAAATATTCTTGTACAATAAAAAAAGGGATTGATTCCGTAAAAGATTAAATCAATAAATGAAAATTAACTGAAAAAGATCTTTGTGTAAAAGTTTTGGTATATACTATACACGAGTTTGAACTAAACTTGTTTTATTAAACACGTATGTATGATCAAAACTCGGGTCCAATTTATTTTAATTTATTTTGGAATTATCGAATCGTGTTTGAACGTAAGTTCACCTCATTTCTAATCAGGGGCGGAGCCAACAAATTTTTCGAGTGGGTTCATGATTAGATTTTAGTTATGTTTGTATATAAAATCAATGAGTCCATACACTAATTAAGGGTAAGCTTATACAAAAAATTCAGAAAAATTTCAGTTCAACGGATTCAGTTAAACCCGCTCGGGTCAACGTAGCTTCGCCCCTGTTTCTAATCCTACCATCTATATATAATATATGTATGTATATGTATTTTTGTGGAATGATATTGGTGTCCATTCATTATAGAATGCTTACAAATATGGCCATATGATGGTGGTCAAAGAAATGTAGTAGGAACGTATGGAAATACTTAAAGTTGACAACTCTTGAAAGAGCCAATTTCAATGCATTGTGGGATGGTGGGACCCGATACCGGACCCGATACCGGCAAGATTAGTACAACCATCCCCTTAATCTCACCATTAAGGAATCAATTTTAATCAACTACAAAGTTTAATGGTAGGGTTTGGTTTGCTCTTGACGTTTGGTGTTTGTAATTATTAGTTTTTAACTCATTATTCTTTTATAAAACACAAGAAACAAACCAACCCATGATTTTAAATACTAACATCCACTCGACAACATAACACGATATAGGCGAGAAATCTTTAGAGGCAGAGTAAACATTTACCCTGTTATAAATTTGTTGTAATATAAATAAATATTATATTATGGTAGATTGGAGATTTAACCTCTACAAAAAACAATAAGCCAAGCTTGAACTATGGTACAAAAAATGTGAAACCCGAATTGATAATTATCCCCTATTTTATCTCGAGTGAAAAATTTCTTGCTCTGTCCATGCAAGACAAATCTTGATTGAAAATAAAACGAAGGGTGTTTGTGACGCTCGTAAAATGTCAAAAGGGTTAAAGTACAGTTTTGGTTTTTTTTTTTTTTTTTTTTTTGTACTAGCTAAACGCAAGATTCGTGTTTTTAGTTGCACGATTGATGTACGCGAACATTTAGATATGTTTCGGAAAACAATGTTTTAGAATTTGAAAATAACTTTTTTTAACTTCGTATATAAGTCATAATAATAATCTTCAATTTTGATTCATCCATACCATCATTGTGAATTGTGACTATTAGGAAGATTGAATTCACACCCTTAGTCATTTAAAAATATTGGGTATAAGTCTTTGGCACACACATTTTTAAGAAATGAATAATTGATAATTTAATTATGATGTTTGACAAACATTGTTTGGCTGAATTACTAGTACTATTTGATTTTATAAAAACGGGTAAGCGAAAAGGTTTGTTTAGAAAGAGCGGATCTTGCGGCTTAATCCGTGTATCCAGTGTTCGTTTATGAACCTTTTTCCTTATCATCTCAAGACATTATACTATGGATTATGGACTTAAGGCCTCTGTTAGGATAATATGAATCAGTTATTCAAACTTATTGAGTCGAAGTTTATAAGTTCAATCACTATAACAAGTTAAAAAAAGATGATTTATTTTTCACTATGTTGAGCTTACACTTGCATCGTAAAAACTAATGTAACTACGTAATTAGGTTTGGGTTTAGCCTAATGTCCTAGTTACCAGTTTGAAGTACTAGAAAGTAAAAACAATCTCTATAGTTAACGGACATATAAAGTCCAACAAGTACCACTCACCAACCATGTCCCAGCGAGTTAGCGGTATCAATGGTAGTGCACAAACGAAGAGATAGCAAGTTCAAATATCAACATTGACAAACACTGTGAGTCGAAAAAAGGGTAAAATAGACAAGGATGGAGTCAAGAATTGAATTTCAGGGACGTCAAATCCATTAAGGAGGGGTCGACTAAAGAAACTTTTTTGTTAATTTGTGATGGTAGCTAAAAGTCACATAAAAATTTAGACCAGTTGAAGTTGGTCGAGTATCCTCTAACCCCCTACCAGCTTCAACCGTGAAAATAGATATCAATCTAGAAACAAAAGGACCAAATGTGTCAATAGCAATAGTTAAAGGGCTGTTCTTGTTATCATCAACTACTTGGGTCCCCCACCCAATATTATTAGGCTGCCTTATTTATTCAACGTTCCATTTCGTGACCACCGCGGCATTACTTCATTGACAAATGCAACCCATAACTCGTATCTTAACACATTATAAGGTCCGACCGAGTCACGAGCTATTTTAGAGCGATTTGTAAGATACTCAAAGACGTGATGCCTATGGTGTAAATGAAATGAGACAACTCGAGAGTTATTCTAGATTGACTTGTAAACTATTTGAAATTGACTCGATTCAAAAGAGTCCAACTCAAGCTATAGCTACTTGATTAGACTTTCGAGCTGAGTTTGAGATTTAAGATACTCGTCTCGTGAGGCTAAATTAAATTACGCTTCTATTTTTTTATATCCATAAGATTATTAAATTAGGATTTTGATGTTGACAATCTTACGAATTGTCAGCAACGGATTATTAACCCAACAAATTATTAACCCAATGGATTTTTGAATCTCCACTTTATTAATGATGGTACAACCAAATTATGTATATAATAAAACATGCAAATACAGAAAGTGTAGTTTAATTGGATAACGCTTATTTATCAAGATCGGCCCTAAAATGAAGAATTATTGAAGTTGGAGTCAAGTCGAACTTTAGTTTAACATTGTTCGACTCGACTCGTTTAAATCCTATAATCGTGACGTCAAGTAATGATGAGGTAATACAGGTAGGGGTGCCAAAAAAAACTCGAACCCGATTGACCCGAACCCGAACCCGAATAAGCTTATTAGGATCGAGTTAGCTGGGTCTAGAATTTACGATCGGGTTATTCGGGTCAACCCGATTAACCCGAAATTTAATTAGGGTCGGGTTTCAGGTCTTTTTAAGCATCAATATTCGGGTTCGGGTCAACCCAAATATTTTTTTTTTCTTTGTTTTAATCCTTTTACTAATAAGTTTAACAATATTTTATAAATCTCATTAATGAATTGATAAGTAAAAGGCCGATCATTTCTCGAAATAAAAACCTTACATATGTTTCTTCTTAATTTCTACTATTTAAAAAGTTAACTTTTTTTTTTACAAAACCAAATTCACATTAAAGGTTGTAATCGAACTAACTCGTAGATTTTATATAGTAAATGGTTGAACCTTTTTATGAATGTTTGATGTTTTTATATGTTAGTAGTCAAATAAATATTTATAAAATTCATGTAAACAACTAATAGTGGCGAAAATATGTTACAGTAAGTGAATTATTTCTTTTTTGGATTATCTTTTTACCATTTTTTGTATATAATATAATTGGAACATTATATATTTCCTATTTAACATTCATTATAACTTTAACTAACATTAAAATTTTTGTTTGGTCGCTACTATTTTGTTACTTAAGAAATCGTTTATTAGAAATTATTTTGCCCATTCATCTACGAACTAATAACTATCTACTAACTTAGACAAAGTTTATTATGCATTTTATTTTCATCCAACCCGAACTCGAATAGACCCGAACCCGAATACCCGAACCTTATTAGGGTCGGGTTGCGAGTCATGTTTTGAATTTTTAAAACCTGATTAGACCTCGCCCGATTAAGCTTATTCAGGTCGGGTTAACCCGATTAACACCACTAAATATAGGTACAAAGCCAAAAAGAATTTCATACAAAAACAAAATAGTAAATATTTATCAACTCGACTTGTTGCTAAAGCTTATACCGATAAGTAACCGATATTAATCAAAACAAAGATACTTACTTCGACTTTAAGAAATCAAATAACTACCAACCCCTAAATTCAAATCAAAACGTATAACAAATCAAATAATAAACCGATTCAATGGATAGACATATTCAACTTTTAGAAAATTAAGTCTCTCCTAAAATTAGAATATAAAAGGATCCTTATCAATTATTATCGGTTATGCCTACAAGAAATAAATAAATTTAAATTACAAAGAAAAATAATTAAAACACATCAATTCCAATAAATAAAGAAATAAAAAAATAAATAAAAGTCAAGAAAGAGATATAAATCGAGGGAGCGTGATTCCAGAAATTTGCTGGGTCGCGTGTTCCGTGGATCCCACTATTAACGTATTTCCCGTTTTTCTTATTTATTTCTTGAGCTTATTTACAGGAATTGTCCGTAGCAAAATTTCACGTATAGTCTGTAAGTAATTGATATGAAGCTAAAAAAATTTATCATCGTTAATTAACATGTAGTATTAGTTGTTATCGAAACATGTAAAATGATTAAAGAGGTTTTTCTTAGTCATTTTATTTGGTCTGAAGACCACCGACCTTTTACAAAAAAGACGTTTTAAAGTTTATTAATTTTATTTTAAAGCCTAGAAAAGTATTTTAAACTTTAAACCTTTTCAACTAATTTGCGTAATTAGACCATCTGTTAAAATTTTAAACTTATGAATAAAAACCATATAGATAATTTAGACTCTGTACAAATATAATTGTTTATTTAATAGGTATTTCATATTTGATAAGCTTAATCATATTAATTAAAAAAGATCAAAAAAATAAAAAACTTAACTCATAATCTATGCTACATATAAAGTAACGAGGTGTTAAAAATTAAGTGAGAAATGACTAAAAGGCCCTTTCAATTTATTATTATTCAACTAACTTTCCCTTATAACTATAAAAGTTTTTTGATAAATACTAATTCATATTTATTATCTAAATATTTAAATTCAATCTAAAAATAAATTAAATTTAGAGTAATTTTTTATGAAGAAAATCACCAATTTAATCATCTGATACATTAAAATTTCAAAAATAATCACTAAATTCGAGACAATTTTCTCGTGACAATTTTGTCTTTTGTCTTTTATCTTTAGCGCGAGAACGGAATTTTTTAAAATGGGTGATGTATATTAAGCAACGTCATTGCGCGAGAACGAGATTGCCATGTCGCGAGAACGGGTACTAATAGGCGCGGAGACGTGACTTAATATACACCACTTATTTCAAAATATCTCGTTCTCGCGCTAAAGATAAAAAACAAAATTGTCGCGAATTTAATGATTATTTTCAAAATTTTAATGTACCGAATGACTAATTTCGTGATTTTCTTTTCTTTTATGTATTAATCTTATACTGAAACGACAAAATATACATTAATATAATTTTATCGTTTATAAAGTTTTTATCACGGGTTTTGTGTTACGAATAATAAAAAGTATTCTCAACTTCCATCTATCCATCATCTTCTCCCTGTTAGCGTAACCACCACCGCAGCGTTCAATTATTATTATCATCACCTTTCCCTATACAAACACATTACCATTCCAATTCCCACTTTCTCTCTCTAATTTCTCTCTCTAAAATTTCACTCTCTTTTCAGGTACCTTATCACTTTCTAAATTCATCTTCAATTTCTTCAAATATATCTTACTTTTGATGTTATTATTAATCAGTTTTCAAAGTTGTGCAAATAACTTTTTTTTTTGCTAGATTTTTATATTTTCTGGGTAATTGTTACTGATTTAATTTTGTTTATTTTTCACAGAATTTGAGGTTTTTTTTTTTGGTTATATTATTTGCATATTTTATGATCAATTTAACTGATTTCTTCTGTTCTAATTTTTTTTTTTATACCATTTTTTAAACAGATTTTTTTAGATAGTTACATTTTTTATTTTATTTTTTTTGGATGATTAGTTTATCTGATTTATTTGTTCTAAAAAGACTGTTTTTTTTAGATTTTGATATGCATTTTTTGAGATTTTGATTTTTTATCAGTAATTTTGTTTTAGGGGGTGTTTGTTTGGGATTATATAAGCGGTTTATTGCTTATTTACATTTTGGCTAATGAGATTTTTCGGCTTATATAACCGTTTATGTTTATGGGCTTATTATTGTGTTTTATGACATAATAAACAGTAATAAGCCCATAAATGGTTACATAAGCCAAAAATCCGGACTTATGAAACAAAATGTCAATAAGCCGTAAGTTCCATATATATAAGCCCAAACAAACACCTTCTGGTAAAATAATATATAATTTTATTATTTTTGAATTTAGTAGTATTTGAGTAGTTTTTTAAGTGTTTAAATTTGATAAGTTTTTTTTACTATTGTTCTATGTATGTATGATTTAGTATGTTTTTGATACTTATACTTGTTAATTTTTTTCCTGCTGTTTCGAAACGTTACTCAATCTACATACTTGCTACTTTTCTACTCGTTTTTCATGAATTCAATTATTTTCCGGTTTCTGAAACGTTAAACTTGTGTATGTACATTATAAATATTCAGTTAACATTGTCTTGGTTTAACTTTTTCTTTGTACATTATTAATTGGATCGTAGCTATTCATCGATAATGGATTTGTGATTTCTTCCATTATTCTACTGTAGGCAGATTATACTAAAAGATGTTGGGAGGAAACAACACCAGTTCGTTGGTCCCCGTTTTCCTTGACGAAAATCTCTTCCAATATCCTTCAAACCAATTGCAGCTTTTTGGAAATGGTAAGTTTATATCGTTTATAACACCGAGATTATTTATATGCTGTCTATAATTCTTTATGTTCATGTTATGCTACAACTTTAGTCGATCGTTTTTTGATCTGCTCGTATGTGTTTTAATTTACGTCCTTACACCAGATATTTTATACAATGTTGGGGATTTGTTAAATTTTCTATCATTTTAATGTCGCCTTTCCTTTTAAAAATAGCAGATTGGTGATTTTTCTCAAAAAGGCAGTAAATACTTCCGTGCTTGAATTTTAGTTTTCTGAACTTGGAATCTTAAATGTAGTTACCTATCTCGTGTTGGTCGTGGGACCGGTGTGCTACCCGTTTTTAAAAAATAAATGTTTACGATGGGTTTTTTTTACCCGTCACATCATGGTAAAATATCATCATCAGAATTAGGCATCTCATTTCATCTTTTTGTTTCTCGATCATTTGTTATCATTATTTTTTATGTTTTTAATTATGTTAATGAATTACTGTATTATTTATCGTGTTGAAATTGCTATGACAGTACCCGCCACCTGTAATGTTGATCCGGTAAACTATTCTGGTAGAGACCTTAACAGCCCTACATTTCGTTCCAATAAACGGCCAAGAGAAGTTGAAGCTAACTTAATGCAAAAGAAGCTTCAGATATCATTGAACCAGAATTATTACAACGAAGAATCTGATCGAGCAAACCCACATCCTGTTTCTACCGGTTTAAAATTGTCGTACGATGACGAAGAACGTAACTCTTCGATTACGTCGGCAAGTGGAAGTATGACAGCAACACCATCAATTATGTCTTCTTTTGGCGATAGTGTTTCAACGGAACTCGATAGGCAGAATGAAGAACTTGAAAGATACATTATGCTTCAGGTACTAATTTCATTTCTCGTTTTTACCCTTGAAAAAGTTTTATTCTTTTATCTGCAATTTGCTTACATAGTTAAATGGGTAAAAGGGCGATACTATAACTTACGTATACTGATATTAAACAGGGTGAAAATATGATAAAAGGGGTAAAAGACATACGACAGAGACATATGGCATCGTTTCTGGCTTCTATCGGTAAAGGAATAGAAAACAAAATCCGCGAGAAAGATCTTGAAATTGAAACCATAAACCGTAAAAACAAAGAGCTCGTGGAAAGAATAAAACAAGTAGCAAACGAAGCCCAAAACTGGCACTACAGAGCAAAATACAACGAGTCAATAGTCAATACGCTAAAAACAAACCTACAACAAGCCTTAGCACAAGGAAACGATCAAGTAAAAGAAGGATTCGGTGACACTGATCTTGAGAACGATGCTAATTCATACATAGACCCAAGAAATGAGCGGAATAATGGTATGATGTGCAGAGCGTGCAACACAAAGGAGGTTTCGATTCTGGTGATGCCATGTAGACATTTGAGTCTTTGTAAAGATTGTGATAGAGGTGTGAATGTCTGTCCTGTTTGTCATGTTGTGAAAAGTATCGGTGTTGAAGTGTATATGTCGTAAAGTTATTAACATTGATCGGTTTGGTGTTCGTTAAAGTTTAACTTGTGAAATGATGAGATGATGATATCTTGATATACATTTTGGTTGATCGTTTAAGGTGTAATTATGCAACCATGTTTGGCTCTCAGACATTTTGGTTTTTGTAAGTCTTGTCTTATAAATATGAATCGAGTTGCACATAAGCGTTAAGCGGAATGGTCTTTATTACAGATGACACTTTCAACTTATTTCGGAAGTAGAAATGAGCCTACTCTGTTGCGGGTATAGTTAACTATGTCGACCGAAAGTAAAACTCTTCAACCTTGGACAGTATTACTTTTGGTCGACATTGTCAGCTGACCATGTATACTCTGAGTGAAAGAAAAGACGGATACGGGTACACAAATCAGTTACAAACAAAAAAATTTGGTCAAAACACCAATAAAATACCTCAAAACGACCCAAATGCCTCGGTAAATCTATATATAAGAAGACACTAAAAACTAAGATAAATACAACAGTATTCGTAACCTTTGAACTTTCATAGCCTTGTTATAGAGAACATACTAAAAACTGTTAGTGAACAAGTAGAGAAGTATTTGTAATCGTTAACAAATTTATCCTACGCGCTAAAGGTTTTCTGTACACTGTAACGGACATCCTACTTTCTTTTAATAAACATCATGACAAGGTGTATCTTATAATTTTATGCATGGAAGGTTGTCCGTTCACATGTTTTTCATTTGGGTTTCCATTAGAAACGATGCTCGTAAAGTAAGGCAAGTTTCATATCTACAAATGAAATCTGTTCTACAAGTCGAAAGCAGAAAAGCTTACCTCGCAATCTTCAAATTCCTCGTCCATAAATTCTGGTTCTTCAAAGAAATCATCATGAAAAAGAAGAGGTGCGACTTCTTTTGGTTTCTTAGTCTGAGATTCTCTGTCGTCGCGGTCAATAACTGAAATAAGCCTCTGTTTGAGGTTATCTTCGATAGATTCTGCATCTTGGGAATGTAAGCCAAGAATAGAAGCACATTCTCGTTTGAAATTCAAGTCATTAGAAGTCGAGATTAGGCTTGCAAGTGTTTTTGCAAGGTCTGGTGCATAACTGCGAATCTAAAGAAAATAACAGACTATCAGCGGGACCCACTAGAACAGATATTAACAAGTTTATGTACGTCAAGGTGGCAATATCGACAAATTTACTTATGAAAAAGTAGATTTCTTTTTCTTTATCTCATAAAGATCAAAGTTAAAAAATAGCTAAACATGGAATCAATCAAATCGGTAAATCATATCTCGACACATTGACATTGCAAGTGAAGATGGTGTACCTTAACTGCATGTGCACTTAGAAGAACTCCATCATTTTTCTCCTTTAGATCATTCAATGCAAGCTTCACAGCTTTCTTCGCTAGATTTTTATCAACTGTGCTTGCCTTTGCTGGAGGCAAAATAAGCTTGGTATACGTTAAGAAAATGCAGAAAAACGACATACAAAAAAGTACCCTCAATGCCACAAATGGGTTGCTTTCGTACTTTAAGGTTAAAAAAAAGAAAACATATTACATTCAGTCATCAAGAGAAGTAGAGAACTGTATATTTTCCGAGTTATTATTACTAAACAAATGTATATGGAAAGAAAGTAAAGGATATTTCTTCTGGTGACAGTGGATGGCTATATCAATATGAAAACCCGATGGCAAATCCTCCCATTCAATAAATGTGCAGCCCCTTTCATCTAAGATGCATTTTAGGCTTAGCCCGTAGCTTTTCCAATCAATGTTTTTTAATGCGTTTAAAATTGGTTGAGAAACCAAGCCAACTGAGAAGTCACTGAAGTATAGTACCTGAAATGCATGTAATCAAAATTTTAGATGACCCAACTTGCAAATCTGGTTAAAAATAGAGGTGGCAATTTCAACCCATTTACATATGAATGGGTCTATTTGGGTTGTATTTTATCTTAACCAAGCCAAAAAAGTATTTGTGGGTCAACCCATCCTGCTCCGGCCCATTTTGACCCGTTACCCAACTCACCCACCCTGCCACCCTTAGAAAAAAATATGGGAAACACTGACCTCTGTTTTACTACCATGCACCCTGAAACAGGAAGGATTCAAAATCTCTGATAATTCACTAATGATAACCACAACTTCTATCGTTGTTTCAGTATTCTTTTTAATTTTGCAGGCCACACCATTTCCGGTTTTCAAGTGTTCCCTAACATAATCAAGAACGAAAACAGCTCAAAAACCCCACCATATACACGTTTACAAACATTCTTGTATTGGTCGACGTGTGGTTAGGACAGCAATCAGTTAAAGAACACTATATGTATACAGAGTACGGACATCTACATAAACAAAAAAAAACAATATGGCTTAACAAAACGTGGAAGTTGGTTTTTCTGTACCTAAATAGAAACTAGTGAGTCAAATAAAGATACATAATTCAATATTTCAGTAACAATCTATTTTTTTAATATAAAAAAAAGGTTAGGAGGTTTTATGCGTTGAAATTACACTTTTGGCAACTGTGGACCTGTTTGAGACCGTTCAACCCTTTTGACTTGTTTCCTTTATAGCTTAATTTTATTATCTTACCCGTACGACCCCTTAGATATAAGTAAATAGGAACAAAATCTTGATCATTTAAAACTTACCCGATTGGAAAGCAAGAGTGGCAAGTACTATCTTTTTGATTCCCATGCTTGAGAACATAATCCACAAGGCCTGACTCAAGACACACACTGTTTTCTTCTGATGATAAATCAGTGCACTCATTTTCCACTATAGCATTGACACATTGATGCACGGGAGATTCACCCTTGTCAATAATGAGCTCAATTCCAACCTTCTGATAAAACAACAGTAATAAACACATTTACACGAACATTATTATAAATAATAAGACAATAAGAACATAATGAGGCCAGCTATTAAGTCAAGCAATCCATTTGATACTTACAGGTATCTTCATAATGAGCATCTGCAGAAGCAAACGAACAAAACAGAAAGATTATATTAGTTCATACAAAAGGATGAAAGGTTTATGGGTAATTGCATTGTCGGTATGCAATAACTAACCTTCTGAAAAAAGCAAGTAATATTTGCCACTAAATCATCAACACTATGAAATGTTGAGAATGATACTTCAGTACCACTGAAAGAAAGAAATCAAATAATGAATGTCTAATCGGTTTTGAAATCAACTCAAAATATTTGTGGCTAAAAACATGCCTGAATGTTGCACCGTTCTTAGAGCTTAGGGGTAATTTTGCTACCCTTTTCTTGCAATCTTTTTGTTTAAGATCTATATTGTAGTGAAATATTTCATTATCACCAATGCCTGAAAAGTTCAAAAACAACAAAACAAATAGATTTAGAAAATAACAATACAGTGACAATACATGTTTTTGTTAGTCAATCGATAGGCCTGGGGATATATATAAGTCTCAAAAGAAGCCATTTTGAACATAATATAATCCTAACAAGATAGATACTTACTAGTTGTTGCGACTGAAATAACTCCATCTGCATGGCATAGCAAAACTTCTCATCAGTTGATTATTTTTATAGTATTGAAAAAAATTACTTACTTTTTCAGAAAGATTTCAAGATCTAAATAAATCCCTTACTTTTTCACTCTCATAAACATCGCAGAAGTCATGGTAATGTTTGGTATGATCTTCACTCAACAAATGTAACAAATACCAAATAAAGTTAAAAATCCTTACAAAACTGCATTAAATAGCCAAAAATCTATTTCATTTGTCATTCAAATGCAACTCACTTCACCGTGAACATCATAACCAGAATAAAATCCAAATTAAAATTTTTTGAAGTCTGTTTAACAGTATTAAGTCACTATCTAGTCATCTAAATCAAGTTTTACTCCCATTACCTACATTATATATGATCTAGAAATCATATGCACATTCAGTTTGAGTACTTACCATATATCTGATTTAACAATGCGTCACTTAGATACTTCACATCCTGAAACTCCTCCAAGCAGCTACCAACTCCCGTATCAGAAACTAGTCATATCACGAAGCCAAGCCAAACCATTAAAATGACCTCATATTTCATACTTTTATCTTTAAAGCGTAAACACATAAATATAACAAAAACAAAAAAGTCATTCTAACTTCATTTCTTTGCAAAGACGTCTCAAATATCAAGTTGTAAGCAACATAACCCGAGGTTTAGCATAATGTAAAAGACTTTGATCGTTTCACTTTAGCAAATTGTGACAGATGCTATTAGCTAGTTACGAATATGAATCAAATGAACTGGTTACCGAATCAAAAAATAATAAACTCACAAGGAACTGAACAATCAAATTTCGAGACGCACAGACTCGTATATATGATCATTTTGCATAACAACAAATATAGCAATGCAAGATCCATAATGCTATTGCTATGTGAAATCTACTCTATATTTCTATAAATGTCCTAAAATTAAATTATGACACATTCATATCAATCAATTGAACTGATTCCCGATTCAAAACAGAAACTAAACTCATAAGAAGCTCGACTTCTTGATTTTGAGAAGAAAACAAAATGGAGACATACTCATTTTACATAGCAAAATTGATCTAACAAATTCAAGTTCAATGATATCATGTGCAATCTACGTATAATTGACCTAAAAGTAAATTAAGACAGATGCTTTTTAGCTAGTTATGAATGGAATTAATCGAACCGATAACTGATTTATAACATAAATTAAATTCACACCAATCTCAACAACTTGATTTTGGTACATATGCTCATTTTACATAACAAACTTTATCTAACAAATGCAAGCTCAATAATATTATGTGCTACGGTCTAAGAGTAGAAAACTCGACCAACGATCCTTATACCTAAAAGTAAATTATGACAGATCCTTTTAGGTAGTTATAAATATAAACCAAATGAACTGATTACTGATTCAAAACAGAAACTAAACTCATGATAAGGATCTCAACTACTTCATTTTGAGAAACACAAGCTCGTACATACGCTCACTTTACATAACAATTAATGATTCAATGATATTATGTGCTTCACTCAAAAGGTAGAAAACTCGACCTAACGAGCTAAAATTAAATTATGACGGATACTATTAACCGAACTAATTACTGCTTCAAAGGAGAAGTTAAACTCACAACAATCTCAACAACTTAAATTCGAGAAACAAAAGTTATCTATCAAATACAAGCTCAATGATATTATGTTTGATCTACTTCATATATGACCTAAAAGTAACTTACAGCATATATAATCAATCGAACTAGTTACAAATTCAAATTCAAATTCAATGATAAATTAGCTTAAAACATAAAAATCAAAACTAATAAACAAATAGATAGAGAATTACTTGAGATACGAACTAACGGACGATCGGCGCGTGGAGACGACTTCAGAGCAACGGTTAATCGGCAAAGTTCACCGGAGATTCGACATCGTTTAATCGCCGATGAAATCAGCTGAAACAAATAAGTTGATTTTTAGATGATTAGATAAAGTAATTAGAAATTGATGTGATGAAAATTACGTGTTGAGTGAGATTTGTAACAGATGAATAAGCCTCCATGATTCTGTGTAATGGAGACGCTGAATTTGAGATGGAATTTAAGTAATTCCCGCGCAAAAGAAGAATGATATTTTGGCTCGTGTCATGAAAAAATTAAGGGGCGTTTGTCTTCGGGTGCTAATTGTTTGAAAATGTATTGTACTTTAAATCCAAAATTATTGTATGCATTTATTTTTAAATTAGTCTATTGAATATATCTAACTTTTAAAAATCTCTATTATATGTATCCAACTTTCAAAAATCTACTATTGTATGTATTCAACGATACGTGTCATCCATATAATGTGCCACGTAAGTTGTCACATCATCGTTTTGCTAAGATTTCATTGGTTGGATATATAAAATATCGATTTTTGAAAGTTAGATACATACAATAGACCAATTTAAAGATTGATGGCATACGATAGTTTTGGATGTAAAGTTTGATGCATTTCCAAACAATTAGTCATTTGTTTCCGCTTTTGTAAACGGTTTATGAGTTTATGAACATTTTTTCTCGCTAATGAGTTTATCAAGTTGAGTTTATTATTTTAATTAAGTTATAAGCTTATAAGCCGGAAAAAATAAACTTACGAGCTTATAAAAATTTATGCAACCTCATAACCTGCTTACATAAGCCAAAAAAACACCCCTTTAATAGAGCTAAATCGTCATAGTTTATAATTTGACAAGTCATTAATTTATATAGTTTTTATAACTTTAAATGAGTTTTGGTAAAACATTAATATGTTTTTGAAATTTAACTAAATCGATTCCTGTATTTAGGATTTTCATCTCCTATTTTGATGACTTAGAAGTATTTTAAGCATGTCTTTATATTTTAGTCATAGTTCTTGGAAGCTATGTTTATTAATAATATAAGTTATGTTTACTATGGTGTGTAGAAAAAGATAAACCTCTTCTAAAGTTTTTTTAATCCGACATATAATATTGGGGAACGAACAATCAATGTATCCCGGAGTATCCTGAAGGTTGTATATTGTAAATAGCCTATGATAGATCACTCTTGAAAAAGACGGTCTGACATTAAGTTGTTGTATTGACCAAGAAAGCGAAACAACAATGCTAAAGGAGGTGTAAATGGTAGAGGGTTACGAGATTGAAGGTCTCATAAAAGTTCAAACTGCGAAAACCAAATGAGCTATATGTATAATTGCACACCATTGACACCAATAACCAACGACAACCAACAATGTTGGCTAGACGAAGATGTTGGAAAAATAGTTGACAAACAAAAAATAAAATTGTTTGCTCCATTATTAAATTAAAATCTTGTTAATTGTGTCTAACACGAGCCTATATTTTTATGTTTATGAATTAAATAACCGCTATTATGTATGATTTAATTTTCATTTATTACTTATCAGTTGTAATCTATAATTATTATTTATTTAAAATAATCGTATTACATTTCCTACAGAAGACACATAAAAAGCTCTCAAGTGTAGGTGGCTAAAAAGCCGTTATCTCATGGTCTACGACATATTTTATTGTAGATCGCATAATGCATTAGCCGATGATCAAGTGATGAAAGAATGTTATGTGAATGTTGATAGATTAAAATTGTGACAGTTGTTTAAAAAAACATGTACTTATACCCGTTTAATACTTAATAAAATAAAATAAAAATCAAACAAACTCTGAGGTAAGTATTAATATTAACACATAATTAAAGAAAGTAAAAGAATATATTTTGTATTTTTTTAATTTAAGTAGTCTAGGTGGTTTGTGCGGTAAAACAATTCCGACCCTCGTTGTTTATATTTTCCGGATCCTATCCTTATGGTTCTTAATTGATATAAACGAGGTATTGTTTGTCCGTACTTTGTCACATATTTAACCGTTAAAAGCTAAATGAAAAGGAAATGAAATAATCAAATTCTAATAATAAAAATTTGAAGAGTTAAAATGTAAATAAATAAATGCAATGATCTGAAACAAAAATATTATTAATATGCATATGTAATAATGAAACGAAAATGTAATATTTATTTATTAGAAAAGTTCGTTTGTTATTTGATATTAACATATAATATAATAAATCACGTGTAGTTTCTAAGAATATTTAACTATTTACAAACCAAAGGGACCGAAATGTTAAAGTATACAACACCAGCATCACACCATCACGTGGGTTTTTACTTTAACAAGTTTATCTTATTTACTTTTGTTATTTACTTTTGCCTAGTCTTTTGGTTGTCCTGGTTTTTAGCTTAGTTGAGTAGTTGAGTAAGTCATGGAGTCATGCTTTCCTAAAAGTTCTCTTTTGTAAGCCTATAAATGGCAATGGATTGCATTGAATAAAATTATCACAGAAAAGCTCATTGAGCACAAATCGATTCTTCCATCTTTCTTTATTCCTATATAAAGTTTCTGTTCAACACGAAACAATAATAGTTACGGTATTAAACTATTAAGAATAATGGATCGATAATACTAACCCAACTCGAACCAAATCTCAAGTTTATTCACAATCCTTTATTATTAGGGTTTCATTATTCATTTTTCTGATATATGCGTTTCGTTAGTGTTATGTTATATATTATTTAAAAGTATTGACGAATGAACATTGTGTAAGTTGGGGAAAGAAGAGATGTAGGACGATCGTTTCCCAGTTAGCAACTCTAGGTTATCACTTACGGCTAATGAGGTTCACGTAGAGAATAACAAAGAATATAGGAAATTAGACTCGAATGTAACGGGTAATGAGGTTAGCCTACAGAAGAAAAAACACGATAAGAAAGCGTCTGTTTTAAATTTTAAAAAGAGAAGAGTCTCTAAGCAACTAATTAACAATCAAAACGACACAACTAATTAGTTAACAAGGGTGGGTGTGAATTATTTTGATTCTTAACATTCTTCACAATCGAACACACCCATGTACAAGTACAAGTAAAAACTTGCGAGCATTCTCCAGAACCACCATGCTCGGCTGCACAAGAAAGGCCACATTCGTTTGGATCACAGTTTGGAACAACTGTGTGACTCTCATGACAAATTTCCGGGAGTCGACGACACTCCATACCTACATACATGTACATTTCAAAATGTAGTAATAAAATGTTTCCAAAAATGTTATAAGATTTTTAATCAATAATTACCTGTGAACATGAGAAAGGCAAGAAATATAAGAGCCAAGGACTTTGTCATGTTGAATATGAGAAAGTCTGCGGATATCAAATAACCCCTTATTCAATGTTTGTGATATGTGATCTTCATAGATTGATTGCTTTATAGAAGGGAGACAAGATTATTAATCTTGAAATTTGTAACATTTATATGATATTACCAAGAATAGATTCGTAAACATTTAATTTTATTTACATTAATTGTTCATAGTAAATATGATATACACACTAATTATGGGCTTATATTACTGTTTATTACATCATAATAAACAGTAATATATAATATATAATAAAAGATGAGGCTTAAATGCCACATGACAAAGTAAGGTCCGTTGGATGAGTTATATATTTTGATTTCAACCGTTAGATTAGACTGATAATGTCATCAAATCTTTTTTTCATTTACACCCTCATACAATACATAATTGCATCCTTTGTTCAATTTCATCACCACTACAATAAAAAAATATTTATCTCTTATTGCACTATGAGTTACCTTATTATTACTATTATAATATCTTTTAATACAAAATATTAAAATATGTATATAAATATAAATGTATATATGTTATTATAGTTATAAACAACATGTGTATAAACATAAATATATATTTGTTATTATACGTGCAATATTGTATACTCATAATAACTTAAAAGAACAAGTTTATAAACATAAAGTTTACGATTCACTTTTTTGTCTATATTTACCCGCGATATCGCGGGTCAATAATCTAGTAAGCCATTAAACAAAGGTTTTTTTCAAGTTATTGACCGAAATCTTACGAATAAGAACAGGAGCACCTTCTCTAACTCTTGTAGTCTTTTAAGATTTCGGTCAATAACTTGAAAAAAACCTTTGTTTGATAGAAAGTTGTGAAGCTTGCATCGAATAGTGCAGAATGAACTTGGTATACGTTAAGAAAATGCAGAACAAGGACACACAAAATACTAATAAATGGCAACGTCAATACGAAAACCTGGTGGCAAATCCTCCCATTCGATAATGTGCAACAGTTTTCATCTGAGATGCATTGTACGTTTAGTTTGTAGCTTTTCTGATTGATGCTTTTCAATGCATTTAGTAATAGTTGAGAGTAATATGGTTGAGGGATCAAGCCAAGTGAGAAGTCACTGAATTCATAGTACCCGAGTAAGTTATGTAAGAGATTCGGATCATTATCAAAAATATATTACACTTTTATCAATTGTCGACCTGTTTGTTAGAGTCCATTTGCTAGATCTAAATAGTGAATTCAAACCATGTAGATGAGCGGAAATCAAATACATAGTGTTTACGTGATCTCTATATATATTGATGTGCTTAGGCGTCACTCGAGTGTGAGTGTTGCTTATACTTCAACATTTTTTCAACTCGAAAATAAATTTGTCAAAACTTTGCTTGTCATCATTGATATGCGTAAACAAGCTAATTGTCAAAACGTATATGTATGAACAAACTCCCCCTTGACAATTGCTTTGGAGAAGTTTTCAAATCTTCAATCGAAACAAGTTGCTTGTCATCATTGATATCCGTCAACAAATTCTCCCTTGACAAAAACTTCGAAGTTGTTAAGTCTTAACAACTTTTGGGATAGGATACTTTCTTTTTTTAAATTTTCGCATCACATAAAAAACAAGTTTATTAAATATATCTTCTTACTCTTAATAAATGTTTCTTTACTTTAATTTAATATTAAATATACTAACATTTGGCAACTGTCGTTCACAAGCCGTTTAAGTCGCTCAGGGCGACTTAGGTTCGCTTGGGGCGTGTCGGGTCGGGGTTTTTTTCTTTTTGTTAAATAATTAATTTCTTTAAAATGAGGTTTTCTTTTTTCAGTTTGAATTGATGTTTAGTTTTATAAAAAAGATACGCATTTTATTTGTTTAAATTTTTGTAAGTATTTTTTGTTATTTAAGAAAGCTTTGGGTTGGTTTTATCTCTAACAAAAAAAGGTGGTATCTTACTATCTTTCTTGGATCGCCTCGGACAGCTTAGGTTGGCTTCGGCCTGGTCGGGTCGGAATTTTTCTTTCCTTAAATAATTATTTTCTTTTAAATGAGGTTTTCGTTTTTTTTAGTTTGGATTGATGTTTAGTTTTATAAAAGATATATGTATTTTATTTGTATAAATTTTTGTAAGTTTTTTTTTTCTTATTACATGTTTTTTGTTATTTCGATTAATTGTTAATTTTTGTTTTTACATTTATCTTTCTAGGTTATGTTTTTTTCTTTTAAATTTAGATTTTAGCAACTAATTATATATCAATATAGTTTTGTCAAGTCGCATCGCGAGGGGACAAAAATTCTAGTTACTATTATCTATAAATATTTGTATTTTTTAAATTTAGATTTTAGCAACTAATTATATATCAATATAGTTTGTCCCGTCACATCGCGCGGGGGCAAAAATTCCAGTTACTATTATCTATAAATATTTGTATTTTAACCATTAACAATAGCCTATGGCAATGTTTATAACATTTTCATTAAAAGATGAATATAAATAGCTTCTTACATTAAATTGTTCATCAAATTCTTGCAATGTTTGTTACGAAAATAGCTTCGACAATCACAAAAGCTAAAATACTACCGCTCTGTTCTCGAATCTAAAATTAAAGGAAAAAAAAAATAATGTAAAGAAATGTAAAGTAAAGTATTTATTTTACTTTATAATAACCTCAAATATGGCCGTATTGTTTTATTGAATAAAATGTATAAATTTTACATTCAAATCATTTCCTTTCCTTTACTTTTTTTTCTAAAAAAATTTTGAGAACATTTATTTATTTCCTTTCCTTTACATTCTTTTACCGTAAAAATAAAACTTGAGAACTACGGGTATTATTATTTCCACCTTGCCATTAAGAAAATATAAATCGGGTACTATAGAAGCACATAAACAACCAACATTAATCTCTTAAAAGGTTAGGTTATATGAATTCAGAACCTACAAACAAGAAGACATATACCTTTAAAATACTTGCAAACCCGACAAACATTGTATCATACATGTCCTATATATCAAATTCAAAATGCCTTTTTTTAACCAACAAAGTTCCATAACCACTCGAACATCTATCAGAATAACGAGAACAAGAAAGTGATCTGACCAAACAAAAAGCAAAACTTGCCGCTGGTACTCCACTCTCAAAATACAATTTAACCATCACCTTATGCCTGTAAAAGAGAAAAAACACATTTATGAGAATGTATTGAACGTTTTCTTGACAAAAATGACAATTTGAATACCGAAAGACTAAAAAGGGCCCAATGGAAACAAGTGACGTTAGTACAAGATTGAAATGCTTAGTGTCGGTTTGACTTTACTGATTTGAGAACGATAAAAGGGCATAATACAATTCAACCCATTCATAAGCAAATGGTTGAATTTGCCTTCTGTCCAAAACCATCTACGATGGGTTTTTTCCCTTAAGAATAAAGTTATCGTGTTTGTTTATTATATAGAAGCGGTTTAAGAACATGATACAGAGTTTAGAGTACTTGCCTTGTTAGCAATGTTGTTGGAGAGCCAGTCCAACCCTTCGTAAAGTCCTTCACCAGAGGTGGCACAGGTGCTCTGAATGTACCTGGAAAAACAAAATCAACGAGTTTACAAACAGGTATCTAAAGTCCTAAACTTTTAAATCAAGACTTATAACTAAAACAAGATGACACTTTCAAAAAACATGAATGTTACAAAATTCAAAGCATCGTACCAGTGACGCTGTCGGAGAGAGTGGAGACCGAGCTTATCAGTGATTTCAGCAGCATTCATTGCATTGGGCAGATCTTGTTTGTTAGCAAAGACAAGAAGAACCGCATCTCTTAGCTCATCCTACAGTAAAGTAGCGTACACAGTGTTCTCATTATAAACTTCTCACATATAAAAATTTGATTTGTTTTTTCTTTCCTTCGAGATTCATACTAAACAGGCAGATTTACCTCATTCAGCATCCTGTGCAACTCATCTCTTGCCTCAACAACACGATCCCTGTCATTGCTATCAACCACAAAGATAAGACCCTGTGTGTTCTGGAAGTAATGCCTCCATAGTGGACGGATCTGTAGGTAAAGTAACATTGACGTACACGATTAAAATAAAATGTATTTACTTAATCAACAACATAAACAAGTGCAAATGTGCTTTCAAGTTACATCCATCTCAGTATATTTACTCGTGTTTTGGGATGAAGTAGAATAATGGGAGTAAAAACAACATTAAAAGTTAATAATCAAGAAAACTTGTTACCTTGTCTTGACCCCCGACATCCCACACAGTGAAGCTAATGTTTTTGTACTCAACAGTCTCCACGTTAAATCCTGAATTAAAATACCAGAACTAACTTTTAAACACGTCACAAACTTTATTATCTTTTATGGCTCAAGTAATTAGCTCTATGATAGATACAATTACAGACTTATAGTAAATAAAACAGACCGTAAGTTTTACATTTGTTACTAAAGAAACAGAGATTACTGAATAGAAAATACTTATACAAAAAAAATACGTACCAATGGTAGGAATGGTGGTGACAATCTCGCCAAGCTTGAGCTTGTACAAAATGGTTGTCTTACCAGCTGCATCGAGACCCACCATCAATATACGCATTTCTTTCTTGGCGAAGAGCCGGCTGAAGAGTTTGGTGAAAGTAAGCCCCATCTTATTTCTGATGAGGATCCCTAAAGAAAAAACAAGTATCTAAAAACATCAAGTCACGTAAATTATAGTTATACATGTTCATTGTTCGCACATAAAACCGGCAATCCCCGCTCAATGTAATATAACATAACAGATCTAATGTTTATTTACGATCAATATCTTAGGGGGTGTTTGTTTGGGCTTGTATAAGCGGCTTATGGCTTATTGCTGTTTCGGCTTATGTTTCATAAACCCAGATTTTTCGGCTTATGTAACCGTTTATGGGCATAAACAGTAATAAGCCCAAAAACGGTTACATAAGCAAAAAAAATTGTGCTTATGAAACATAAGCCGAAATGTCAATAAGCCATAAGCTCCTTATAAAAACCCAAACAAACACCCACTTAGACCCCTAAATCGGCAAATAACTGAACAAAATCACGGATTTTGACAAACATATCGTTAAAAACCTTAGTTTTTCAAGTATATAAACACACTTGTAATCTCACAGCCTAAAACATTATGATCGAATACCAAATCTTCAAACCAAGATTGGAAGCTAAAATGAGTAACTAAAAACGCTAATTCACCGATTTTGAGACAAAAAACTCGCATAAAAAACACGCGCAAAGCAACAAATCAACAGCTAGAAACAGATATTAGCATATAAGATCATCGATTATAAACAACGAGATCTATAGATTTACAGATTAAAATTTCGCAACCTAAAACATTGAGATCGAATATCAAAACCTAAATTGCGTATATAAAACGCTAATTCGCCTTACAAATTCATCAAAAATCAGCATATACAATTAAATCAATTAGATCAATAAATCACCTAAAAATAAATCGTTAATAATTAATCAAAACATGCTCAATTGCAACAAAATTAACAATTACATGATCGATTAATTAATTATTCACCTCTAATTAAACAAAAAATATATGAAATTCGATGTAAAAACGACGAGATCTAAAAAAAATTGAGATTTACAGATTTCGATTTAGATTTGAAATTAGGAAGAAAAAAAATTAATTTTTTTTTTTGTTACCTGAGAGAGAGAAAAAAGGGATCGATGAAATGTGGGAATGAGAAATGAGAGATTCATACTGCTTTGTATAATAAAGGTGTCAATTGTGAAACGTCAACCATTTCCACATTTCTCATAAATGACCAAAATACCCTTCACGTTTCTCATATTACTCGAGTTGTTTATCTGGTTGTATTCAAACTTCACGTATAATCTATAAGTCTCAAAATTACGTTAAATTCATATGTTTGTAGGGGAAGAGACGATCTTTTTTTACTTTGTTTATGCGATCTAACCGGTACTTTTTTCGATTATTATAAAATATATTTTTTTATCTTATTAAAGGACCACACATTCTAAAGACTACAAGGAAATTTATTAAAATTTTCAAAGAGTTAAAGAGACTATAATAAGTTAATAACAATGATATTCAATTTTGGCTAGGACGGTGTATAAAGAAACTCAGATTTACACAATCGTATATGTATCCGTAGGTAGAGATACTGCTTTTATAAAGACCTATGATAAAACTATATCAAGAGACATAAGTGGTCACTAGGGGCGTTCAAAATTATCCGAACCCGACCACGAATCTGAAAACCCGAAAAATCCGATGCGAAATACCCGAAAATTTTGGATTTGGATTCGGATAACAATATTTTTGGATACCCGAATATCCGAAATTTTGAATTTTATTTTCTTTCTTTTTTTAGTTTTCTAAAATATTATATATTTCTATACAAAATTTTTGTTGATTTAGTTAATTAGTTTATATGGTTGTATGAAAGTATTTAAGATTTATATTAAAAAAATGTGTATTATCATTTTAAATAAATAAAAGAAAATGAAAAAAGAAAAAATTAAAAGTTTTTGGATTTTCGGATACACGAATTCCGGGTATCCGAAATTGCATCTTCGGATTTCGGATAGTGAAAATTACTATCCGAATTTCGAATACCCGAACTCCGGGTATCCGAAATTGCCTCTTCGGATTTGAACACCCCTATTGATTACGAATACCCAAATTTTCAAAATTTTCGAAAATATTGTTATCCGAAAATTTGGGTATTCGAAATTCAAAATTTTCAAAAATACATTTTATAAAGACCTATGATAAAATTTTCGAAAATTTGGGTATTCGTAATCAATTTTCAAAATTTGGATAACAATATTTTTGGATACTCGTAATCAATAGGGGTGTTCAATATTACTGTCTGAATTTCGAATACCCAAATTTTCGGGTATCCGAATTTGAACACCCCTATTGATTACGAGTGAGTACACCAATATATCAATACGAGGGTTTTGAGGGACTATACGTGAATGTTAGATGTAGACATAGAGGACGATTTAGGGAAACTCTATTTTAACATATGTCTTCATAAAAAAATATAAATTCCACAATTTGGAATGACTTATATAATTTGATTTTAAAATTAATAGATCCTCTATGCGTTCACATCAAGTTATTTGTGATGGTAAAACATTTTTTCATTCAATAGTGTAACACATTAGGAAAACTTATAACGGTCATGATGTGTATAGGAAATGTTGGGTATATCGAGCAACCCTCTAACAACGTCCACACGTTTTGGAGAGTTGCTAGCCAATGTTTGCAGGCAAAACGGACAATGGGTTGTTACGAAATGATATCATCTATACTATCTAATAAATAAATCTTTTTATTTTCAGTTATCAATCAATTAGGTCCTATAAATTCCAATTTTCCCGCCCAATTTATTTTTAATAATTCCATTTAACTCCGTGTGTTATGGACTTCATATTTTTATTAAATGATTCCAAAATTAATTTGTTTAAATTCATTCAAATCGATTATTATTTTCTCATCTAAATATTTCAACATTTAAAGACGACCGAGTAAAATAAATAAACGAGCTTCAATTAATTTTTATCAAGAGATCGAGTATTAATGAAGATTTTTACGTTTTAAGTTCTATAGTTCTATTACGAAGGCTATAGTATTGTTAATAGTTTGTTTTTAACTTTTATTAGTATCAGCCGCGAGTACGCGGGTTAATAACCTAGTAGCTAATCAAGTGTTGTTTTACAATGGTACCACTAAACTTCAGTAAGGATACATCCGCAACCTTGAAGATTCTTAAACCCGAGAAGGTAGAGAGGATTGCGTATCTAGAAAATCTATAATAGTAAACTTTTCACAAACCGTATATAAACTGATTTATGATATTTTCCGGGTGCTATATTTTTTTTCAACTATAGGATTATAGTACACGGTTTTCCTCGATCAATATAACAGGTAGCGGAGCACGCAATATGTTACCAAAATTGAGAGAACTTGGATAAAATTTATCTCACCTAAATTGAGGAAACACACATACTATGTTACCAATTTTCCGGGTTTTTTTCTTCAACGAAACTGACAACCCTATGTGTGCTTATAGTATCAACGCATGCTGAGCGTAAACAAAAAAACAAAGGGAAGTGAAATGACCCATATCACTTATGAACTTCGATGAATCCTTCAAATTACCAAAACCTCAAAAGAAAACAAGCCACAGATCGCACAACCAAAACCTCTAACGGATTTAATTATGTCAAGAAAGCATAACAATTTACAGGAGATTATTAGTCCAGTACCTTATACGAACAATCAGAAAAAGAAATGCAGTTTTAAATAAACAAGGACGATGAACGATATTAACAATATAACGCAATGGCTTCCAACAAAGCAGTCATAAACTGCATTTGCGTTTCTTCACTGAGTCTCGAGAAAGGAGGGACATGTACAAAAAGAGATTTGTGACCTTTTTCTTCTGCAAAACGGAGAGAATGATAGTATACGTAGTTGCACACGAAACGGCCTGCATCATCGGAGATCGTTGGATCACACCCCTTTTTCTTTAAGAAATCCAAAATTGCATCAATGGAGCAAACAGTCTTCAACAATAAAAAGATCACGAGAAATTAGTAGCAGAACAATCAGAACTTGTTGAAACAAAATGTAACATGATAAACCCCGCCCTAAATTTAAAACTTTGTCATATCTGGAATTGTAAAACGACAAAAATGGCCGTAAATCCAAAAAGAATCAAATATCTGTTATCTGAGTTAAATAGAAGGCCATTTTTGGTATTTTGCAACTCTAGACGTGAAAAACGCTATGAATTTATGGGCATTTGCTTATATTACAATTTCCGGTAGAGTATTTGCTGGAACGGGTCAAACAGGTTAAAAGTCGACCAAAGTATGTTCTTATCAACATATAACTTCCTAAATCATTTCATTCAAAGACTTGGTTATAATTGAATTACTATTTTTTTTTAAATCATAATTAACGCATTCATTTTTTATAAAAATATGAAAAAGTGTTGGCATCGACCCGTATGTAAAAGGGACCCGTTTCGACCCGTATATAAAAGTGTCCCATTTCAAACAGGTATCTAACCCACGTAACCCATCCATTTTAAAGATGTCTACTACTACGTTGCAACATTTCATTGTTTGGGAACTTTTATTGTCATCATAATAGGGTGATAGTGATTTAGATCCGTAGAATTCACTTGTTTTTCGCTATTTAATGATATTATTAAAGTTCTAACGCTAGAAATTATCATTAGATCAAGGGAGAAATAAGAAATCGTTGTTTATAAACTAAAATGATGGTTACATGCCAAAAGTAGAAGATAATTACCTCTCTTGTTCGGCTTATTTCTCCATCCTCAGGAACAATCGGCAACCGCTGCAAAAATAATCAATTTAGAATAAAAAAGTCAAGCTTTAATATCAAACAAAGTTTAATGATAACGCGGGAGAACCTTTGGTTGCCAACCAAGTTCATCTGGACAAGAGAAGGTGGCTTCATTTACGGCTTGTCGTTCAATAGCAATTTTAGATGCCGCGCCATTTAAACCCATATGAAGCTGAAAAATATAAATACGTAAAGCAACCAAAAGAATAAGTAAAAATAGCAAGTAACAAATTCAAAGTCTAATACACGAATTATAACAAAATTTCAGTAAAGACTTTTTCGGTGTTACATTTTATTACGAAAAACATGCTTACTTTCTTTGTTCAAAAGAAGAGACGGTTTGACTTTTGAAGTCAAATTAACTATTTTCATATTCAAATTTGATACGACATTTTCCAATATTTTGGTATATAAATATGACCGCTTGCATCACATTTAATAACATTGACTAAAAAAAGAAATTCTGTTTTAAATTGTACCAAGAGAATCTAAATTCAAATACGACAAGTAAGTCCATTGACCTTGCAAGTCAAAGCAGATATCATTTTGGAGTACATAATATATACGGTAAACCACCGCCAAGGTGGCCTATGCTTCAAACCTCCCTAGGTAAAATCTTGGGGTGGCCAAGAAAAGATTTGCAAACGGTCACGGGAATACCTTGGTAAGGCAACGTACATCGGAGTTAAAAAGACTCGCCTCCACGGGAAACTAGAACAAAAGAAATCTCATCCGTTTACCCATTTACATACCAAATAGAGTACACATATATCTAACGATTCGTTCTTTGGAAAATCAGTTCACACATTCTATACCATACCAAGAAGATGCCTGGGATTGCGTTTTAAGGAAGATTTTCTTATTATTGTGTTTGCAAAACGCAGATATCATAGATTGTTAAACCTAATGAAAAAGGCGGTATCTGCATTTTTGTAGAGAGAAATCCAAATTTCAAAAAGTAGGTTGGGACATGCTTTTTCAAAGCGGCGTTTTTTAAGAGCATAACTTTTTTGGAAACACAATCCCAACCACCCCGTGACTGCATTACAAAATGACGTTTTCGCAAAATATGTCTCAGCCCGGATTTTCAGAACTGTGTTTTCTCAATATAGAAACGCAAAAAGTTGGGCCAAATAAAATATTTTCTGATTATTTACGTTTTACAACGCAATAACCAGAAAAAATATCTCCAAAATGCAATCCCAAACACTCTCTAAACCAAAATCCGTACTCCGTTCAATGAAACATTATTTCACGGAACAGGTAATATTTATTAGCACGGGAACAGTTTAATAAATCAAATTAAAAATTTGGGATTAATATTAATCTCACCCACACAACTTCTTTGGAACCGGATTTTTTCTCACTTGAAACACTCGATTCGAGAACCTTCTGAAGTGTAGCCAGAGCACCATCTCCAGCAGACTCGAGAACTGTACAACTGCCTAACGAAACACCAAGGGGCAAACCCGTCTTTTCAACGTAACTTTTTAAATTAGAAACTATTACTTCAGTCGGATTGATAGCAAACACATTGAACTTCTTGAAGCCAGTGACATGAATAACCACACTCTTTGGTCCTTCTGATCCCATTTTCGTCTAATAATCTCGACTTTAATCACTTAATCCTGGAACAATAGTAAATAAATTTTCATACTTAGTCACAACTCCTATGCACAAAATAACTAATTAGTGTTCACTTAACATGATTAAAAGGTATAATTCAAAAAAAAAAAAAATGCTAAATATACATAGGTAGTTGGTTTTCGTTTTATAGCTTATATTTGGCCTTATGAGCTTAACTGGTTCCGCTTATTTTCAATAAGCCTTTTTTCTGGCTTATTTAATCATCTTATGAACTTATTTTCTAGTTTTTAATTATAATAAGCCAGAAAATAAGCAGGAAAAGTAATTTAGCTCATAAGCCCAAAAATAAAGAAATTTGTTTTAGCTTATTTTTGGACTTATCAGCTTATCTAGCTTCGACTTATTTACCTTTCCGGATTATTTTTTGACTTATTTTGTGACTTATAAGCTTATCAAGACTTAAAATAATAATAATAAGGTAAAATTCACAAAAAAAAAAAATAGGCTTATAAAACATAAGTCGAAACTAAATAAGCTCATAAGCACAAAAATAAGCTAAAACAAACACCCATATTATTTAAATTTTAAAAGAAAAAACATTTTTTAATTGATTATTAAATTCATTTATTTAATGTTATCAAAAAGCAATCATACAAAAAAATAAATAAACATCATGATTATTAACTCCATAATTTAACATGATCATCAATCCAAATTATAATACCAAAAATTCATCTATAAATAATCATCAATGAAATTAAATTATAAATAATAATAAAACCTCAACAAAAATAAATTCATAATTACACAAATTAAATTCATAATTACACAAATTAAATTCATAATTCAACCAAAAAAAAAACAATCAGTTAAATACTGATTTTAATCAAATTAAATCGAAATTTAAAGAAGAAAATTAAATTATAATTCCATAATTTAAAAAAATAAATAAAGAATTAAAATTACCTGAATTATTGAAAAATTAACAAAAATTATTTTCTGAGTTTTAGAGAGAGAAAGAGAAAGAACACTTAGGTGGACTTGAGAGAGTCTTTTTTATAGGTTTGATAAACCTCTTTTATGTTGTGATCCATTGTTTTTTAATTTCATGTTTGGTCCTTTTAGTATTCAAAAAGTTACATTTTATCCCCTTATTGTTTTTTGATTTTGTAGTTTATATCTTGGATTTTTATTTTGTTTTGATTGTATATTTATAACGTACGGCGTGACGTGGCGGCATGAGTAAGCTTCAAGTTTTTTAAGAAATTGCGAGACATGATGTTTTTTAAAGCGTGACAAGGCGGCATAAAATTTTAATATATTTTATAATTATATATATACTTATAAGTTATATAAATATCAATAAATTATCAAAAAGTCTGTTTTAACATTTAAGTACATATATATTCTAAGATATAGTCACAAATTTACAAACAAATTATTTTTATAGCCATTTTTAACTATTTTTAAACTTTTTTTTTTATTTTTTTTTAAATTTTCATAACTCGTTAAGGCGCGCCATACCGCACCATGGCCACGTTTTTTTGCCGTCACGCCTAACAAAGATGCCTTACATGATTTCGTAATTTCTCGTCGTGTCATAGCGCGTTTTTTATAACCTTGAGTGGATATCGATATGTAAATAAGATCATGCCTTTAGTATGTACTAAATTCGTGGTATTAATTACGGGGATAGTATAATTGTATGAGAGAAGACTTAGATAATTATGTACTTAATTATTTACCGAAGATATTTACTCTCTGAATAAAATATTTGGTACGATTTTAGATTAAATATGATAATTCATGTGGCTTATGACATTGTTTTAATGATTATTTGTGTTTCTTGAGTGATAATATGTTTAATTATCAAAGTTTACCAAGGGTCTATTCATCTTTAACTTTTTAGAGAGATTTTCTGAAAAACAACTTAAAAACATTAAAAGTGCTTTTAGTTATAGAACAACTTATCTATGATTTGAATTTTATTAGTATGTAAGACTTTATATGTTACATATTTAGGATACGATTACTTTTTATAGTAAATCATGAATGAAAAAAGAAAGGTAAGTGTTCGTATATGTTTATAAAAACATATATGATAACTTAATAACAAATATAAATCATAAATTATATTCGTCCTCGGTATATAGGTACGAATCCTGTGTGCTAAAGGGAGAACCATATATCTTGGTTGTATATGAGTCTGTCTTTCTTGAGAAAAAAAAATGAAACGGCTAACCCCTCTCGATTGTTACAAGAAATTTTTAAGTATTTATAAGAGGGTACGTAATGTACTGAAATTTAATTAGACGAGTTAGGTACATCGATTATTTTCATTTGATGTTCTTAAGTTGTAGTATTTCTTTTCAACTATAAATAAAATACTATATTTGATAGATAAATGTCTTTGTCGAGTTATGGTACTCGATCAAATGTCGTTTTTAGCTTTTATATGGGTCAATTATAACGTGAAACGTTTTTAGTTACGTTTGATAAACGTGTTTATACCCTTGCCCGAATGAGAGATTTTGAAAACAAAATTTTTAGGGAGGTGCAAAGTATGAAATATGAAAGTGTGAGCAAAAGTTAAAACTTTCACATAAACTATAAAGGTTGAAGAGTATTTGGTATGCTATTTTTAGTTACATTTAATAAAAACATTGGAATCTATAACAAACTACATTTTCTAAAGTATTTTTATAAATGCTAATCCTCTTACATATCTATATCTAATACAAATCTTTTTAATTTATGACATTGACTCGTTATATTTTTAATAAAATCGTATCAATTGTTATTAAAAGAATCTCTAAATATAAATATCGGAAAATAGCTTTCTGAACAATATTACTTTTAAACCGTTAAATTAAAACGTACCATGTCAAAATGGTGGACATAGCCACTCCGAGAGCATGTTAGATTACATCACTTTATGCTAGGCTATTTGAAGTTAAAACAAAAACGAAGCTAATAAAAGAACAAACAATGGTAAGATAAAACCTCTAAATGGAGATAAGAACATTGATGTAATACGAATTCGAGCTAGAATAGCACTTAGATGAACTTGACATATGTGGCCAATGTTTGTTAGAAAGGATGTGAAAAGTACGATTTGCGAACCATTATTGTCACACAAAAAGCTAAAAAGTGAGTGAAGTTAAACATGGTATGATTTGCAATTGAAGCATCCAAGGTCGAATTTAATAGTGAACTATAGTCGTATATAGTTTGATGCATCTATACTCATATCAATCTATGTTTATCATAAGAGAAATGATTTGTATACCGTTAAAATTGCTATATATTGTTACACGCCGTCGCTTTATCATGTATGGTGTATAAATCGGTTTTAGTATGTATATAAATAAACTTTTATCTGATAAAACTTTGCCAAACAATATGTTCACGTATAACATGATGATGAAGAACAATATCATGATAAAGAACTAATTATTCGTCTACTAATTAAATTCTTTTTTCATGACCTTCATGCATGGAACTTGAATTAGTCTAATAGATATGATATCTACTAATGAAAACTTGGCATATCAGTAGGGGCGGAACTAGGAAACTTATTGAGTGAGTTTAAGATTAGAATTTAGTTATATTTGTATGTAAAACTTGTTGGTTCATATGCCAAATAAGACTGAACTTATATAAAAAAACACAGTAAAATTCTAAAACATTTTCAATTCAGCGGATACGTTGAACCCGCTCGGTTCAATGTAGCTCCGCCCCTGCATATCAACCTTGTGTTTATATATACAACTACAAATTTCATAATTTAACGTTTGAAATTATATTGTTAGTTTTTTATTTTTAAAAATTATATCACAAACAACCATTTAAGTATTTAATCCTTTAAATTTGACCTATTTATGTTGAAACTTTGTAAAAGACGGTTTATTATTTATATAAATATGGTTTTAGTCTTTAAGTTTGTAATAAAAGAAAAATATATAAAATAGGTCAAGTGTACAGGACTACAGGTTACATGTTTTTAAACGTTAAGATTGTTAATACAATTTCGAAAGTTAAAACATATAATCTATAATTTCGTAAAAACTATAATGAATATCCTCTTAAAAAATAAGTCTTTACCCCTATCCCCTAAAAATAAAAAATAAAAAAATTTCTAACATATTAAGATTTCTGGTGAAATATATATAATCCAAAAAAGTTAATAATCCAACTTTTAACTTAGCTTTTATTCATTTAATATGTTTATTTGCCACCTCAAAGAAGAACATTATATTAAGAAGAAAAAAAGATTAGGTAGACAACTCATATTGTCATCTCTATTGGATAATGCATGAACCTAATATGCCTTTTGTATATGTGATAAAAAATAAATATAGAGGCAAAAAGTGGGTATATCTTATATTATATTTATGGATATAAGTAAATTACATAATGTATGTTTACTAAATAATATATTATGGTGTCCTTCAGAAGTCGTCAAAGTGATAGGTATCAAGTTCGAATCTTTTTGGAGACATTTACCGGTTCAAAAGAGTTATTGTTGAATAAATAAATAATATATTATGGTCTTATTAGTTGTATTCCGTTATATATTATATTATGTTATTATAAAATATAAATCCCTAGTAATAATTGAGAAGTTATCATTTACTTTATCAGGTTTTTTTTGCTCTTTTAATTGACATTGATTAATCGTTTAATCGATTTAGATAGTTTAATCAACGTATAATTAAAATGATACAGTTAGTATGCATATAAATATACAAATAGTAGCTATCAATATTTAGTGATCGAGTGATCCAATCAGTGACGAATCTATGACTGAAAGTGATCAATAATTCGATATTATATCGAATTGTCCGTGTTGCTACTTCAAGAAAGGTTTTGCAAGAGTCGAAATGTCTCCTTTTTTTCCTTATATAATCATACATTTCTATAAACATCTTTGTCTACTCATATTGATAAGGTTCACGCAAACCATTCGTTTTCATCATATAAATAAACCTTTTGAAAAATAATTAGAGAAAACCCACGTTTCCTTTGATTTAAAATTCGGTACCTTATATCAAAATGTGTTAGGCCATCTCCAACCATAACTCTATCTCTATCTCTATATATATAGAGGAAATAGAGAATCTTTTCAGCATATTTATCCTTTAATTTTTTTTTCACTTCAACCATATACTCTAAAAACCTTATTCTATAATATTTTGATACTAATATAATTAAATTTTTGTATATAACAATTTTTAATTTAGGTTTTGATTAAACTTTTATAATCATAGTAACTAAACATTTTATAAAAATATTTTTTTGAAATTTTTTATTGACTGAAACTTTTGACAAAAAAATTTATTTATTTATTTATTTAACTTTAATATGAAGTATGTACAAATATAATCAATATATGTATAATGAAAATGTTAAATTAAATAGATTAGAAAGTTAAAATGGTAAATTAAGTTTTTAGAGAATGAATAGTCTTCTTCTATATATAAAAGAATTTCAGTTTCCTTTAAAAATTTCTCTATTTTTAGAGGAACGATTGGAACACTATTTTTAAATATAAAGATAGCGGTGAGTTTTCAAGAAACACGAAGATGACGTTAGATATGAACAAAATGGCATTTTCTTCCTATTTTGTATGTTTGGGAAGTGTTACATTCCACAAGTTGTCAATGACACGGAAAAAGAACTCACATGATTCATATGTACAAAACGAGTAGATTAAAATCACGGCCTCGTTGGGTTATGAGAGAATATATATTTAACTAGGCGTGTTCTCGTGCGTTGCGCGGTGACAATTTTGTAAAGAGATTTGTTACGAACAATGATCAGAATCGGGAGTTTTGTGTCTTTAACCGCCACCGACCTTCTACTTTCTAAAATTAAAACATATGGTTTGTGTCTATTTCCTGCTACTTTCTGTTTCCCTCGAATATATAAAACTCAGCTTCCAAAAATCCCCAAACACCAAATTAAATACAATATATAGATTCTTTACAAATTACAATAGAAATGTTCAATTAAATCGAATGGTTTCGAATAATTTCTACAACACCTTTGATCCAATTGAAGAATCGGATTCATTTCGCGTGTTTCATTTATGTTCCACAAAAAACAAAAAACTGGATATAGGAAAGAAAACATAAACATTTAGAGAAAAGAAAAACCGGCACCAGTGAGGAGGAAATTGTTGTTGATTCTCTGTAGGTGAACTTCCGTTGGTGTGAAACTAAACCCATTCAATGGAAACTCCTCATGACCACCTTCAAGTTTACGAACCGATGTTGCAATGTTGAAACGGATGCGGTATTGATTCGGGACAACTTTATATCCCATTTGACCTTCAATCACTCTGAACCTCGAGATTTGATATACCTGGCCCTCTTCGAGAAGAGCCTTAAACTTTCGTATATGATTTCTAGTGATGAAACCTTGTATCGAACCGCCCTTTTTGGTAAAAAAAAAAAAAACATGTAAGAAACTAATTTAACCCCCCGCAGTTTCCATCGTTGATGGTAGAAATTATTGTATATTAACTGTTTTCGTGGCGTACCCTTTTTCCGGCTTTTAAAATTTTCAAACAAATTAGAAATTACCTCATCATCATCCATAACCATCTCCAACCCAAGTAAGACATCACCGAGTTTTGTATTTATTGCCTCCCACATTCTACAAAGCCGTACATGAACAACCCAATCTTCTCTAGTTGGGTCAAGGGCGCCAATCTTAGAGAGAGACATGTTTTTCGAAAGAGACATAATTGTACGTAGTTACGGGGCTTGTTGATGCAAAGGTAACTTTTCTGGCGAACTAACTTATATAGAAAAACACAAAACCACCAACCTTTGGAGTACCTAAAAACGTTTGTGTTAATAACTTAGGGTAACTCAATAGTCTAAATATCATTATACCTCAATAATTAGTATGCCATTAATACCACCAACTTTTGGAGTACCTAAAAACGTCTGTATTATTAACTTAGGGTAACTGAATAGTTTAAATATTATTATACCTCACATTATGGTAAATAAAACACAGGACAACCAAAGAGTCAGGAGTTTCAAATGTGTTATTAACTTAGGGTAACTGAACAGTTTAAATATCATTATACCTCACATTATGGTAATTAAAACACAGGGCAACCAAAGAGTCAGGAGTTTCAAATGTGTTATTAACTTAGGGTAACTGAACAGTTTAAATATCATTATACCTTACATTATGGTAATTAAAACACAAGACAACCAAAGAGTCAGGAGTTTTAAATGCATATCATTTCACTTTTTGAAATATATCTCACACGTAATAAGACGACGACTCTAGATTATAAGTAATAATAGATAATAGATATAGAATTAAAAGGAAAATCAAAAGTCGTTAAAAGTTATTAAGTTATATATCTAGTGAGGATATATATGCCCATGTAATTTATAAGTTTTCATAACACGCGAATAAATCCACATTTAGCACGTAATTAATAGCACTTGTTACAAAAAGAAATTAAAAAGTTTAACTAACATAAAATTAAACTAAAATTGAAAGAGAGTTTAAAAAAAAACTCTTTTTTAATATATATTAATAAATTAAAATAATTATTAACTTTGAATTAAAATTGTAGAAAATTAAATATTAACATATCTATATTTGATTGGAAAAAGAGAAAACCCAAAACCATTTACCACTTATCTTTAATATAATATAAAAGAGAGGCCTTAAATGCCACATGGCGAAGTAAGGACCCTTAGATGGGTTAACTTATTTGATTTCAACCGTTAGATCAAATTGATGATGTCATCAAACACTATTTTCATTTTAGTTGTCCCACATCGCTTCAGGTATGAAACTTTTTCATACTTCTAGCATATATATATCATATGCCTTTAGTTTTTCCTACTTTGTCCCACATCGCTTCATGTATGAAACTCTTTCAGACTTCTAGCTTATATATATCATATGCCTTTGGATTAAAATATAGTTCGACGGTAATTTTCGGGTCAATCGGGTCAAACCCGAAACCCGACAAACTGGAACTATTCTATCCGAAACCCGACCCTATTTATGAATCGGGTGTTGCCTTAAATGCCACATGGCGAAGCAAAGACCCTTAGATGGGTTAACTTATTTGATTTCAACCGTTAGATCAAATTGATGATGTCATCAAACACTATTTTCATTTTACACCCTTTTACAAAACATAATTACATTATCTCTTTAATTTCAATCTCTACTTAAATAAAAACAAAATTCCAATTTACTTAAAAAAAATTCACTCAATTTGAACTATGATTTACATTATTTTTATTTAAAATCTCCTAATAAAAAATATTAAAACATGTATATAAACGTAAAAGTTTTTATGTTATTATAACTATAAACAACATGTGTATAAACGTAAAGGTATGTATATGTTATTATACGTATAACATTGTCTTTTTATAATAACCTAAAATCTACATAAACATAAAGTTTACAATTCAATTTTTATTTTTTTCCGCGCTATCGCGGGACAATAATCTAGTATTAAGTAAAGGCTATATATATTAAGTGTATAATATTCAAAAGATGTATTTTATATTAGTAAAATAATATAAAAGTGGTATAAAATACATTATAAAATTCTTGTAAAATGTTATATAGCAAGTTTTTTTAACCCGCGCATTGCGATGGGATAGAACCTGCTCGTAATAGCGGTATAGTTAGAAAAAAGAACAATATATAGTTATATCCACGACGTACATGCTCGTCTTGTTAATCTTTAATCAAACAATTAGTTAACACATTTCTCAAAATACTAACAAAAACTATATTTGCTTAGAGATGCTATTTGGTTACTTAAGAGAGCTTTGAAGGATCAATGGATCGATTAACATTCAACAGTATTCATTAACCGTCAACAGTATTTATGAGTTATGACTTGAATCTCCGCATGGTAATGGGAAAAAGAAGGGCTGGCAACGGACAGCAAGGGGAGTCGTAAGGTAGCTAGGTTCAAAGCCTAAAATTGAAGACTTGAAAATCGACAAATCACAACTTTCACGTTTTAATTTACTTCTAATGCGTCCTTTTTGCCACTACTTAATATAAAAATCCGCCATCTAAATGTAAACTCGTGTATATGTTGTTCATAGATCACAAACTCAGCAAGTACAAGTCATATAATAACATACATTATGCATACACAATATATAAGAAAATTGTAATAATAACAATCTTTATCTACAAATTTCTGCGTGTTTTTCTTCGTCTCAAGGCCCATCGTTCTTTAATATCAAAAGTTTGAATTTCGTTAAATATTTCTTCATGACGATTTGGGTCTGTAGTGATAAGATCAGTGGTTGAAACACCTTTGATTCTTGCAGCTTCTTCAACTAGATCGTTTATGAGCATTTCAACGGTTTTTGAGGTAATGCCTCTAAGATACCAGGAAATGGGTGGGGGAGGAACAATAGCAGGCTCTACGAGTTGTTGAAGGGTGACTTTAGATGCAATTCTTCCGTTTCCTTGCGTGTGTGACATATATTCTGATAAAGTTTTTGGTTTGAAAGGATGACATAGTTTTTCGTCAAGTAGTATTGGTTCTACTTTCCAACTGCCTTCGAATCTTTTCATAAATCCTGGTTTAAGTTGCTTGAATTTCATCTGGAAACAATGAATAACAATCATTGAACGATTCAACAATCTATAATAAATTAGAGATCTAAAACAGGTGGGTGGTGTAACACGTCAAATCAGGGTCGGGTCAAAACAAACAAATTTTAGTTAGGGCCGGGTTGACTATATAATGAATAAAGCGAGATAAGAGGTTGACCATATAATGAATAACAAGCATAAATGATTTAGTTGATATTGAAATCAACGAAATTTCCGAAAAAACAAAAAATGTTCCTTACTGAGTAATCATCTCTGTTCTGATCTACAAGTACATGAACCGCAATCGTTCCTGACCAAAACAAAAACCTCCAAATAGCAGCTTGCTCAAGTTCAACAATCTGCCTTGAACCTTCATCAAGTAAAACCTTTCTCGATATTACTTCCTGACACAATAAAACACCACAAATCAGCACTGAGTAAAGAAACAATAATAATCTGAAATCATCCTAAATAAATGAAGAAACATGTGCATCCTCCTTCTTATCACGTACCTTTATATTCTTGAAAACTCTCCTATTGTCTGGGTCAGTGACAATGTTATATATTGCATCGGGGGGCAAACCGACATTCGTTTTCACATTTAGTTGGCATAAAGACCCTTTGGGTACAATGACCTGAAAATTTCCATTCGGGTACATCGTTAAGCAACCAATTTCATCAGAAGCAGGCTAATGGTACAATTTATTGATTAAATAATTTTTCAAATACAATACTCCATATTATAAACCAGAACTAGAAATAATGTTTCAAAAATACGTAAACCATTTTTATACAGTATGTTTAGCTTATATAACTATGCATCTCTAAATTATCGTTAGCTTATGCAACTTACCTCAATGACAGGCGGTTGATCATCATCCCACACAGGATTTTTCCTCCACGCTTGCATTTGCTTCTCTAAACTGAATTTTGCATCTTTTAGTTTGAACATTTCCCTGTTTGTTCCCTCTTTTTCTATTGGTCTTTTGAACCGTGACTGCATCACATGGATTAAAAATTTCCACTAAATCGAAGAAAAAATAATGTAGTTATATCGATAGAAATAAGTATCAACTGACCTTCAGATGCCTCTGAAATTTTCCCGGAATCTGTGACAAGAAGCCACGAAGAGCCGGAAGATTAATCTTTTGACGGTCTTTTATTTCGAGCATTTGGGCATTCTTCCTTGGATTAGTGGAGTCTTTTTCACCCATTGATTTTAAATCAGTTGTGAATGTCTAGTTTTTTAATGGAGTGCAACTGTTTTCCTGATGAAAATTGTAAATGGATCAGTTAACCCGAGACAACTTATGCAAAATACCTAATTTAAGGACAATGCTTAATTCATCATTTGTCTAATTCCACAGTTCGAACAATAACTAAAGCTCAACCATTTCACTTGGTCCTAATTCTCTGTTCAGAACAATAATTGTACTCAATCACTTCACATGGGTCTAATTCTACGTTTAGAACCACAACTGAACTTAATCACTTCACATGGCTCTAATTCAGGGTCTAGAACCATAACTACACGTGGCTTAACAATAAATTAGGCAACATTAGGCTTTTGAGGCAACCAACTCCAAAGAAATTCATATTGCATACCGGTAAGGGAAATTAGATCCGTCATTTAAATCAACTAAAAGTAACTTACTAAAATCTAAATTCCCACATAGTCGATGCCTGAGTAGTCATGTCTATAATTCTAGGTTCAAAACGACAACTTAAGATCAATTATTAAGCAAAAGTAGGTTTTCGAGGGAATAATTTCAGTAGAAGATAACCAAAACATATAACATTCACATACTGTTGAAAAAAATTGAATCCCCTCAACATTACATCACAACTAAAGCTCAATTTGTTCAAATTCTGAACTGATTTTCATCTAGAAACCGCAAGAATTGCTAATTTTGAATGATTAACCGTACATTACGCAAAATCAGGGTTTCAAGACCTTAGTAACGCAGAAAACAATCAAAATGAGTGAAAAAATCACAATTTCAGCTAAATCAGTTCAAAATATGAACAAAAGTCACTCCAATTTCAAATCAAAACAACCAGAATTGCTAAATTAAACGATTAATACATTATGCAAAATTAGGGTTTCTAAACAACTAAGGGGGTGTTTGTTTGGGCTTATAAGCGGCTTATGGCTTATTGACATTCCGGCTTATGTTCCATAAGCCCGAATTTTTCGGCTTAAATAACCGTTTATGGGCTTATTACTGTGTATTATGACATAATAAACAGTATAAGCCTATAAATGGTTACATAATATAAATGGTTACATAAGCCAGAAAATCCGGCTTAAGCATGAGCTCCTTATATAAGCTCAAACAAACACCCCCTAATTACGCAGAAAACAATCAAAATCAGTGAACAAATTAAGCTACAAAACCACAATTTCAGCTCAATTTCAAATCGAAACAATATATTGTGCAAAATTAGGGTTTCTGGACTAAGTAATTATGCAAAATAAATAAATAAATAAATAAATAGAATTATACTTACTTGTGAGTGAAATTGAATCTGTTGAATATTAATTAATTTAAATTTAAATTAAATTCAAATGAATTGATTTAAATAATTTGGGAATTTAGGGAATGAATATATTATCCTCAATGAGAAAATTAGGAAAATTTTTTGGACATGTCTCCCGCGTGTTCACATGCTTTCCACGTTTCATAATTTCATCCATTGGTTTTGGTAACTAAAAGTCAATTAGTCAAAACAACTTTTTCACATTTTTTTTTTTTGAAATTCGTTAAAGATAGTTAGTGACTTGTATAATCGTATTGTACATTAGCAATAACCGTTTTATAATTTAAATAATACATTTATGAATAACCGTCTATTCGTGTTCATTATAAGTGTCTGAATTGTTTATTCATAGCTCCGGAATATGGTTAACAAACTCACTTTTTTTATTTTTGCTCAATACAGTTTGGTTCAATTTGATTAGTTCAATTTCTAGAATTAGAGAAATAATTAACATTTTTAATTAGTATGCTTAGTGGTAGACCATAGACACCCCGAAGGATAATCATAGATAACTCTTAATTTATTGAACGACTACGAAAGAAAAATAAAGATGTTTTTTTTTGTTATGTTAATTTAATGAGTTTTAAAAATCACCATTTATTTGGGATATTTTTTAATTTTTGATCTTGGATATCTAAGTATGGTTAATGAGTAGGGATTCAAATTATGAACAAAGGTGGAAAGACGAGGTCATTTTTAAGAGTGGATGAGGTTGACGATTATTCATGACTTCTAAACATTTAGCGGGTTCAAATTTTACTATGTTTATATTTTATTATATATAACATGAACTTCTAATGGATTAAACAACGATTTCAATTGAATATAACAATCGAGATTGTTGATTACAAAGATGGTGTTACTCGCTATACTCTCCGGATATATATCATATTAGGTCCTCATTTTGTATATATACATTTTTCTCCCCGACCCCTCTAGACGGTCTTCTATTTTCAAGACGTCATTTTATAAATAGACACAGTTTGCATAGGGCTTTTGAAAACTCAAAAACGTCCATAAGTCCATAAGAAAAGAGAAAGTGTTTATGTCACGTAATTACAAAAAGTGAGTTGGACATGCAAATAATTTTGAGTCGACAATATTTTGTAACTTATCAAATAATACAAACTTTTACACTTAGAACATGAATATCTAGTTAGAAATAAGTAGGACGTTTTATAAACCACAAATAGGGGTTTTCAAAAGACACGGACCGGACCGAACCGGTAAAAACCGGACCGGACCGAGACAAAAAAAATCAAGAAACGGTGGACCGAGAACCGGACCGCTTTTTCCGTGTCATTTCCGGTTCGGTTCCTAGTCGGTTATTTGGTTTTTCGGTTCATTTCGGTTTTAATAAGTACTTTTGTGTAGTGTGAGCCTATTATCTTTTAGGTCACGAGATCTATCCTTACAAATATTATTTTTTTCAACTTTTTTTAATAATGAAAATAACCCATCACCTTGTCTCGGTTATATGCATGGAATAACTTTGAAACTGGAGCACTAACCAAATCGTCATGCCAATACATATTTTATAATACCAATTACCTTCGTTTATATTGATAAAAATAATACTTTCATCAATCTACGTATAAATATCTTATCTCCCTTCTGTACAAATATTAGCATAATCTTAAAGAAAATTTTACTTTATTGAGACTTGAGAGATTGAAACAAAAATTATTTTTTTCCGTTCAAACTCATAGATACAACTTGTATCTTATATTAAAACTAGACCCCATAAACTATGAATATAATAATAAATATTAGGATATTTATTAAAAAAAAAAGTTAACTTTTCGGTTCGAACCGGTGGACCGTCGGTTTAACCATGGACCGGACCGGATTTATTTTTTGAGTATTTTTGAGAACCGAGAACCGGACCATCATAGCCGGTCCAGTTCGGTTCCGGTCCAAAGTCGGGCCGTTTTTTCGGTTCTAGCCGGTTCTCGGTTTTTTTGTTCACCCCTAACCACAAATGATACACAAAGATAAAGAAAAATAACATGATTCAAACCCTCGTAATTGAAAACTATTTATCTTATAAGTAATCATATACAACATGAATAAAACAAAAAAAAAAACAAACAAACAAACAAACAAACCAACCAACCAACCGTACATTTAGCTAGCCTTGAAAAACATTGTCTTAAACCTTTCTTATTGTATATTTATAAAAAGAAGACGTTCATACGGCCTTTAATAAGGTTCATTTTGCACATTCAATAACGTTGCGGACGTGTACGAAACTTGAAGTTGATATCATTATCTCGATCACCGCCAACCCTCGTTTGATCACCTTGAGATTCACCCTTGTGAAAGGAGTTTGTAGGTTGCCCCGTGGTTGGTTCGTTAAATGTGTTAGGTCTCCCCATTGTTGGTTCATTGTATGAGTTAGGTCTCCCCGTGGGTGGGTCATTGTATGAGTTAGGTCTCCCAATGGCTGGTTCATTGTATGAGTTAGGTCTCCCCATGGCTGGTTCGTTGTATGAGTTAGGTCTCCCCATGGCTGGTTCGTTGTATGAGTTAGGTCTCCCCATGGCTGGTTCGTTGTATGAGTTGGGTCTCCCCATGACCGGTTCAGGAGAAAAACTTGGTTGCACCTTGTTTGCTTTGTATAATGAGCTGGATTGGCTAGATTGACCGGCTTTTGGTTCCTGAAATGAGTTAGGTCGTCCAATAGTTGGTTCATGGAACGAGTTAGGCCTACCCATGTTTGGTTCACCAAAAGGATTAGGGTTATGCATGGTTGGTTCATTAGTAGTAGCCACTTTAGCACCAGCAAACCTTTTATCATATCCAGACTCAATGTCACCATCTTTCTTCTGAAACTGATCATTAACGTTACGCTTATTTGCACCCTTGTCCTTTGTTGGAAGGTTATGTGTACGTGGTTTTGCCTCATTCTGTCGTTTATTACAAATACGCCCAAGAAAACAAGCGAATGCAGAGATTGTTACAATCACCGCTAAGACAATGAAAACTGTCCCATATGATCCATTTGACGAGTGGGTTGTAGATGGTATAGTGGTAGTAACCGGATACACAACAGGCATTTGTTGTGACATTTTTCCTCTTAGGGTTTTCGCGTTTTTTTTGGTTTAGTGGCTTTAAGCTCAACCGGATGTGTAGTTACTTATGTATGCCATGAGAGCGTTATAATGAAGAGGGGTGTAGGAGGGTTTTTGAATCCGAAAAATAGCCACTTTTGCTTTACTAAAGAGTTGGATAAATAAATATTCTTTCGTCTTCACTTTTCACTCGTCAAAATTATTAAAAGTAACGAATGTTATGCAAATTTTTATTTATCGAGACCAAACGAAAAAAAAGTGGAACCACTACGAATGTGATATAGTCGTAAAATGTCTTAATATGCTCATAAAACTTCTTAGGTGAACCTCTTGAGAATGTAAAAATGCATTTAATTCATTTGCTACTTTTGTATCAAGACATATACCAAAAATATTAATAAAATTTGATGATCATATTATTGATTTAATAAAAAGTAAAAGGTAAAAACTAAAAAGAGTGGGAATTGCAGTATATTGAAGCAATGATTATTATCTTAATTTAATTTATTCTTTCCTTTTGATATAGGAAAAGGAAGAATATTGGGAAGTTTAGTTGTCAAGACTCAAGAGTGTAAAAGTTTATTTAAGCATATGTTTTATCGGATTTTGGACAAAGTTAAGTAACGATATAAAATTAATTTCGATGAATATGATTTTGATATACGAAAAAGAAAGTAATTAAAACAAAATCATGTACTTCAATTCGTAATATTGTAAACCAAAAGAAAAACGAAGCTATCTAGCTAGTTGATAGCCCCGTAAACTTTTCTTTTGTTTGATTTATGTAGCTAAGTAGCTTAATAGTACGAGCAATCTCTTGCTCTATAAAAAAATCAAGATCAAACAATTGACATATTTAATTCCGCGATGGACAAAGAAGGGTATGATGGGATTCAAGTGGTGGTGATAGACATGGTGCTCGACGGCTAGTGGTGAAGAGACGGGTGGTAAAATGCATTGGTTTATAATTAGAATGTTTTGTAAAGATCTTTGAATAATGTTGGTATACCTAAAAGACCTAGGGTTCGTGTTGAGGTTTCTAAATGCTTTTCTTGTGGATTTCCATCGGTGTCTTTGACAACTATCGATGTGATACAGTTTTGTACGATTATGTTACAATCCATTAGAGAATTCCAAAATAGTATTGATATATTTTACTCATCATCTTATTTATACATGACAATTTTCGTTACAATCGTCATGATATTCCCAACATTGTGGTTGTGGCAACGTATATAAACAACAATAACATGTATAGGATAAGCCAGCTAAGGAGTAATGCATCAAAGGTTTGAACATTCTTAAAAATAGGAGGTGATACCTCAAATGTACACGACGATTATCGATGAGGTATAAAGAAATAATGTATATCTATAATTTTGAATTACAACCTTAAATGTTGTTATTATCCAAACCTCACAATCATATTATATCCAGGGGCGGATCTACTATGGCAATAGGGTATGCACATGCATACCCTATAAAAAATTTTAGTAGTGCTAAATTTTGTGAAAATAGGTTTTTATAAGGCAAAAAACATAGTGTGCATACCCTCTCAAAGAAATTTTTTTGCAGTGCATACCCTATTTGAAAATTCTATATCCGCCACTGATTATATCATATATTATTACGGTACATATATATTTTACTATAAGTCATCTTCAATACGACAGAACAAAATAATTTGTGCATCAATTCAAGAAAAACGACAAATATTTTTTTTAAGTGATATGAGCGTCGTAAATTGTTTTTTTTCTTTTTCTTGAACGGCTTAATGTCAGTGATTCGAGGCCACAGTGACATCCAATTGGGCAGTATACGATCTACGAACTTTACACCAAAGTTAGTTATCATCTAATATTTTTTAAGCTATGTATTGAAACAAAAATGAGTATCACTTTAAAAGATTTTTTCCATTAAGATGAAGTTGTTGATGACAAATGGAAATGAAAATAAAGGGTTATTGATAACTAAATAGAATTAAATATTGGCATTGATTACTTTGGTGATTTGTTATACAATTTTATTTATTCATTATATTTTGTACTACTCGTAGTATGTAATCCGATTGGGAGTTAATTGTTACATATAAGCAAGATATACATAGAATATTAAGATATATAACACTATGCATGCACTTGTGTCATTGATGCATTTAAATGTTTGAAATATATCAATATAATTTTGATTATTTTGTCGATTTAGATTAGCCTTTCCTTTAAGGGGAAATATATTTAGATGACCCTCAACATTTTTAAAATTCATTTGAGAAAATGAAAATATTTGACTTTTCATTTTATATCTACATTAGTTTATTTCTCGCGAATATACGGAGAACCCAGTCGAAAAAAATACTAATATAGTGTATAGAAATCGAGAAAACATTGTGTGTCATTAATCATGTATAATAATATGAGTTGAAACTCCAAATATTTGTCGTTTCATTAATATATACATAATGCAATAGTATCAAATAATTCTATTTGAATGTGTATTAGAATGTGTTATTAAATATTGTATAATTTCGTTTATACCTATGTGGTTGACTTTAATTCAAACTACAAGTTCGTATTGGTACGAGTTAAATAATGGAAAAAGTAATGCGAATATACGTATGAGGTTGAATTAAACATTACCTTTAATTCATATTGATATGAGTTAACAATTAGAGTAAATTTAGTTCTATTGTCTAACTAAAGATATAAAAATATGAGTTAATTACATAATTGGTCCCTGTGTTTGTCGCAAAACAACGGGTCCAGTCCCTGGGTCGAAATTCCTTCGGACCCAGTCCCTGGACCCTATCTTTGGTTGCACGTTTGGTCCCTCCCTCTAACGTTCGTTTATTTTGGTCGTTAAGTGAGTCATGTGCTTCTCACGTGAGGGGTATTATAGATATTCTTTCTTTTACAGGGTCAGTTATGTATTATTACTATGAAATTGTTTTAGAGAGAGAAAGAGATCTGAGAGAGAGAGAGAGAGACTCAAACAAATAAAAATCATTTCCCCCTCCACATCTTTGAATCTCTGTTCCCACACCACATCTCCATCATCAACCACCGCCTGAATCTCATCATCTTTTTTCTTCTTCCAAAAATTCTCATCAATATCATCAAACATTCTTATTTTCTGGACAGAATCATCCAAAATCACATCTATCTTCTTCTTTATCCACTAACATTCCTTCTTCATTCCCAGAATATAATGAACACAATAAGAACACAACAATAAAAAAAAACTTAACTACCTTCTTGCATCAAACAATTATATCACCAAAATCAAATCCATTTTCCTTTTCCAAAAATATCCATAACACCTCTAAAGGAAATTGGAAACCCGTAATACCATCAAATGCAAACATCCCGTCGCAACCTCCATCAATTTGACCTTCGATCTAGATTGAAACCTCAGATCCATATCTGTACCGAAACCATCAAAACTCACATCTCGATTTCATGTATGTGATTGTATTTTTCATATTAGTCGGTCAATTTGGTTTCAGAATAAAGATGTTTTTGTTTCCTCAACAACGGTCTCTGCCTTGATCGGAGTCTCTTCCTCCACCTTTGCTTCTTCTTTTTCTACTACTTCTTCTCAGTTTCAACAGGAGTCTCATCCACAGCTGGTGGAGCATCGACGGTGGTGGTTTCCTCAGCGGCCACTTCTGGCTCAGCAGCGGCTACTTCTGGCTCTGCTTCCTTTGGTGCCTCTACCTCTGCCTCTGGGATGATGACGTCTTCTACCTCTTTGGTAACAACAGTCTCTGGCAAAGTTTGTGCCACAGCTGATTCAACCTGAATTTCAATCCATATCCGTTATATAACATTCTCATTTTTAAGGATTCTTGTATAAAGAAAAAAATATATTCGTTTATATGATTTTTGGGTTTATAACTTATACTAGAATAAAGATGTTTTTGTTGGAATGGAATCAAATATAAAGAGTTATAATTGAGTTAGGTTAAGGGATCTTGAAAAGAAACCCTAAAAAATAATTGGGGAAATTGAGAGTGAAAATTGATGGAGAGGAATAATATTATAATACATAACTGACCCCTGTAAAAGAAAGAATATCTATAATGCCCCTCACGTGAGAAGCACATGACTCACTTAACGACCAAAATAAACGAACGTTAGAGGGAGGGACCAAACGTGCAACCAAAGATAGGGTCCAGGGACTGGGTCCGAAGGAATTTCGACCCAGGGACGAGACCCGTTGTTTTGCGACAAACACAGGGACCATTTATGTAATTAACTCTAAAAATATAAAACATAGTTAATAATATGTATATGTATAACGGTTTTATTTGTAATATATTTCAAAATTTAAATACGTATTTTTTTGTGATTATTAGAAAGTAAAAACCGGATGAATAAGTGTTATGTTAAAAACTAAGTTTAATGAATAATCTTTATGAAAATAAATAAATATTGTATGACGAATATTCTAGATTTTAAATAATGAAATCAAAGTAATTATATTTAAATAAATATTAAAGTAGGTGGATTAAAATTGTAATTAAAATTGAAGGATTAAAATGAAAATAGTAAATAATGATATCATATGACATCATCATTTTGATCTAAAGAATTAAAATTAATCTTCAAACATATTTAATAGTTGATATATTAACATATAACTTTTGATATATCTTTTTTAATATATGTTATAGATAAATAAGATATGTTTAGTCGGCCTAAATTGAATAGCAAATTAATGAAATCACTAACCTAATATAATAAATAATAATGTAATTGAATCTTTCATTATATTAAGTAAATATGTTTGTTTACTTTTTGTTACATTAAAAATGGAATGGGAAAATATATATGTAATGACTTATTTGCCCCTTTTCTATTTAACTTTCATAACTCCTAAATCATAAAAGCATATAATATATTTTTTTAAAAGGTTCATAAAAATTCTTTCTTTTTTATTATGTACGTTTTCCTTTTCCTCGACCTAGTTATATTTTCTCTTCTTTTATTTTTGATGATCTGCCATCAGTTCACTCATAGCCACAAAAGAAGATAAAACAAGATCGATATTGGTCTTTCTTTTGGTTACTCCCCCGTCCCATTATGATTTTCATGTTTTATTTTTTAAAGTCTTTATTTTTTAAATTTGACCTTAAATATTGTTATTTATGTTATATATTAGTTGATGCATAATATATGAATGGATTGCGTGTATATACATTTTTCATTGATATATAATCTTTATCAAGTAATATATAAGACTATTTAACATCAAATTTCAAAAAAATTCCTATAAAAATCAAACATGACAATTATAATGAGACGGGGAGAGTAACATATATATATATATATATATATATATATATATATATATATATATATATATATATATATATATATATATATATAAAGCATTTACATATGTTTTCTTAAACTTGAAATTTAAGAAGGAAAGTACTATTTTACCCTTATCATCTACATTAATATCATATAATATTGTTTCCATATTTTGTGATTTAATATTCAAATATATATCATATTAAATTAACTTATTATACTATATATAAAGCAATTACATATGTTTTCTTAAACTTGAAATTTAAGAAGAAAAGTACTATTTTACCCTTATCATCTATATTAATATCATATAATATTGTTTCCATATTTTGTGATTTAATATTCAAATATATATCATATTAAATTAACTTATAAAATGTCAACTAATAATAGATACACCGTTTATCTTTTAAATATACATTTATGAGCATTTGAGAACTATATGGGACATAATCTTGTTTCTAAACGTCCCTTCAGTCCATTGAATTTTCTAATCTCTTTCTTATTATTTATAGCTACTAAACAAACCAAAAATTAATAGGGAAAATGCACTGGATGGTCATCGTACTATGTCAAAAATTCCGTCTAGGTCATTGAACAAAATTTTCGTCTATATACATCACTATACCTCAAGAAACCTGTTATTTAAATAATTTTTTCTCAATCAACCGGTTTTTAACCGGTGACATCACCTCCACTAACTCTCGCTCTCTCTTTCATTTTAAATTGTAGAATTTTCTCTCCCAATTGCTTTTTTATGAAGGTCTCAGTGCATATCTATATCTATATCTCTCTCATTTAAGCTCTCTCTCTCTCTCTCTCTCTCTCTCTCATTTTGACTCAATCGAGTTGTCTAGAAGATCTCGGCGACGATCTACTAGACCGGCGGATGACTGCACGGTGGTTGCGATGGAGGTAACGGCGGTGCGATGGATTGTAACGGCGGTGGATTGTAACGGCAATTGCAACCACCATTGCACGGTGGTTTGCGATGGAGGTGGTGACGGAAAGTGACCTGTATGGAGGTGGTTGGGATTTTTTTTTTCAATAATCTAACTTTCTTTTTGCCAGATCTTAAAATGTTAGATGTATCTATTCTTAAACGGTGGTTGCGATGGAGGTGGTTGCGATTGACAATCTTTCTCTTCAAATTGCGCGTTACTTGATTTTGATTGTGTATAATTCATTTTCTAAGATCTGAATCATTCAATTATGATAACTATTAGTCAACATCTTATGTTTTCAGATCTTGTCGTTTCGAGAATTTGATTCATTTTTATTGCTTATCTTATCATAATCTACTACTGCAAACCATTTTCTTCATTATAATACAAAATGTTGAAATTTTCAATTTAAATTATAGTCAAACTACGTCGAAATTCTATATTAATATTCTTGATACAAGCGTTGACGATTATACGAGAGACTGAATGCTTGATGATATAATAATTATAAGTCAAAATGATCTTAAAAGGTTTGTTTAATAAAGGTTTATTTTATTATTTTTGTTTTCATATAAGTGATGGTGGTTACAGTGCCTTTGTAGAAGGAGGTTGTAAATTGAAAATGGAGATCTTGATATTTTGGAATTTACAAGGATTTGTAGGAGGAAGATATGAATGTTTGGGTGGTAGTTATAAAACCGATGACGTGGCGGTTACCAAAAGGTTGCAGGTCACCAAACTTATCTATTTAAAGGGTTTTTTAAAGTTAAGGTTATAATTTAAAAGGTTTCTTGCTGTATAGTGATGTATATAGACGAAAATTTTGTTCAATGACCTAGACGGAATTTTTGACATAGTACGATGACCACCCAGTGCATTTTCCCAAATTAATATAAGGGACAAATCAATTTTCCACCAATATACTTTCCTAATCTAATCTAACTATCTATAAAGCATTTGGCTTTAAAATCCTAATGTTGAAATTTAAGAAGGAAAATACTATAATACCCCTCATTTACTATCTAAATAAATTTCATTTGCCAACTTACTTTCTTCTTTTTCATTTTCTTTAATTTTCAATCTTCACCATCAACTAAATTAAATTAAAGTAATTTGACTAATAATTTTTCCAAAAAATATCAACACAGATAATTCCTTACATCTAATTTCGATATGTAAAATATGAATTATTTTTTTTTTTATTATTAAGCGTCGCAAATAATAACTTGTTATGTCCAAAGATCTTGATTTAAACCGTTACCGAATAATTGTGTTTATAGCACGAATGACATGGATGACCTAAAGCTTTTATTGCAAAAATATATATGAGTCAAAAAGCCACTAAAAACTATTACACTTAAAATATAGTCGTAACGCTAGAATCGGAAACTATTAAATAGAATATGATTATGGTTATTCGACTATATATTACCAATAATTTTAAACAGGAAGTTCGAGTTTGGATCGAATAAATGTTTCTTTAATAGAACATGTTTCAAACAAAAACTATTAAACAAAACATATAAATAGTATTTTATAGTTCGAACGATCGAACAAGAACAATTTTCTAAAACAATCAAATTAGTTTACTACATCACCACATGTATGTGAAAATATATGGAGAGATTGTTGATGCTCGATGGACTAGATCATAAACTATTACACTCAAAATATTAATTTTGAGGTGAGACCCTAACACAAAACGTTACCGCATATAAATAAATAAAATGATGACCACAAGGGGCGCACCACCATAAACGTTTACCACATAATTCATTTTCTGGTTCGAAAGACCGAATAAGAAACTCTTTCCATATAATTATTTTTATGCTTCAAGTGTCCGAACGACCCTAATCATAACTATTTCTTATCTTGAAACGAATTAGAAACTACCATAAATCGTTACCATAATTTTGCCGAAAATAATTTTTTTTGCCGCTGCATCGCGCGGGTTTCATACTAGTATATATATATATATATATATATATATATATATATATATATATATATATATATATATATATAAAAGCATTAAATAACTTCTTTCATTGAATGACTTATTTCATTCTTGAATGCGAACCAAACACATTTTCATTATAGTAATGGAATGACTTATTACATTACATGGTTCATTACACTCTACCAAACACTGCCTTACAATTTTCGTCACAAACATCGGGATTGCTCCAACAAGTTGGTTTTGGCAACGCATATAAACAACAGTAACATGTAATATCATTAACTGAGGGTGAAACATGACATTTACGTTTAAAGCACGGAGTAATATTGATCTTCTCACTTAAGATATTGGATGGCGTTGCGACCTTCCTGCCAAGAGTATTTGGAGTGCCTGGATAACAAAAATAAAACCGCAAAGTTTGTTACAACGCAAAAAGGTTTATAAATAATTTTTTTTACATTTTCTGAGTTAAAGATCCGTTTTACGATCAATATGAATGAGATCTTGGACTGTTGGACAAATGGTTTTTATCTTAGAAAGTGGACATTAAGATTTTTCTTAAATATGTCTCATGTTTGATTTCCGCCAACTTTAATTCCTTCAATGATTTTTTGAAAAAACTCGATGTACATATTTTTTAAAAAATTTGGTCATAATTTTAGAAAAAGGTTGTTACACTTTCGAGTATAAAAACTTACTTATACTTTGGATATCGCTAAATCTAAGGTACGTTATTAGAATACACATTGACACATTGTGGATAGAGTTAAATACATTCGTTGATGGAGGCAAGAGAAGCCATGAGAACTAGGAAGAGAGCTAGTGATATGCAACCGAAGTTGGCCATTGGAAGGAATAAAAGATTACGAGATTCAACAACCGAAGCTACTGATAGTCCCGAGGGGACGGAATCCTCCAATAATAGTTAGAAGATGAAAATGAAAATGAGAGATGAAATTCAAGGCTATTACTAATACAAGGAATTATATATTGACATGGATACTTTGGCTTTTGTTATTCAATTAAATGCATTAAATTTTGTAATATGTTATCCCATCTGATTTAGCTAATATGGAGTAAATAACATATTGTATATTTATTTATAAAAGTGGTATTTTTACATAAATTTTCCATTAAACAATTTTAAATTCCGGTCTGAAAAGGATCCAAAGCTCGAACTCGAGTAAAGGCGAACACAAATCAGCGAAGTCAGAAATTCAACTCTAGAGGGTCAAATAATGTACGACTAATGAAGTGTATACGACCGGTGAAAAAAATACTAATATAATATATAGAAATCGAAAAAACATTTTATGTCATCAATCATTTATAATAATATGAGTTGTAATTCCCAATATTTGTCGTTTCATTAATATATACATAATGCAATAGTATCAAATAATTCTATTTAAATATGTATTAGAATATGTTATTAAATATTATGTAATTCCGTTTATACCCATATGATTTACTTTAATTTAAACTACAAGTTCGTATTGTTACGGGTTAAAGAATAGAAAAAGTAATTCGAACTATACGTATGAGGTTGAATTAAACATTACCTTTAATTCATATTGATATGAGTTAACAAATAGAGTAAATTTAGTTCTATTGTCTAACTAAAGATATAAAAATATAAAACATAGTTAATAATATGTATATGTATAACGGTTTTATTTGTAAGATATTTCAAAATTTAAATATATATTTTTTTTGTGGTTATTAGAAAGTAAAAACGGAATGAATAGGTGTTATGTTAAAAACTAAGTTTAATGTATGGCGAATATTCTAGGACTTAAATAATGAAGTCAAAGTAATTATATTTAAATAAATATTAAAGTTGGTGGATTAAAATTGTAATTAAAATTGAAGGATTAAAATAAAAATAGTAAATGATGATATAATATGACATTATAATTTTGATATAAGGGATTAAAATTTATCTTCAAACATATCTAATATTTGACACTTACCATGTGACTTTTAATTAATCTCTTTTAGATAGATAGAATATGTTTAGTTGGCCTGAATTGAATAACAAATTAATGAAATTACAAACCTAATATAATAAATAATTAGATTATTATTCCGTGATAGTATGTAAAACAATAAAAATTGAATCCTAAATTATATGTTTATATAGATTTTAATTTATTATGAAAAAATAATGTTGTACGTATAATATATATATATATATATATATATATATATATATATATATATATATATATATATATATATATAATTTTACGTTTATCCGTATATTGTTTATAGTTATAATAACATATACACTTTTATTTTTATACACATGTTTTGATATTTTGTATTAGGAGATTTTAGAATAATAATAAGGTAAATTATAGTACAGATTCAACGATTCTATAAATAGATTATAATTATGTTTTTTATTCTAGTAGAGATTAAATGAAAAGGAGAGAATGTAATTATGTATTGTAAGAGGGTGTAAAATGAAAAGTAATTCTTGATAACATCATCAATCTGATCTAACGGCTGAAATCAAAGAAATTAACCCATTCAATAGACCTTAATTCAACATGTGTATTTAAGACTTCTATTTTATTATATATTAAAGATTAAAGATAATGTAATTGAATCTTTCATTATATTAGGTAAATATGTTTGTTTACTTTTTGTTACATTAAAAATGGAATGGAAAAATATATACTTAAGGACTTATTTGCCCTTCTTCCATTTGACTTTCATAACTCCTAAATCATAAAAGCATATAATATATTTTTTCAAAAGGTTCATAACAATTCTTTCTTTTTTATTATGTACGTTTTCCTTTTCCTCAAACTAGATATATTTTCTCCTCTTTTATTTTTGATGATTTGCCATCAGCTTCACTCATAGCCACAAAAGAAGATAAAACAAGAGATTGGCCCTTTTTTTTTTTTTTTTTTATCTTTTAACAAATTACCAAAATAATCACCTATCACTTACACTTTACAAAAATAATCACCTAATTCGCGACGGATTTTTTCGCGATATTTTTTTCGTCGCGAAAGTATACATATTTTAATCTGACCAATAAAAATTCGACACGTTGTCGCGACACTATTCATTTCTCGTGTCAATATTCTTTTCACGACGACGTGTCTAATTTTTATTGGTCTGATTTTGTTTTATGTACTTCTCGCAACGATAAAGTGTCGCGAGAAATTCGTCACGAATCAGGTGATTATTTTTGTAAAGTGTAAGTGATAGGTGATTATTCTGGTGATTAATTCTTTTTTTTTTGTTACTCCCCCGTTCCATTATGATTTTCCTGTTTTATTTTTTGAAGTCTGTATTTTTTAAATTTAACCTTAAATATTTTTGTTTATGTTCTTTATTAGTTGATGCATAATATATGAATGGGCATATATATATATACATTTTTCATTGAAAATAATCTTCATCAAAATATTTAAGGTCAAATTTCAAAAAAAAACCCTATAAAAGTCAAACAGAACAATTATAATGAGACGAAGAGAGTAACATATATAAGCATTAAATAACTTCTTCATAACAATTAGTCATCTTCTTCTTCACATTCTTCTTTATAAATTAACCATCATCACAACCAACTACAACCATATCTATGAATAATCCCACCTAGTTAATCATGTCGGAGACGTGTCAATATTGATCACAAAAATGATAAAAACACACGTTTTGTTGTAATCTCATTCGACATTAAACGACTTATTTCATTCTTGAATGCGAACCAAACACATTTTCATTATAGTAATGGAATAACTTATTACATTACATGGTTCATTACGCTCTACCAAACACTGCCTTACAATTTTCATCACAAACATCGCGATTGCTCCAACAAATTGGTTTTAGCAACGCTAAACAACAGTAACATGTAATTGAATTAACTGAGGGTGAAGTATGACAATTACGTTTAAAGCATGGAGTAATATTGATCTTCTCACTTAAGATATTGGATGGCGTTGCGACCTTCCTGCCAAGAATATTTGGAGTGCCTGGATAACAAAAATAAAACCGCGAAGTTTGTTACAACTCAAAAAGTTTTATAAATAATTTTTTTACATTTTATGAGTTAAAGATCTCTTTTACGATCAATATGAATGAGATCTTGGAATGTTGGACAAATGGTTTTTATCTTAGAAAGTGTAAAAAAAAGGTTTTGCGCATTTCAAAGATTTATCTTAAATATGTCTCATGTTTGATTTCCGCCAACTTTAATTTCTTGAATGATTTTTTGAAAAAACTCGATGTACATATTTTTTTAAAAATTTGGTCATAACTTTAGAAAAAGCTTGTTACATTTTTGAGTATAAAAACATACTTATACTTTGGATATCGCTAAATCGAAGGTATGTTACTAGAATACATATTGACACATTGTGGATAGAGTTACATACATTCGTTGATGGAGGCAAGAGAAGCCATGAGAACTAGGAAGAGAGCTAGTGATATGCAACCGAAGTTGGCCATTGGAAGGAATAAAAGATTACGAGATTCAACAACCGAAGCTACTCGTAGTCCCGAGGGGACGGAATCCTCCAATAATAGTTAGAAGATGAAAATGAAAATGAGAGATAGAAATTCAAGGCTATTAGTAATACAAGGAATTATATATTGACATGGATACTTTGGCTTTTGTTATTCAATTGCATGCATTAAATTTTGTAATATGTTTTCCCATCTCATTTAGCTAATATGGAGTAAATAACATATTGTATATTTATTTATAAAAGTGGTATTTTTACATAAATTTTCCATTAAACAATTTTAAATTCCGGTCTGAAAAGGATCCAAAGCTCGAACTCGAGTAAAATCGAACACAAATCGGCAAAGTCGGAAATTCAACTCTAGGGGGTCAAATAATGTACGACTAATGAAGTGTATATGACTGGTGAAAAAAATACTAATATAATATATAGAAATCAAAAAAACATTTTGTGTCATCAATCATTTATAATAATATGAGTTGTAATTTCCAATATTTGTCGTTTCATTAATATATACATAATGCAATAGTATCAAATAATTCTATTTGAATATGTATTAGAATATGTTATTAAATATTATGTAATTTCGTTTATACTCATATGGTTTACTTTAATTTAAACTACAAGTTCGTATTGTTACGGGTTAAAGAATAGAAAAAGTAATACGAACTATACGTATGAGGTTGAATTAAACATTACCTTTAATTCATATTGATATGAGTTAACAAATAGAGTAAATTTAGTTCTATTGTCTAACTAAAGATATAAAAATATAAAATAATAATATGTATATGTATAACGGTTTTATTTGTAAGATATTTCAAAATTTAAATATATATATTTTTTGTGGTTATTAGAAAGTAAAAACGGAATGAATAGTTCTAGAACTTAAAAAATGAAGTCAAAGTAATTATTTTTAAATTAAAATTAGAGTTGGTCGATTAAAATTGAAAGATTAAAATAAAAATAGTAAATGATGATATAATATGACATTATCATTTTGATATAAGGGATTAAAATTAATATTCAAACATATCTAATATTTGACACTTTACCATATGACTTTTAATTAATCTCTTTTAGATAGATAGAATATGTTTAGTTGGCATGAATTGAATAACAAATTAATGAAATCACAAACCTAATATAATAAATAATTAGATTATTATTCCGCGATAGTATAGAAAAAAATAAAAATTAAATCCTAAATTATATGTTTGTGTAGATTTTAATTATTAAGAGAAAATAATGTTGTACGTATAATATATATATATATATATATATATATATATATATATATATATATATATATATATATATATAATTTTACGTTTATCCGTATATTGTTTATAGTTGTAATAACATATACACTTTTATCTTTATACACATGTTTTGATATTTTGTATTAGGAGATTTTAGAATAATAATAAGGTAAATTATAGTACAAATTCAACGATTCTATAAATAGATTATAATTATGTTTTTTATTCTAGTAGAGATTAAATGAAAATAATCACCTATCACTTACACTTTACAAAAATAATCACCTATCACTTACACTTTACAAAAATAATCACCTAATTCGCGACGGATTTCTCACGATATTTTTTTCGTCGCGAAAGTACACATATTTTAATCTGACCAATAAAAATTCGACACGTTGTCGCGACACTATTCATTTTTCGTGTCAATATTCATTTTCGCGACGACGTGTCTAATTTTTATTGGTCTGATTTTGTTTTATGTACTTCTCGCGACGATAAAGTGTCGCGAGAAATTCGTCACGAATCAGGTGATTATTTTTGTAAAGTGTAAGTGATAGGTGATTATTCTGGTAATTATATCTTCTTTTTTTTTTGTTACTCCCCCGTTCCATTATGATTTTCCTGTTTTATTTTTTAAAGTCTTTATTTTTTAAATTTAACCTTAAATATTTTTGTTTATGTTCTTTATTAGTTGATGCATAATATATGAATGGGCGTATATATACATTTTTCATTGATATAATCTTCATCAAAATATTTAAGGTCAAATTTCAAAAAAACACCTATAATAGTCAAACAGAACAATTATATTGAGACGAATAGAGTAACATATATAAGCATTAAATAACTTTTTCATAACAATTAGTCATCTTCTTCACATTCTTCTTTATAAATTAACCATCATCACAAAAAGTTGATCACAAAAATGATAAAAACACACGTTTTGTTGTAATCTCATTCGACATTAAACGACTTATTTCATTCTTGAATGCGAACCAAACACATTTTCATTATAGTAATGGAATAACTTATTACATTACATGGTTCTTTACGCTCTACCAAACACTGCCTTACAATTTTCATCACAAACATCGCGATTGCTCCAACAAATTGGTTTTGGCAACGCATATAAACAACAGTAACATGTAATTGAATTAACTGAGGGTGAAGTATGACAACTACGTTTAAAGCACAACTTAATATTGATCTTCTCACTTAAGATATTGGATGGTGTTGCGACCTTCCTGCCAAGAATATTTGGAGTGCCTGGATAACAAAATAAAACCGCAAAGTTTGTTTTCCAACGCGAAAAGGTTTATAAATAATTTTTTTTTACATTTTTAGAGTTAAAGATCCGTTTTACGATCAATATGGATGAGATCTTGGACTGTTGGACAAATGGTTTTTATCTTAGAAAGTGGACATTAAGATTTTTCTTAAATATGTCTCTTGTTTGATTTCCGCCAACTTTAATTCCTTGAATGATTTTTTGAAAAAACTCGATGTACATATTTTTTAAAAAATTTGGTCATAATTTTAGAAAAAGCTTGTTACATTTTCGAGTATAAAAACATACTTATACTTTGGATATCGCTAAATCTAAGGTACGTTATTAGAATACACATTGACACATTGTGGATAGAGTTACATACATTCATTGATGGAGGCAAGTGAAGCCATGAGAACTAGGAAGAGAGCTAGTGATATGCAACCGAAGTTGGCCATAACGAGATTCAACAACCGAAGCTACTGGTAGTCCCGAGGGGACGGAATCCTCTAATAATAGTTAGAAGATGAAAATGAAAATGAGAGATGAAATTCAAGGCTATTAATAGTACGAGGAATTATATATTGACATGGATACTTTGGCTTTTGTTATTCAATTAAATGCATTAAATTTTGTAATATGTTATCCCATCTGATTTAGCTAAAATGGAGTAAATAACATATTGTATATCTTTAATATATAATAAAAGAGGGGCCTTAAATGCCACATGGCGAAGTAAGGTCCATTGGATAAATTCACTTCTTTGATATCAGCCGTTAGATCAGATTGATGATGTCATCAAATATTATTTTCATTTTACACCCTCTTACAATAAATAACTACATTCTCTCTTTTCATTTATCTCTACTAAATTAAAAAACATAATTCTAATATAATTATAGAATTATTCAATTTGGGCTGTGATTTACGTTATTATTATTCTAAAATCTCCTAATACAAAACATCAAAACATGAAGTGTATATGTTTATAACTATAAACATTAGTATAACATTATTTTCTCATAATAGCTTAAAATCTATATAAACATAAACTTACGATTCAATTTATATTTTTTTCCGCGTTATCGCGGGACTATAATCTAGTTTATTTATAAAAGTGGTATTTTTACATAAATTTTGCATTAAACAATTTTAAATTCCGGTCTGAAAAGGATCCAAGGCTCGAACTCGAGCAAAGGCGAACACAAATCAGCGAAGTAAGAAATTCAACTCTAGAGGGTCAAATAATTTACAACCGATGAAGTGTATACGACTAATGAAATTTATAGCTTTTCGGTGGACCAATAAATAGAGATTAAACCAAAAAATGATAATACTATAGAAAATGTATAAAATTTAAGAGAGCTATCGACTCATTATTGTGTATGAGTTTGTCTCATTTGAAACAAATGTATATAGTTATTGTGTATGAGTTTGTCTTTCTTAAAAGAGCTATCGACTCATTCAACAATTAATGAGCGGTGTTTAAATTCTATGTATATTACTAATTAAGGGTTTCTGTTTACTAATCTTTATGCAACATCTCTAAACTCACCGTGGGCGGTGGAGTCAGATTTTTTTTTTCATGGAGGCAAAGGTCGTGTGGAGGTCAAAGTAAGGGGACAGAAAGTTTCGGATTTATTTTTAAAGGAACAAAATATCAAAAACAATATAAATCTAACTATGTTTTGCACCTACTCCTGTCTAACATCCATTTGAGAAATTGAAAATATATTTTTGATATATTTAACTTTTCATTCAATATCTACATACAATGTTCATAACAAGCATCAATACTGCTCCAACAAAGTGGTGGTTCCTTATATAAACAACAGTAACATGTATACGATTCGATGTAGGGTATATCATTATGACAATTACGTTTAAGGCACAAAGTAATATTGATATTCGGAGCACTGAAAATGTTTGAGGTCATTGCCATCTTCCTCGTAAGAATGTTTGGAGTGCCTGAATCAAGATAATAAAAGCACAAAGTTTGTTAGATTAAACAATGAAAATTAATCAAGGGCATTAAATCATTGATGCACCAATATGATAACCCTTCTTCAATATGTCCGAGATCTTGTACAATAGATTTTTATCCTAACAAGTGTAAGAACGACCAAGCATCACTTTTAAAAAAGATTGCCCGTCTTCAAATTGATCTCATAAAGGTCATTAATTTGTCAGCTTCGACGTATGACGTTTTCTTTCCAAAGTGATATTCCAACGACGTAACTTTGATATTTTTTGAAGAAAAAAATACGAGTCATCGTATTTTAAAAGACTTTGTTCATCACTGTGAAGAAAAAAAACTTGTTACACTTTCTAGTATAAAAACATTTGTATTCTTTAAATATTGCTAAATCAAAGGAATGCTATTATAAATATACATTGTGGCTAGAGGGACATACATTTATCAATGGAGGCAAGAGAAGCCATGGGAACTATGAAGAGTGCTAGAGACATGCAACCAAAGTTGGCCATTATTGGAAGAAATAGAAGATGAAGATGAAAATTAGATCAAAGGCTATCTCTAATCTCTATCTCTAATCTCTAATCTCTAATATATATTAAAGGAGGGGCTTTAAATTTTGTATGGCGAAATAAAGTCAATTTAATGAGTTAACTTTTTTTATTTCAGCCGTTAGATCAGATTGATAATGTCATCAAAGACTATTTTTATTTTACACCCTCTTCAATATATAATTATATTCTCTCCATTCCACCTCAACTTAAATAAAAAAAATATAATTCAAATTTACTTACAAATTGTTGAATAGGACTATGATTTACCTTAGCGCTAGCATATAAGGTATATATATATGTTATTATAAGTATAACATTTTTTTAATTTAATAACTTAAAATCTACATAAACATAATTTTTATATTTGTCCGCACTATCATAATACAATAATCAATAACTACAAGGAATTAAACAATGACATTGTTACTTTGGCTTTTGTCATTCAGTTGAATTGAATGTATAATTGTATTTAATATTGTAATATGTAATCCGATCTGATCTAGCTAATATAAAATAAATAAAATTATAGAAGAAATCGTTTTAAATAAATTTCTCATTAAACAATGGCCCGCTCTTGAAAATTTTGATACAAATGGTAATTGTGACAATATTAATGACAATTAGTTGAACAATTTATAATAAATAGTCCTTTAATGTAATGGTAAGAGTCCTTTTCTCAAATTCATGTGGTTATATACATTAAATCTTTATAATAATTTATCCGTAGAATTTTTTTTTTTGGTTTCGCCCTGCCTTTGACACTCGAACATCCAAACCTAAGCGACATGCGAACACGAATGATAGTTCAAAAACCTAGGATCGCACCGGACAATTTTTGTTGCAATTGCTCACTGCGAAATTAAAAATGATCAAACTTGGTTATATCAATATTTGAAGCTTCACCAGCATCTCCGGACACTCTTAGTCTCTTACAGCTTCTTTTCCCTCTCGAGTACACCGCATCCAGTTTATACAAGCGCACAAATTTTCGTTGCAACTTCTAGAAAGTAAACGGTCACTTCCGGCAGCAAGCATTCAATCTAGTTTTGTAATTTCAATTTATTTGATTGTAATAATATATACTTATATTTAGTATAAACAATGTACTTCAATTACTACAATGATTATATACTATTACAAAAATTCCATATCATACAAAAGCATAATGCATAATTAAACATGTTTCAAAATAAATAGCAAAAGTCGAAAACAAACATGGGGTAGAATCCGTAGTAAGAACAATACACAAAGGCATATATAGCCTCTACCGATAATTATCCATATCGTATGAAGATAATTTATCAATATATAACCGATCTAACGCCAAACATATTCTATTTCCTAAGAAACGACCATGGACCCGTTCCTGTTCCCATCCTGCAAAGACAAAAAATGGCAACTTATCAATAAACCATAGCAGAAAACGTTTCGGTGCAACATTTTACTTGTTTATACAAGCTCGGAAATATAGAATTGTACATGGAATCCACAGTTCCTTTTATGTAAACATTTTTATCATTACATTTATAAATGTAGACAAACTTATTATGTCTCCACAACCATAAGTGGACAACTTGTTCACATTTATAAGTACGAATAATATGACAGTAATTTACCTCCATATGCCTGCAATTGCTCGTAAGCCCATAAAAATGGATAGAGCGATCCATATTCCGACAAAACCAGCAGCTTTGTATAGAGCAAATAGTGACCCGATGCTCCCAATGGAAACTAGGATCTAAAAAAATTAGAATACATAAACATTGTTAGGGAATATAAACGCGTAATACAACTTGTATTATACGGAATCGTATATTACAATTATCAGATTGAGGCTTGCAACAATATGCAATGTCCTTAAACAGAAATTCGTCCCTAGTACGAACTGTTTAGAGGATACAACAATCAAAATAAAGATAAACTTGATTCTATCGAATCTAATAAAGTTTATGATGGATATATGAAGAGAATTGATGTATGTGTAGATTATATTTGTGTGTTTTTGATGAATTAAAACGTTGGAAATACTTCTCTAGTTATAGAGAAACTTGTGCCTTTTCAAAAGTCACAATGGTTCACTAACAGATGCAATCAGCGACAGTTTAGCGACAGAACCGTCGCAATGGTTCATTCTCAGACACAATTAGCGACGGTTTAGCGACGGTTATAACTGTCGCTAATTCTGTTTTTCTTTATATGTTCCAACAAACATAAGTCTTCATAAATTTTATGTAAACAGCAATGGTGTTGTTTTGAATGTCAATGGTAAATACTAACCATGGAGTATGCCGAATAAGCGAAATCAGATGCGCCAAAATTGACTCCATCGAATATGAATGCTATTGAATTAAGTGGTTGAGTGCCAGCAACAAACTTATTGTACAAAGAGGAGCAGTGACATGAGTTCATGAAATAAAAAGGAATGAAAAAAGATGGTCGAAGAAATACTTACCGGGATTCCTAAGGTAATGATGTGTTTAATATTTATGTCTGTTGTGAACACCCCAGACCCGAACTGCAACCCAAGTCCAACAAGAAGAGCGAGTCCCAAACCCATAACGAATCCCATCTGTAAAATATAACATCGTCTAAATTATAAGATAATATAAATTATTTTTCTTTATTAATATAACAAACCATAGACAGGTAACGTACCTGTAACACCCGAGCTGCTGCGTCAGTTGCCTTGTCATAGTTCTTTTCTGCAAATGATGTAGCAATTATCGCCTACAAAATACCATATTAATCAAAACCTTATTTAGAAACGAATCAACGATGTATAGATCAGCTTTTAATGTTCAAAAGTTGTTATAAAGAGGTGGCAGTTTCGATCCCTTTATTTATATTTCATTGAGTGAATTCAGGTTATGTTTCATCTCGAATTTATCAAACCGTCTAACGTGTACGTTCCTAATGAATAAAACCTTTATAATAGGAATTTATATGAATGATACAAACGTCGAGTCATCTACCTGTCCAGCAACTGCTAGTCCATCAGCAAGAAGTGAAGATGTCAACCAGACTTGTAAGCAAATTTGGAATGCAGCCATAGGTGTTGCACCCAACCTTGTAGCCAATGACGCAGCCAACGTCACACAGCCAGTTGCTGCTAATACCTTGAATAGCAACAGAAACCCTGAGAAGAACGTGTCAGAAAATGTACCACTAGTTTTAAGGAATAAGTGTCTGAAAATGTATTCAACTTTACTTAGAAAAGTGAATCGTATATAATTAACTTAAAGAGAGTCTGTTGAATTTATCCGACTTTTAAAAATTGTATTGTATGTACTCCACCGACTAAAAGCATAAGACGTGGCAACTTATATGGATGTCACGTATATTTGGATATATTCAATAACAATATTTGTAGTTGAATACTCTCAATAAACCCAATTATATACTATAGATCTTTGAAGTAAAGTTAAATGGATGTCACGTAAATCATAGTTTTACATTTTTAATTCATATATATACCGTTTGTAAGAAATCGGCTGAACTGTATAGCTTTCATACTTGGAGGTAGTAAGTCCACTTGTTGCATCAGTTTGACTAGCAGAATTATTGATATTAAGTACCTAGAAAATGTACATATGGCACGTTTATTTACAAGAACTCGATCCGTTCGTATGTTATATAAAGTTGAACGAGTAAAGAGATTGGATGATTACTGGGAAAGAACATGTGCAATAGCTGCACCACTGACTCCCAGCTTGCAGTAAAAGATAAGAATTGGATCCAAAATTACGTTTGCTATGTCTCCTACAACTGCATAAGGAACGGGAAAACGAACATATTAAAACATAAGCAGAAAAAGTAGTTTGGTTGTCTATCATCAAACTGTGAAAGAAGAAAATATAAGTACCAGTTGCATATAAAGGAGTTTTTGTATCCTTGAAACCACGAAAGACACCTTGCATTGCCAAAGAAAGAAGAACCGCAGGAGCTCCAAGTGCACGTAATGTTAGATATTTATGAGCAGGTAATCTCATCGGCGAACCCTATTAATAGATAATCATCATAATAATTCAGAAGCATTAATTTAGCCTAGCGGTAACCAGGTGCACGTATCCCTTAGAGAAAAAATATAAATAAAAATAAAGCACTACTATGCATAAGATACTTACATGCCGAACGCCCATCAAACTCAAAAGTGGTTCTGCTAGAAACACGAGTAATAGCGTTTCAAGAATACCAAGCACTGCACCAAACAACAGTGCAGTTGATGCTGACGGGATATTTCGTTTATGTCTTTTGAGTTTCATTCTTTTTGGGGTGCTTGCAGGAGTAATCATATGCTTGCATGGACTTGTTGTAATACCTGATAAACAACGAAGATCATAAAAATATGACGAAAAGAATAAGAAAATAGTCTATTGTTAACTCTACCATGAACACATACCATCTTCACGTGCCAACTCCATTCTCTCGTCCATGTTTTCAATTTTGACATCATCTTTCATCAATTCTTCTGACTCTTTTTTCGTCATACAACCCGTCTCAATATTCTCGACTTTGGGTACTTTATTGTTTAGTCTTTCTAAAGTCTCTTCCTCGGCAACAAATGAAGTTGTAATACTAACAAGCGGGAATATTGCTACTTTTGAAACTTGATTGAAAATAGAAATAGACACTCCAACCGCAGCAATTTCCACCGGGCCTATATATATATATAGAAACATAAATCATTTAATAAATTACATTTAGCATAAACTGATGTTCGTATACTAATGGATACATAGATGTACCTATATGACCAATAAAGGCGGTGTCAATCAAAGAAGCAATAGGATCTGCAGCAAAAGCCATGGCTGCAGGTACAGCAATAGTAAGTATTTCCTTTCCAATCGAATCCATCTTCAGGACAAGCCTACAAAACCATTTCCTATAAAAATTAGATCTACAAACGGAAAAGGAGCATAAGATATGAGAATGATATCTCATTGAACTCTCAATCCAACGAATAAAATAACTTCTATATAAAAAATAGATTATTTGACGGAAATACCTGATATCTTTGAAGAAAACAAAGATCGGATGTTTCCATTTTCTCAAAATAGGAGCTATATCACCATCCTCCGCCATAGTAGAACGAATGAAGGATTATATGAATAAAACTGCAAGATGAGTGTGTGTAGTACAATGCAGCTACCACCGATGTGGTTCTTACTCTAACACAATACAAGAAGTTAAAGAGCAAACAAATTTCTGATAAAGAATTGCGAAATTTGAAAGAAACGTCAATAAATCGCAACTAATATATGGACTTATTAGAAGAGAAGACTCTTATCAGTTTGTTAAAATATGAATTACAGCAATGTATGACACTGCTTATAGACAAATACTACATCAGTTTAAATAGTTCCAAAAGCACATAAAGCCTTCCCTAGATCTAGGATTAAGTTAATAGAACTAAAGTCTCTTGTTGACTAGGAGTCTCGAAATGATTTTTCCAATATGATGCTTCCCTGCAAGTTCTCCGTACCTAGTCCTTACGAGTCCAAGAGTGATGAACGTGCACATATCATTATGTAATAGGCCATGAATAATAACTTGCTTAAGTTAAGGAACATATAATCGTATATTTGAAACTTTATTCATCTTGAACATAAATCATAGACTCGTTACTCTTTTAGTCACACTAATAGTGGAAAAATTAAGATTAGAGTAATACTATTTCGCATGATTAACATTCCTCGTTCAACTAGAATAACTTATACATTTAAGTCCTAGAAATGTCCCGATTTTAGATAAATCTATTGTATGTATCTAACTTACTGTATGTATTATGATATACATGGAATCCATTTAATTTCTCACACGTGTCGTGGCATGTAGGTAGTTTATAAGTTTTTAATCGGTTATGCAAGTACATACAAGAGTAATATCTGAAAGTTAGATACCTATTTAAAGTATACATACATACTATAAATTTGGGGATACATTTTTTCCAGGACATAACCATAAGTTATAATATGAAATAAACTTGCAAAACATGGATTTTGTAAAACTGTAGAGATTTGACATGCTTGAATATGGGACCTTAGCTAGTCCCCAAAGTTATAAAAATAATTGGTCTAACATAACCGTAGTTATTTGAATAATGTCGAATAAATATGTGACTGTAAATGTGTGAGAGTACGGGAGCACGATGAATAATGATAACTAAATGGTGTGTACCTATAATAACTCTCCCCCAAATGACACCTAGTTTGAAGTAATTCTCAATTTGGACTTAAATAATCTAAAAGAATCCAAGAGAAAGATGCAGACATACTTATAAATTATGTTACTTGAAATGAAAGTAACAGAAACATCAACCTCAATGAGGACCACGGATTTCGTTAATTAATCACTAAAAAACTTATGATTCCTGCACATATGAGTTTGAAGTGGCCACGTGTCGATCGCTAACGTAATAGGTAATTTCGATAACATTGGAGTTAACAAAAGGTACTGCTTTATTAACATACTTTTTCGTATCATGTAAGTCATTAACTAAAACAACTTTTAAGGCAACACAAGTTTTGTTAAGAGTAGTTTTAAAGGCCACACAATTATGGGTTTTGAATAATGTTAACTTATGATACGTAGACACCTTATGTAAGTCTATTTGCGTCTGTAAGTAGTTTCGATCAATATCCACGTGACGCTAATAATAGAGATTGAATATTACTTAGCGGGTTGCCTCCACATATACTATCCTAGGTAATATTGCTGCGCAAAACAATACAATGAACGTATGTTGCCATTCCAAGTCAGTATCGTTTTACTCAAATCAATTAAATTGAGAAGAGTTTTTTTGACCAATTAATCAAGGATGCTTTGAATTAACAGCATCTAAATATTATTCATGGTTCTTTCAGTTCGTCCTTTTGAGATATTCAGACTCGGGGTTCTTATTTCTTTGTCTTTCTTGTACAACATTGTGAAAGATTGAAGGCTATAGAGAGGAAAATCGAGTAGACAACAGAGAATGTGAAACATTAACAACTGTATAAAATGAAATAGTGGTTTTTTTTCGTGACTAAGTAAAATTATACATCATATAGCGTTTTGAACTTTTTTAATTCATATTTACTATTAAAATCATATGTATATCATATCGTACAAAATTTAACTTTCGCTCAAAAACGAGAAAAAAAAAGTCATCTGGAAAAGTTGTCACGTAGTTCACCATTATAGTTCGTTGGATTCACATTTGATATCTACTTCTTACATTTCTTAAGACAATAATCACGATCTTCCCAACAAACTGGTTTTGGCGTCGAACTTAAACAACAATAACATGTAACGTCCTGCCCGTGTTTGTCACAAGAATCTTCAAAACAAGAGAGAAAGATCTTCTCACTTAAAATATCCGAGGTTGTCGCCGCCTTCCTAACAAGAACATCCGTAGCGCCTGAATCACAACAATAAAAACACAAACTCTACGAGCATAAATAATGATAAGAGGCAAAGATGTACCATCTTCATTAAAATGATTTCTAGTAACTCAAACTTTATGTTCTATACATTTTTGTACAACAATGTTATAAAAAACGATGACATAAGACTCGCGAGATATTAGAAGGTGTTATTATCCTTGTAAGACGAAGAAAATAACAAATTGTGCGTCGTTTTGTAAAAACATTTCCCATTAAGACTTTGTTACACTCCAACATCGCACTATATATTTGTCGTTGAGTGGTAAACAATTAAGATTTTTTAAATAAGATATTTTTCTCGTGGGTTTCAACCAGTTTATGTCCTTTAAGAATTTGTTTTTCCAAGGGATTTAAAAAGGTTTCATCATAAAAGTTGTGGTATTGTAATATTTAAAATAAATTTGAATACCGTTACGTCAAAAGTCTGTTGATATAATTAAATATGACACATAGAAAGAGAGAGAGAGAGGTATATACATTCATGAATCGAAGCAAACGAAGCCACGAGAATGAGGAGTAAAGCAAGAGAACAAATGTTGGCCATTAGAATGAATAAAAAAAAATGAAGAAGTTGATAAAAATTGAAGTAGAAATATAGGGCTATTTATAAGAAATAGTTATTTTTGGTTTATATGTTATATTAATTGAATAAATTTTGTTTTTTAATTTTAAAATTTGTGATCCGATTTGGCGAATTTTTTAGAATTATTTATGGGTATAATATATTCTATTTCAATTGCACATATTTTTCACCAAGAATTTTGATTTACATTATTTGTTCCATGGGTATAATATATGCGAAGTTTAATTGAGATCGACCAAAGTCAACGTAAAAAATGATGACTTGGTCAAAGTCAAAGATGTTGACTTGGTCAAATTCAAAGATGTTTTTAAGAGTCTAAAACATTTGAAGGAAAATCAAAGTCAACATAAAAGTCAAACTTTGACATTTTTAAGAGTCTAAAATATTTGATTTCAAAATTTTAAAGTAAAAACAGTTTCGAAATGATTTTTATAAAAGTTTTGACGTAAAGGTACTATTTTTCGATTTTTGATTACGATTGCGTTTAGAAACAAAAGTATATTTGTCGAAAAGTAAGTAAAACGTTCATTTTTAATAAGACTTTAACATTTATGATGGCGTTGACGTCTTTGAGTCCAAAAACGCTTATTTAACAATATTTACTACTTTTACTTATATAGTTTAAGTATACATAAGTTTTTAGTTGTTTAAAGTTATAAAACACGATCTGAGGCTTTACTGCGTCGCGGCGACTAAATTGCAAAAACTGAATTTTTGAGGTAAGAGGCCCGCTGCGTCGCAGTAGCCATGGTTGCGTTTTCAGATTGTTGGTTTTTGACGTTTTGTCGAAATCCGATTTATGATAAGTTTTGTAAAATGTCCAAAAGTCTTATTATGTCCAAATTGTATTTACCAAGTGTTATATATATTTATATATAAGTTTTTACATAGTAATATTACTACTAAGTCACCTTTGGTTAAATATACATTTTAACACATTGTAGGTTATGCTTTAGTCCAAATTTTATGATTTGTCCATTATTTCGTCTAATATGTTAACCTAACCACTTTAAGGCTAAAACCAAGAAGACAAGGAAAAAGAGAAAGTTCGGGAAACAACGAAAGTACCGTAGTCACCCGCAATAATCTACAATCTCGAGAAGTCACGAACACGAACCCGGAAAGTAAGCTTCGGTGGTGGTGATGATGAGATATTCGGCTCCAAAACACAACATATACCACCATTAGCTCAAGGTTCAAAGAAAACGAAAAATAGAGAGTTTTATGGAGAAATTTCTTACCACAACTCAAAATGAAAGTCTTTCGAGAATATAGCCGAATCTTCAAGAGTGAAAGGTGAAAATGGAGAAGGAAGTCTTGTAAGACAAGAGAACAAAGTTTGTGTTAGAAACCTCAACCAAAAGTGGGAGAAAGGTGAAGAATATCATAGGAAAAGCTTACCGAAATGATAGTTTTAGTGAAGGAATGCTTGTAGAAGAAGGTTATGAGTCTTTGTCTTGTAAAAGCTTCTTGAATTTGGGGTGAAAGGCTTTTATTTCTCTGAAAATGTTGAGAGAAAAAGATGTGTTTGTGATATAAATTTGTGAATGAAAAGGAAATATGAATTTGTGAAGTAAATTTGGATTATGGAGAGAGAAAAAGTGATAACCCACTTAGAGTTCCACAATTAGATCTAACCTACCCAAATAGGGCATGTAGGGCAAATCACGTGGTCAAAAGGTGTGGAATCTCAAGAATTTGATCAAAAAGTCGTTTTGGCAATATCATACACTATTGCGTCGCAGTCATGGAGGATTGTGGCGCAACATGCTGCTTTTTGGCTCCTTCCGTTAAGTCTCCGTTAAAAGACTAACTTTATAACCGATTTAGTTAGAGGACTAACTTTGTAATAGATTTTTGAAATGTTAATTTTTAACCGACGATTACGGCATACACACCCTAACTTAAAACACGAGAATACTAACTAATCGACACTTAGGTAAATATAACGCTTACGTCGCGAGGGACGAAGCAACAAAACAACATAAAACCCGACACATAAAATAAAGCGTGAATAAACACAAAACGATACGATAACAAGGGTCAAGACAATTGTGAATAAAATAAAAGATACGGTAACGATCAATACCTCAAAACGACGGATTTTCATATTTTTCGTGTCTAAGTAAAATTAAACATCATATAGCGTTTTAAACTTTTTTAATTCATATTTACTATTAAAATCATATGTATAGCATACAAAATTTAACTTTCGCTCAAAAACTAGAAGAAGAAAAAAAAGTCATCAGAAAAAGTTGTCGGTTAGTTCACCATTATAGTTCATTCGAGAAAACAAAAACAAGTTTTCATATAGTTAACTTCACATTTGATATCTACTTCTTACATTTTTTAAGACAATAATCACTATCTTCCCAACAAAGTGGTTTTGGCGACGAACTTAAACAACAATAACATGAAACATCATGGCCGCCTTTGACACAAGAAGTTTCAAAACAAGAGAGAAAGATCTTCTCACTTAAAATATCTGAGGTTGTCGCCACCTTCCTAACAAGAACATCTGTAGCGCCTGAATCACAACTGTGACATCCGCTAATTTCACGGTATTATTCTATCGCCTCGTATTCGTTTTATTTATTTATATTCGTGTTTTGACCCTATTGTATTTCTTTTATGTCTATCGTATTCGTATTTTATGGTTATCGTATTTGTATTTTATGCGTATTTGCGTTTATCGGGTATATAGCGTGTAATTCGGATCTTTATGTCGGGAACGTATAGTCTTAAGTGCCTTTAGTATAAGTCTAGTATGCTCTTATGATAAGTTTAGGGGAATTATGCCTTAATTATATTATTAAAATTAACGTTTAAAAAGTATTTCATCTTTTATCTTTTCGGAAATTTTATTACGAAATTAGTCCTACGCGAGATTTTATTACAAACAACATCCTCCACCAACCTTTTGTCTTATCTATATTCTGATTTTTGTCTTTATCTTAAATCACCTTCTTCTCCAAGTAAACCCTACACACACCTTTCTCTCTCTAAAAACAAACTCCATTAAAACCACCACCTTCTCTCTAGCTTTTCCGACGATCCAACCGTCCAAATTTAGATCCGAGACCGGATTATTGATCACCATCACCACCTCTATCTATCCTCCGAATTTCATTACGATCAAGTAAGTATTTCTCCGTTTTGATTTTTAACTTTATTCTATTTTGAGTCAATCACGAAATTATCATTTTTAACCGATAAAACTTGGATTTTATGTAAGAATATTGTTCCTATTACTATCCTGGACATAAGTTTTCGATTATAGATCAAATGGACATTTAAAACACTCCAAAAGTCGATTTCCGATTGATGTTTTCGTGAAATTTCCGGTATAGCACGTAACTCGTGTTTGGCTCACGAAATAAGCTCAAACATCACGTAATACCGAGTTTCGCTCACGAAATTCAGCCCCGTTCACGAAATCAGCAAGTTACATTCACGAAACTTACATGTTACGTTCACGTAATTGCTGTTCCTAGTCACGTAATTGATTTTCATGCGTATTGTGTTGCCATCACGTAATACCTTGTGCCATGCACGTAATTCTGCTTCATGATCACATAACTATTTCATATTCACGTAAATCCACTTACGTTCACGTAAGTCTTGTTTATGGGCCACGTAATTCAATCCTCAGCCAAGTATTTAACATGCACACCACGTGATTGACATGTTGAGCACATAATTTACTTGTTAATCCCATAATTCAGCACATGTCAAACCCCTCATGCACATAATTGATTTGAGTTTCACATATAGCCATGCATGTCACGTAATTCATCTTTGGTATCACGTAATTATGTTTATTGTTCACGTAACTTGTTGTCTTGATCACGTACTTCATTTCTTATTCACGTAAGTCCTTGTTTGAATCCCGTAACTTTTGACTCAAGTAACATTCTATGTCACGTAACTCTTGTATATCACGTATTTGATACTTACGTGACTTGTAGTGCACGTAAGTATGAAGAACACGTATCTAGTCCGTTGACTTTCCGAAAACGTTTGTATTCCGTTATATCGATATTCCTTTGGTTATTTTATAAACCCGTATAAAACGTTAATCATTAAGGCATAACCCTACTAGACTTAGAGATACTTAGACATATTTTATTTACGTGATGTATAGGGCACTTAGACGTTGAAGCTTGACGGTATCGTATTATTTCCCGACATATAAGGATTTGGATTGCTTTGCTATCAGTGAGTTATTCGTTGCCCTTTTTTTTACCGCTTTTATATTTTTGGGCATGATTAGCGTTAAACAAAAGTATTTTATGTTATGTATTATGGTATGATATTATGGTATACATTGGTACGTATGTACAATGCTTACATATTATGGATATGAATGCTTAAGATGATCTCACCCAACTTGTACCGCCTATGTGGTAGTACAAGGCCCCGTATACACACCTGTTAGTCTTTGACCGCCGGAAGTATATATAGCGCTATAAGGGTCTGACGAACCCTCATTGTTAACATTATTTTGGATGATGTCGTGCCATGTCCGTGTTAACAATCTTACGACCGAATATTTTTATCGAGGATAACCTAGTTTGAGACACTAGGTGGGGTTAGTTGCCTTTATATATGTTAAGGGTCAGGTGTATTGTATGTTCCTAAAGCCGATATTCTATCCAGTATGATATTTATGTTATGAAATGAGTATGGTATTTTTATGAAATGATTATGGTACCGTATGGTACAACTATGGGTATTTTATCAAAAGGTTTTGTAAACCTCAAGTATATTTTTGAAACATCATTTTCAAAAAGACTTATTTTCAAATCTCATCTTTTGGGTCAAAACTTATTGAAAACCTTTATCCTATTATGTTTTATTTACTATTGCGAATAATTCACCAACTTTATGTTGACGTCGTATTTTTAACGCTTTTCAGGGATTTGAGGTTGCTTTATGATTGCTATGCTTTATCTGGCTACGTGGATTTTTGCTGGAATTTATTTTGTTTGTTGTAATTCCTTAGTATCCCAGACTATGTAGCCGTATTTTGATATTTTGGATTACTGTAATAAGTATTCTAATTCAACTCTTTTATCTATGCTGATTATGTTTGGTTATTTATGTTTGATGTAACCTTGAATCTCTGATACCGTATACACTGTACACCTCGGTTCCGCCATTTCTATGCGGGGTGTGACAGAAGTTGGTATCAGAGCCAATGGTTATAGCGAACTAAGTGACCTTACTGAATCACTTAGACTATGACCTAGGCTTTTGGACCTATCTGATTTACTCTATGTGCGCATTTCCTTCTTTTGTGGGCCTGTATGTGATTTATATGCTATATGTGCTTTTATTTTGCTTTTTATGTTTTGAGGCCTGCTCGTTTTAGTCGCACATACAGTCTATCGTTCTGATTTATTCCGTTTGATATTCGTAGAAGATGCCGCCTAAGAGAACTTCTACTAGAGCTACTAGAGCCACTCCTGCCGCCACTGCTACAAGAAGATCGGCAAGGCGAGGTCGCGTCCCTGTGAGAGCGGGTGCTACACCTCCGATTTCCACTGCTACCCCCAATGTTACTTCTGCTACTCCGAACATCAGTCAGCTGATTGCGGAGCAAATTGCTGCAGCTATTCCAGTGATTGTGGCACAACTTAAGGAAACACCCGTGCAAAATGCTGATTTAGGGTTTGAAGAACCTGAGATGCAAGATGTTGAAGCGGAAGGTATGGCGTCTGGGCGCGATGGTTCCGATGTGGGAAGAGCGGTGCACGTAGGAGTTGGTGGACCAAGTATTGTGATTGAAGATCCACCCAGAGGCTGTTCGTATAAGGCCTTCCTAGACTGCAGACCTACTGAATTTAGGGGTACTGAAGATGCTGTAGCTACCCTACAGTGGTTTGAAAGGATGGAGTCGGTATTTGATGTATCTGGATGTGCCGATGAGAGCCGAGTTAAGTATTCTACCTATCTGTTCCAGGGTAAAGCCCTCACTTGGTGGAACTCTGTGAAGAAGGTTCAGGGCCGAGCTGCTGTTACCCTGATGACCTGGGAAAACTTGAAGGTTTTGATGAAGAAGGAATATGTGCCGTCGTCTGAGACGCAGCGATTGGAGGATGAGTTTTGGAACCTAACTATGCAAGGTTCTAACTATCGTGGGTATGTGAACCGCTTCTATGACTTATGCGTCCTGGTTCCTCGTCTGGCTCGTACTGAGAACGAGAGGATTGAACGGTTCGCGAATGGTTTGCCGCAGACTATGCGAGACCATATTATTTCTCATCTTCCGGGTACACTTCAGAGCGCCGTTGATATTGCGGGTAGGTTGGTCGCTAGTGCCATCCGTGGTGGTACACTGCAGCCAGCTGTGAGTCGTAGAGATTCTGGTCGATCTGACAGAAAGGATAGGGGTAACTCGAGGAAGAGAAGCCGTAGTCACGAACAGAGACCTCAGCTTCCTCAGGTTTATGCGTTGACTGGAGCTGGAACTGGTTATCAGGGTAAACACCCTAGGTGTGACACTTGTCATAGTACTCATGCAGCCAATGTAGCGTGTTGGGTTTGTAAACGCTGCAAGAGGTTAGGCCACACTGAGGAATATTGTAATAGGACTGCTGGAGCTTGTTATGAGTGTGGAGAAAAGGGTCACCGTCGTCAGCAGTGTCCCAAGCTTGCATCATCTACTTCCCTTCCTACTCCTGGTGCTGGTACTAGTGCTAGAGGGAATCCTGCAAAGAGCCGAGCTTTTGCTATGGAATCTGCTGAAGCTCATCAGGATCCTACCGTAGTTACTGGTACATTTCTTGTTAACGATTATCCTGCTTTTGTTCTATTTGATTCGGGTGCCGATAGAAGCTTTATTTCTAGTGACTTTCGCCCCTTAGTAAACCGTGCCTCTAGTCCTTTAGAGCCTGCCTATGAAGTAGAGATAGCTGATGGTAGATGTGCCTGTGTTAGGGAAGTTATCCGTGATATTCCCCTCGTTTTAGCCGATATTCCTTTTGCCATCGACCTTATTCCTATGAAACTCGGTAGTTTCGACGTCGTAGTCGGTATGGATTGGTTAGCGAAGCATAAAGGCGAGATAGTCTGTTATGAGAAGTTTATTCGTATTCAGAAGCCGGATGGAGATCAGTTGATTGTACGCGGAGACAAGGCCGGGAAACGCCTTAAGGTTATTTCTTGTTTGAAGGTTCGCGAGTATGTCCGTCAGGGTTGTTCTTTATATCTTGCTCACTTGGTGAAGAAAGACTCTGCGATAAAGATTGATGGTGTGCCGATTGTTCGCAAGTATTCTGATGTTTTTCCCGACGACTTACCTGGAGTCCCTCCCCAGAGACAAACCGATTTCCGTATTGATCTTATTCCTGGAGCTGCACCTGTTGCTAAAGCTCCGTATCGTTTGGCTCCTTCCGAGATGCTCGAGTTGTCGAAACAAATTCAGGAACTGGTAGATAAGGGTTTTATTCGTCCTAGTTTCTCCCCGTGGGGTGCTCCTGTTCTCTTTGTTAAGAAGAAGGATGGCTCCATGCGTTTATGTATTGATTATCGGGAGTTAAACAAGTTGACTGTGAAGAACCGTTATCCCCTTCCTCGTATTGATGACTTATTCGATCAACTTCAGGGTTCTTGTTATTTCTCCAAGATTGATCTTCGTTCTGGTTATCATCAGTTGAGAGTTCGGGAAGATGATATCCCGAAAACCGCTTTCCGTACTCGGTATGGTCATTACGAGTTCATGGTGATGCCGTTTGGTATGACAAACGCCCCTGCAGCATTCATGGAACTAATGAACCGTATTTGTCGTCCGTATCTGGACAAGTTCGTTATCGTATTCATCGACGACATTCTTATCTATTCCCGAAGTCGCAAGGAACATGAAGAGCATTTGCGTCTTGTTCTAGAAGTGCTTCGAAAAGAGAAGTTGTATGCGAAATTCTCTAAATGCGAGTTCTGGTTATCCGAAGTTCAATTCCTTGGCCATGTGGTTAGCGCGAAGGGTATTCATGTTGATCCTGCTAAGATTGAAGCTGTTAAAAGTTGGGTTGCACCGAAGTCACCAACCGAAATCCGTTCATTTTTGGGTCTTGCTGGGTATTATCGCCGATTTATCGAGAACTTCTCCAAGATTGCTTCACCTATGACTAAGCTGACACAGAAGAGTGAACCTTTCGTTTGGGGTTCCGATCAGGAGGAAGCATTTCAGATATTGAAGCAGCGGTTGTGTAATGCACCTATTCTTAGTCTGCCAGTTGGTTCCGAGAATTTTGTGGTTTATTGCGACGCTTCGCACAAAGGTCTGGGTTGTGTGCTTATGCAAAATGGTAAGGTTATAGCTTACGCTTCGCGTCAGTTGAAAATCCATGAGAAGAATTACACGACACATGATCTAGAGTTGGGAGCCGTCGTCTTTGCATTGAAGATTTGGAGACATTATCTGTATGGGACCAAGTGTACTGTATTTACCGACCACAAGAGTCTTCAACACATTTTCGATCAGAAGATGCTGAACATGAGACAACGACGCTGGGTTGAGTTATTAAACGACTATGATTGCGACATTCGCTACCACCCTGGTAAGGCGAACGTTGTTGCTGATGCATTGAGTCGTAAGGAAACCGTCAAACCGGTCCGTATTCGTTCTATGGTGATATCTATTCAGACGAGCTTGAAGGCTCGGATTATTCAAGCACAAGAGGGTATTATGACTGAAGGCCGTGTTAAAGATGAAAGATTGTATAAGTTAGCATTGGAGTTAGAACCGAAAGAGGATGGAGTTCTGTATTATCTCGAGCGTATTTGGGTTCCGGTTAGTATCCGTCAATTGATTCTGGACGAAGCCCATAAGTCGAATTATTCCATCCATCCGGGTTCCGACAAGATGTATCATGACTTGAAAGATTTTTATTGGTGGCCGGGTATGAAACGCGAGATCGCCGAGTATGTTAGTCGATGTTTGACTTGTTCCAAGGTGAAGATTGAGTATCAGAAACCGTCTGGGCTACTTCAACAACCGAAGATTCCCGAGTGGAAATGGGAGCGTATTACTATGGATTTTGTTACGAAGCTTCCGAGATCTTCGAGTGGTTATGACAGTATATGGGTTATTGTTGATCGTTTGACGAAGTCTGCTCACTTTCTACCTATTCGTGAGAATTATCCGATGGAGAGATTCGTACGTTTATATATTTCCGAGATTGTATCGAAACATGGAGTTCCTGTATCAATTATTTCCGACCGTGATGCTCGTTTCACTTCGCGATTTTGGAAGACTTTCCAGACTGCTATGGGTACAAGATTAGATATGAGTACCGCCTATCATCCTCAGACCGATGGTCAGAGTGAGAGAACTATTCAGACTATGGAAGATATGCTACGAGCTTGCGCAATTGATTTTGGTGGTAGTTGGGATGTTCATTTGCCATTGATCGAGTTCTCGTACAACAACAACTATCACACGAGTATCAAGTGTGCACCATTTGAAGCTCTATATGGCCGTAAGTGTCGATCACCTGTATGTTGGGCAGAAGTTGGAGATAGTCAGATATCCGGTCCGGAGATTATTCAAGAGACCACTGACAAGATCTTCAAGATCAAGGAACGATTGATTACTGCCAGAGATCGACAAAAGAAGTATGCGGATAAGCGCAGGAAACCTCTCGAGTTCAGTGTTGGAGATATGGTATTATTGAAGGTATCTCCATGGAAAGGGGTTGTCCGATTTGTGAAGCGCAGCAAGCTGAGTCCGAGATACACGGGTCCATTCAAGATCTTAGCCCGTGTCGGCCCAGCTGCGTATCGACTAGATTTGCCGGCAGAACTGAGCAGCGTACATAACGTATTCCATGTATCTCAGTTAAAGAAATGCCTGGCTGATGAGACATTATTAGTTCCGCTTGAGCAACTCCAGATTGACGACAAGCTTCATTTTGTTGAAGAACCGATCGAGATCGTTGCTAGTGATGTTAAGCGTCTGCGACGAAGTAAGATCCCTATTGTCAAAGTTCGCTGGAATTCCCGTTTTGGTGCTGAGTTCACGTGGGAACGCGAAGATGAAATTCTGCGGAAGTATCCTCACCTTTCTCCCGGAAGTAGTACCCAGTGATAATTTCGTGGACGAAATTCTTTTTTACTTGGGGAGACTGTGACATCCGCTAATTTCACGGTATTATTCTATCGCCTCGTATTCGTTTTATTTATTTATATTCGTGTTTTGACCCTATTGTATTTCTTTTATGTCTATCGTATTCGTATTTTATGGTTATCGTATTTGTATTTTATGCGTATTTGCGTTTATCGGGTATATAGCGTGTAATTCGGATCTTTATGTCGGGAACGTATAGTCTTAAGTGCCTTTAGTATAAGTCTAGTATGCTCTTATGATAAGTTTAGGGGAATTATGCCTTAATTATATTATTAAAATTAACGTTTAAAAAGTATTTCATCTTTTATCTTTTCGGAAATTTTATTACGAAATTAGTCCTACGCGAGATTTTATTACAAACAACATCCTCCACCAACCTTTTGTCTTATCTATATTCTGATTTTTGTCTTTATCTTAAATCACCTTCTTCTCCAAGTAAACCCTACACACACCTTTCTCTCTCTAAAAACAAACTCCATTAAAACCACCACCTTCTCTCTAGCTTTTCCGACGATCCAACCGTCCAAATTTAGATCCGAGACCGGATTATTGATCACCATCACCACCTCTATCTATCCTCCGAATTTCATTACGATCAAGTAAGTATTTCTCCGTTTTGATTTTTAACTTTATTCTATTTTGAGTCAATCACGAAATTATCATTTTTAACCGATAAAACTTGGATTTTATGTAAGAATATTGTTCCTATTACTATCCTGGACATAAGTTTTCGATTATAGATCAAATGGACATTTAAAACACTCCAAAAGTCGATTTCCGATTGATGTTTTCGTGAAATTTCCGGTATAGCACGTAACTCGTGTTTGGCTCACGAAATAAGCTCAAACATCACGTAATACCGAGTTTCGCTCACGAAATTCAGCCCCGTTCACGAAATCAGCAAGTTACATTCACGAAACTTACATGTTACGTTCACGTAATTGCTGTTCCTAGTCACGTAATTGATTTTCATGCGTATTGTGTTGCCATCACGTAATACCTTGTGCCATGCACGTAATTCTGCTTCATGATCACATAACTATTTCATATTCACGTAAATCCACTTACGTTCACGTAAGTCTTGTTTATGGGCCACGTAATTCAATCCTCAGCCAAGTATTTAACATGCACACCACGTGATTGACATGTTGAGCACATAATTTACTTGTTAATCCCATAATTCAGCACATGTCAAACCCCTCATGCACATAATTGATTTGAGTTTCACATATAGCCATGCATGTCACGTAATTCATCTTTGGTATCACGTAATTATGTTTATTGTTCACGTAACTTGTTGTCTTGATCACGTACTTCATTTCTTATTCACGTAAGTCCTTGTTTGAATCCCGTAACTTTTGACTCAAGTAACATTCTATGTCACGTAACTCTTGTATATCACGTATTTGATACTTACGTGACTTGTAGTGCACGTAAGTATGAAGAACACGTATCTAGTCCGTTGACTTTCCGAAAACGTTTGTATTCCGTTATATCGATATTCCTTTGGTTATTTTATAAACCCGTATAAAACGTTAATCATTAAGGCATAACCCTACTAGACTTAGAGATACTTAGACATATTTTATTTACGTGATGTATAGGGCACTTAGACGTTGAAGCTTGACGGTATCGTATTATTTCCCGACATATAAGGATTTGGATTGCTTTGCTATCAGTGAGTTATTCGTTGCCCTTTTTTTTACCGCTTTTATATTTTTGGGCATGATTAGCGTTAAACAAAAGTATTTTATGTTATGTATTATGGTATGATATTATGGTATACATTGGTACGTATGTACAATGCTTACATATTATGGATATGAATGCTTAAGATGATCTCACCCAACTTGTACCGCCTATGTGGTAGTACAAGGCCCCGTATACACACCTGTTAGTCTTTGACCGCCGGAAGTATATATAGCGCTATAAGGGTCTGACGAACCCTCATTGTTAACATTATTTTGGATGATGTCGTGCCATGTCCGTGTTAACAATCTTACGACCGAATATTTTTATCGAGGATAACCTAGTTTGAGACACTAGGTGGGGTTAGTTGCCTTTATATATGTTAAGGGTCAGGTGTATTGTATGTTCCTAAAGCCGATATTCTATCCAGTATGATATTTATGTTATGAAATGAGTATGGTATTTTTATGAAATGATTATGGTACCGTATGGTACAACTATGGGTATTTTATCAAAAGGTTTTGTAAACCTCAAGTATATTTTTGAAACATCATTTTCAAAAAGACTTATTTTCAAATCTCATCTTTTGGGTCAAAACTTATTGAAAACCTTTATCCTATTATGTTTTATTTACTATTGCGAATAATTCACCAACTTTATGTTGACGTCGTATTTTTAACGCTTTTCAGGGATTTGAGGTTGCTTTATGATTGCTATGCTTTATCTGGCTACGTGGATTTTTGCTGGAATTTATTTTGTTTGTTGTAATTCCTTAGTATCCCAGACTATGTAGCCGTATTTTGATATTTTGGATTACTGTAATAAGTATTCTAATTCAACTCTTTTATCTATGCTGATTATGTTTGGTTATTTATGTTTGATGTAACCTTGAATCTCTGATACCGTATACACTGTACACCTCGGTTCCGCCATTTCTATGCGGGGTGTGACAACAACAATAAAACCACAAACTCTACGAGCATAAATAATGTTTAGAGGCAAAAATGCACCATCTTTATTAAAATGATTTCTAGTAACTCAAACTTTATGTGCTATACATTTTTGTACATCAATGTTATAAAAAACGATGACATAAGACTCGCGAGATATTAAAAGGTATTATTATCCTTGTAAGACGGAAAAATAAACAAAGTGTGCGTCGTCTTGTAAAAACATTGCCCATTAAGACTTTGTTACACTCCAAAATCGCACTATAATTGTCGTTGAGTGGTAAACAATTAAGATTTTTCAAATAAGATTTGTGGTATTGTAATTTTTAAAATAAATCTGAATACCGTTACGTTAAAAGTCTATTGATATAATTAAATATAATACATAGAAAGAGAGAGGGAGAGGGGTATATACATTCATGAATCGAAGCAAACGAAGCCACGAGAATGAGGAGTAAAGTAAGAGAACAAATGTTGGCCATTAGAATGAATCAAAAAATTGAGGAAGTTGATGAAAATTGAAGTAGAAATGTAGGGCTATTTATAAGAAATAGTTATTTTTGGTTTATATGTTATATTAATTGAATAAATTTTGTCTTTTAATTTTGAAATTTGTGATCCGATTTGACGAAGTTTTTAGAATTATTTACGGCTTTTGGATTTATGAACCGATCAAAAAAGTATTAAGGATTTAATTTGTAAAAGTTTCATATAATATAAAAGGTATCTAATTCGATTTATGTTAGACCACAATTTAACGCTTCAACGAGTCATTATCCAAAAAAATTTGTTATTCGTTGAAAATAGAATTTTTTTTTACCTAAAATACTTTAAATAATCAAATATAGGAAGTTCATGTAAAATAGTAACTTCGCAGAATGCAAATTTATCAAATTTGTATCATGCAAACTATGTGACATTACGAGACAATTTGTAAAATAACCTATTCCAAAAGTAAAAACTTGTCATACATTTTTCGTTTGAGAAACGATTGAAAGACGTAATTTGTAGACCTACAAATGGATCTAATGCATTGTATATTTTTACTTAATGCATTAAATGTGTGACATATTTTATCTATTCTCAAATACAATGCATAATGTACAACTATATAATGCATTAAATGTATAACCTTAAGACCGTTTATACTAATTAGACAATTTTTACACACGCATTTCAAAAGCTATTAGTTTGTAATATCATGTTACTTTTTTCTATTATTTTAAATTGATAAATCTTTGAACCGATAAATGTATTAATAGAAATTGAACTTTGTACCTCATCTTTCTTGTACAACATTGAGTAAGTTTGAAGGCTATAGAGGTGGAATTTGAAGAGATAACAAAAAATACGTTTATATATATATATATATATATATATATATATATATATATATATATATATGAACATCGTTTCGGGGTTTTTACCATAAATCTCTTGGTTTAGCAATGTCAACATTTATTTTTATGGTTCTTGTTAAGCAATAAAACAATCAAGATTCAAGGACCACCTTGTACACCGTTATAGTTCATTAGAGAAAACAAAAACTAGTTTTCTTTACATCTTTGAAGACATACATCATGATCTCTATAACAAAGAGAAGTGCTAAAACAACAATAACATTTAAAGGGCTCGCCGCGAATTTCACAAGTACGATGAAAACAAGCGAGATTGATCTTCTCACTTAAAATATCAGAGGATGTTGTCGCCGTGTTCCTGCCAAGAACGTCTGTAGTGCCTGAAACACAACAATAAAACAGCAAACTCTATAAGAGAATAAACAATGTTAAAAGGTAGTGTGACTCATCATCGTTACAAAATTGATCTTTCACATTTTACGACAACTCAACATAAGACTCGCGATTTTTTGAAATAAATAGTTTTTATTGGAAGGTGACTCTTAGTGTGCATCACTTTGAAGAAACGTGGGAGGTTTATTGGTAGGTGACTCTTAGTCCCTGGTATACACAATCTCATCATTGTCCATTATTTTTTTCAAAGTCGACAATATTGGTCGTTGAAATAAGTTTTTTTTTTCTTCTCGTGAGCGGGCTTCAACTCCTTTATGACTTTCAAAGTAATGTAGAAAAGACGGAACTTTGATATTTTTTTCCTTAAAAACTCGTTTAATGTGAATACCGTTACACAAAAGTCTGTTGATATAACTAAATAATATAGAGACGGTGTATACATTCATGAATCGAAGCAAGCGAAGCCACGAGAATGAGGAAGAATGCAAGAGAACAAATGTTGGCCATTTGAATGAATCAAAAATCGAAGAAGTTGATGGAGATTGAAGTGGGAATTTTAAGGGCTATTAATAGGAAAAATGAAATTTAATACATGAACATGGTTACTTTTTGCGTATATGTTATAATCAATAGCATATATTTTGTTATTTAATTTTCTGATATGTATCCTATTAGGCATGTTCAAATAACACATTTTATTTTTCATTAATTGCATATATTTGGTCAGCAAAATTTTAAATAAAAAGATTCTTACATAAATTAATTATCATGTATTTTTTATTATTACTACTAATTGAACGAAATTCATAAGGGAGTATTAATTTAGCCTGATGGTTGGTATGTAAGTTAGCTACCAAAGGGGTTAATCTATGTGGTAAGCAGTTTGGTTCCGCTTAAGCAAAGGTTTTAAGTTTGAGTCTCTATACGAAGTTACACCCTTTTGGAGACTCACCCACCAGGCCAAGTACGTGACGCGGGTCGACCAAGAAAAAATAAAAAAATAGGTATGTAAGTTAGCTTATAAGTTCTAATCTTGATAATGTGAGTTTAAGTTTCGTAGAGAACAAAAATATAAGTAACTTTGTAAGTAATAATTGTCTTTCACAGATAATATAAATTGAAAAATCAAGATGACGAATTGATGACCCTAACGTTGTGTGTTAGTGGAAGTATACATTTTGAAAAAATATTAGTAACTTTGTAAGTAATATTTATTTTTGATATATTTTTACATTGTCAATTCATATCTACATTGTACAATGTTCCATACAAACATTGCGATCTATCCAACAAGCTGCTTTTGGTACCGTAGTTAGACAACAATAACATTTAAAGGAGCCGTTGGAGGTTTGATCATGACATTTATGTTGAAAGCAACGTAGATCAATATTATCGCTTAAAATAGTTGAGGTCGATGCCACCTTCCTGCCAAGAATACTTGGTGTGCCTAAATCACAACAATTAAACCGTAAACTTCATGAGGTAAAACATTGTTAAAGAATATTGGTACATAATTCCTATATGATACTCATCCGCGGGTGACATCTTTTATAAAGGGAGATGATTAATTCACTTTGGAATTTTATTCATTTACTTAAATTAGAAATGAATTGACATTTATACCCTCAAGTCTATATTTATTATTTTATCCCTATTTTTCTCTAATTAACTCTTTACCTTAAAATCATTCCCCCTTTTTACCTCCTCTTTTACATCCATATACAGCTTCCAGTAGACAAACTTACTGTTACAATATCACCATTTATGTATGTTTATTATGACATAATAATCGGTAATAACTCTAAAAATCATAACATAAGACAAAAAAAATTAGGTTTATAAAACATTAGCCGAAATATCAATAAGCAATACTCAAACAAACACCGCCATGATGGAAAGGAAACTAGTTACAGTGAACAATGGAGTTTTTTACCTTGAGATTTCAAACTTTTGGTTCACAATTTTTGGGAGCTCACTGTTTAGCTTTTTCGAAAACTTCTTTTTTATCAACTTATTAAACTTTTTGATTTCGGTGTATGTTCAATTGCTTTTTAACTTTTTATTATTTTATAATATTCAAACCGAATTAAATTTTGGTTTTCAAAATCAAAAACCGTTTGACTGACAAAGGGGCTATGTTTTTATTTGAGCCTTGAGTTTACGGAATTGATCAATTGATCCCTGTGAAATCTTTCTTTTTAATTGCTTACTTTCTTCTACGACTTATTTAAAAATAAGTTCATAAAAAATAAACTATTTTAACCCGTTTAAAAAAGTAGTTTGGACTTATGTGATCGTAAATTACATAAATACCTTTTATAAAGTTTATCATATTATTATATACTTTTTAATCATTTTATATTTTTAAGTTTCAACTTCAGGTAAATTCAAAATATATTTATCAAAAATAAAAGTTAAAACTTTTAATTTCAAATATATTTCAAACTTTTAGCTATAGCTACAACCTACTAACTCAAACCACAAACTAGTTTTATAAGGAATACGCAAACTTTGACAAGCCTTAGAGCTGTTTAAAAAACTAAGCAGTATATACATAATAGCCACACAAGTTACATTTAAAATCATGGCCCATAAATCAACAAGTATGGAACATGATTTGGTTACTTTTTATTTTATTAGATGCTTTAGAATCGAAAACGACATCGTGTGTGACCGGTGGAAAAAAAGCATGTGACCATAGACCAGCCACGTTCGACCCGACGAAAACCAACTATCACCTGAATCAGTCAATCAAAACGCTGTGTATGGATGTAGAAGATGAGGTAAAAAGGGGGAATGATTTTAAGGTAAAGAGTTAGTTAGAGAAAAATAGGGATAAAATAATAAATATAGACTTGAGGGTATAAATGTCAATTCATTTCTAATTTAAGTAAATGAATAAAATTCCAAAGTGAATTAATCATCTCCCTTTTATAAAGGATATGATTAGTATCTTACATGCTATAAAAACGATCTTGTGCGTATTTTGAAACACAGTTTGATATTACTTTACAATGTATTTATTTTTTCATATACAAATTTGTAGAATAAATTGTATACTTTGAATATCGTTACACCAAACATCTATTGATACAACGTACAAACATATATTTTGGTTAAAGAGAAACATACATTCGTAAACGGAAGCAAGTGAAGCCACAAGAACTACGAAGAGTGCTAGAGAAGTACAACCCATATTCGCCATTGGAATGATTAAAGGATGAAGAACTTGTTGATGTCAAATGAAAATGAAAATGAAGGATTATTAATAACTAGATGGAATTAAATATGGGAATGGTTTCTTTGGCTTTTTGTTATTCTATTGTAATTATATTTTGTAATATGTAATCCCATTGAGAATTAATTTATACACAGAAAAATATAATATTGTTCAATTAATTTATTACTAATTTAATTATTAAAAAATATGAAATATTGCATATAAATATAAAGAACTTTAATTGAATTGTGATTTTGTGTAATTAATTTTATTTTTATCGAAAAATCCATAAATTTTCATTTCGACATTGTATATAAAAGTTAACATCAAATCTCGTTAATTATTGATATATACTAATATTTTTGTGAATTTATTATTGATACATGTCATATATGTGATATATACTATGTTGTTTGTTTTATTTTGTTATTTTTTTAACTTTTTAACACAATAATTAATTACATCGAAAACCTTTTGTCATTAAAGATTAATTAAATAGTATAAAGAAATGTTGACTTTTTTTTTTTCCTTCTAATTCGATATATAAATGATGATATCTATAACATATGTAATATCTAACAATGAAAAAAAATCTCAAATGAGTTTAATATAAAAAATAACAAGATTTCAAATAAATTTGTGTACAATAACAATGAATCTGAAGTATATGTTTTTATTGATAAAGAAAAATAAAATTTGTTACATATAATGACAACATGCTCAAAGTTCGCTGCACTTTAGTATAATTTTTCCTTAAAAATAGGTGTTATATGTTTTTTATTTTTACTAACAACTTGTTGTACGAGATCCGGTTTGTTTTGACATATTCTAAAAAAACTTGTTCATTATTAAAAAAAAGTTATAGATAATTGGTCATACTAATTGTCCGTACTAATTTAGTCTAAAGGTAAGCATGACTTCGGACATAGTGCTGAGATCTCTTTAGTGCATGCATGATTAGACAAACATGCTCGGACGGAGATAGAATAAACAGTTGTTCCTATCATAATTCGTAATATAAAAAAAAGTTTAATTTATGTTATATTAAAAAAAAAATCCTATAAAAATTAAACTACTCTCACTTTATCTCACGCAAACAATAAAATTTTATCCATTTGATTGATACCTTCTACTTTCTGGTTTTGTACGCTTGCAAACATATCTTCTAGAGGCATACGTTGTAGAATAAATCTTTATGTCTGAAAGTGGTTTAAATAATTAACTGGTCATAACTTAGTTTACGGTAATATGCTTGATACAAACGATGGATGCATTTGCTTTTGCGATGGAGAGAGAAGGGCGTGTTGGGATTCGGGTTGTGGAGACGTGGTGGCATTAACGACACATGCTTGTCAAAGCGTTAAATGGTGGGAACACATTGTTATAAAGTGGGTTAAGAAAAAAAAGAAAATAGAACGACAGATATTACAATACATCACACAATTATCTATACTTTTATCTCTTACGATATTTGAACCTACAACTTTTAGAATAATAAATCAACTCTTATACCATCACACGACAAAGCCTTCGGTTAAAGTACAAATTATATCATCATTTGGATTATTAAATAACTCGTATGTTAATAACCGTCTTTATGGTGTGCAATATGCGTTCAATTTTGAGCCCTCAAAACTAACCTTATATATAATGTAAGTAGTTAACCAGAAATTAGCCACACATTTTGAATTAGCCTTTCATTTGTTGGATTCAAAATTTACTAAAATTGTAAATTAACACGCGGTTTTAGTTAAGGTTCTTTTTAAGCGATTAAACATCATTTTTACCCAAAACCTCCGAAAGCTCATGAACGACCTTGTACATTGCTATAATCCATTAAAGGGGATAAAAATTAATTTTCATATAATTAACCTGTCAAATAGTTCTAGACCGTACAATGTTGCATACAAATTTCGTGATCTGCCCAACAAAGTGCTCTTGGAAAAGTTAAACAACAGTAGCATGTATAGGAGTTGGAGGTTTCATGACAAACTTGTTCAAAGCAACGAAGATCGAGCTTCTCACTAAAAATAGCTGAAGTCGTCGCCACCTTCCTGCCAAGGACATTTGATGTGCCTAAATCACAACAAAAAGAAAATCGTCAATTTTATGAGGTCAAACATTGTTAATTAATAGTCGTATATACTTTAATCTTATATCATTAATATACCAATGTGTCAAACAAACTTGATGTAGATATTTTCTTTTTCGAAAATAAAAAAAACCCAGAGAATTAAAGTTGGTGGATTCGAACATGAGATCTCGTTTAAAGAATCTCAAATGTTCACCACTCCATCACCCATGTTAAACTCAACCTCGCGAAGTCGCGTGACATTTTTTAACAAGAATTATCATCCTACGAACTATGTAAAAGATCTTGTCCATATTTTTGAAAAAAGTATTTTTTTTTTTTATACATTTTGTATGATAACTTGTATACTTTAAATATCGCTACACCAAATATCTATTGATACAAACATATACTTTGGATATAAATGAACATACAGTCGTGAACGGGAGCAAGTGAAGCCACGAGAACGAAGAAGAGTGCTAGAGAACTAAAACCAACATTGGCCATTGGAATGAATCAAAGGATGAACAAGTTGATATCAAATTAAAATGAAAATGAAGTGATATAAATAACTAGATGGAATTAAATTGGGCATGGTTACTTTGGCTTTTTGATATTCAATTGTAATTAAATTTTGTTTTATGTAATCCGATTGCTTTGTATTTATAGTAATAGTAATAGTAATTAGATAATTTTAAATTTGAAAGGCAATGTTAGTGATTCGGGGCCATAGTGACATCCAATTGAGAGTTCTCGAACCCAAGACCTCCCCTAGGAAAGAGGACATTCTCCTACAAATGGGACAAACCGCCATTGACAATAGTAATTAGATAATAAGTTAGTTTATAGTTCACAAAATTCAATTAATTAATCAAAAAACATATCTACTTATGGGCTTTAAAAGGCCCATCTCTTAACTACTCTTGTTTATGGCCTGGACCATTTGGCCCATATAGATATGAAATTTGACTTTTTTTTCTCCATTCAAATAATTTTAAGATTTTATTTAGACTTTTATTGAATTATGGTTGATGATTTAAAATTAATTAATGTTTATTATATGGAAATTGGTAAATTTGATTTCGAAGTTAAGCTTTGTCATGCTCATGTTTTCGTCTTATCATTTTATATCAAATTAGTTGATATTGATGTCATCTATATTAAAATCCACTATAAGTCGAGTTGGAAATCATTAAAATTAACCAATTGATTCTAAAAACTCACTATTTTTTCTTATCTTGAAAAGATAAAATAACTCACGATGTGTAACATCTTACACTAATTTTGTGTTTTGAAGTCTTTCTACATTTATCATTAGAAAACTAAAAAAAAAAAAAAAAGCCTTAAGTTCGGTAAAAGTTAGATCATATGACCTAACCGGTAGTTCATGGTTTGTATCGGTTCTCTTCTCAGAGTAGGTTCTTTTTAAGCATGTTCTTCTTTTATAATGAACTAGTTTATTTCCCGCTTATACGCGAATAACTTAATTGAAAAAAATAAAAATATAATACATAGAACTGATGATTATTAGGTATCATTAACAACGCAGGACAAAATATAAGGTGTGATACAAAATATTTGTCTTTTCGTTTATGTAAGCGTTTTTGAATATCAACTTTAAATTCGTATACGTAGAGAAGTTTATCAAAAATAATACAATTATAATATGTAATATTGTCGTCGAGTGGTGTCTCAAGAGTCAATGAAAGAGTTTGTTCATTTGAGGTGAGTCATCTAGGTGTTTTTGATTATTTCATTCTATCAAATTTAAACAATTTATCAAAAATAATACAATTATAACATATTGAAAGATGTAGGTCTAATGACCATCAAAAAAGTCAATCATAGAGTTTCATTCTGCCAAGTTTTGTAGGTGGATCATTTGCGGGGTTTTTTTTTTATGATTTTACTCTATCAAATTTTAGAATTTATATCAATTTTTGGTCTATGTCATGTTGGTGGAAGTAGGTGTTTGATGAATTTTATTTTCAATTTTCATAATTCAAGCATTACATTCCTAGATGTCAAAAGAGTTATAATATGATTTTTATTTTATTTTTTGTTAGTCTTGTATGGTTGTATGCATCCATACGAATGTGTCTCTTTTTTTATGTTAAGTTATGAGTGTCACAATATCATTTTTCTTACGGTTATGTTTTTATTTTATCAGGAAAAAAAAATTGTTTTTATTATTAAAAAAATCGAATTAAATGAATAATTTTTATAAAAAAAAAGTTTTATATATGAAAGATATATTAGATTTAAAATAATGGTATGGAACTATTTTTGTTTAAATATGTATTAAAATTGAAGGGTTAAAATTGTATAGTTAAAATGAAAGGGTTAAAACGAAAAATAGTTAATAATGATGGAATATGGCATCATCTTTTTAATATAAGTGTCGAAAATCAAAAAACAAACTAATCCAACAGTCCATAATTTGACAAATGAATTTTGATACATATCTTTTAGTATATACTAGTAGGGTACCCGCGCGTTGCAGCGACAACTATAGTTATTTAATGTATATGCAATTTGATTTCTTTTGGCAATCGAGACGAATGGAAACGGATAACGGATAGCGATGACTTTTGGTTATCATAAATATAACTTAGATTAATGCAAAGATAGATTGTGTGAAATGGTTCACAACTTTTTTAGAATGATGTAAAAATCGAGTAGTATATAATTGTTGGTACTAAAAGAATACATATATGATATTCATAAGAAAACATAACTTGCGGTATTCAACAACTACACACATGCATACTTTATTTGTCATGTAGAACTTCTCGATACACTACGTTCGAAGTGTACACTCCATCTCGATCAAGATTTTTGGCACCCTTTACTAATACATTTGTATTTCCACGTGAAATCCCTCTAGATAGCGCCATGTAAAGTTGTCCATGGGAGAATACCGATTCTGGTAGATACACACCCACGTTTGGAATTGTCTGCCCTTGAGCCTTGTTAATTGTCATAGCAAAGCTAAGTCGGACAGGAAATTGTTTTCTTTTCAGCTTGAACAGAAACATGTCACTTTCTGAAGGGCATAACGGAATTCTGGGAACAAACACTTTTTTTCCAGCATGCTAACCAACAGTCATTTCCGCGTCAATGACGTTTGGCTGAAAAGCTTTACATATCAATCTTGTGTCGTTGCATAATCCATCAGAGGGGTCAATAATACTTAACAGTATAATCGGACACCCAACTTTGAGTCGAAGGTAATGAGGCGGCAAACCACTAACAGTTAGTGAGTTTAAGAATTCGACCGGATAATAGTTATTAGTATCATCTACAGCTTCATCGAAACTATAGTAGATTTTTTCTTCGCCGCAAAACCGGTCTATTAACTGATCGTTAATCTCGTCCACGTTCTCATTTTTCGTTGATAATATCGCCCTAGAAATGATGTAATCCGAAGAACCACCATTGATATGCAAACCTGGAAAGATAGCATCGATCAAATCATTTTTTGATGTACTTTCATCTGTGTAAGGTATGACCATGTCATCAGGTATTCGAATATAACTTCCATCAATCTTTTCTTCATCTTCGTTTCCAACTCGAAGTAGAAAATCCGAAAACCATGGGTCTGTCAGTGCTATCATATTTAGAGTGAGGGGGATCTTTTTAATAGAACACCAAGGAGGCAACATACGTAGGCTCGAGTCTACTATCTGTGCGCGCGTTCCATGTCTCGTTACCGACAATACCTGTCTGAAATCACCACCAAGAACCATTATTTTCCCACCAAATGGTAGTCTTACCCCCGTTATGTCTTGCATGGTTCTGTCTACCGCCTCTACTGCTTGCCTTTTTGCCATAGATGTTTCGTCCCATATTATTATTTTTGCACATCGAAGTAGCTGAGCAGTTCCACTCTGTTTTTTTATGTTGCACATAGAGTTGTTATCAAGATTGAGGGGAATTTTGAATCTTGAGGGGAATTTTGAATCTCAAAATTAGTTATAACATTAAACAAAAAGATGTGTTTAATCTTCATTGACAGCTTCGTCTTCGTCGGTAATTTCATCTATAAGGTTGTAAACTCTATGTCGGTTCAACACTTTAATCTCGTTACTTTTCTTGCTCTTAATGCTCTCAGTTGAAACAACATCGTCAGCATCATCTTCCAAATCGGCAGGAATGGCAAATCCAAAAAGTGTTTCAAAGTCAAATGGATCCTATATTGGATAATAGTTTAAAAAGATATTAGGTCAAAAGAAAAGGGTAAACAAATAATTAGAAAGAAAAAAAACAAATAAAAAGAAACAAAAGTTTACAACCTCTACATTGACATCAAAAAGTTGTTGAGGAAAAACATGTCCAACATCTTCACCAAAAATATCCACAAAATCAAATGGATCCTATATCGATAATAGTTTAGACATATTTAGTATTGAGCAAAAATAATATTTATCTAACATTAACAAATGAAGGGCATTAAATTTAAAAGATCACAACCTTTTCATGAGCAACGTCTTGAGCAAACAACCTTCGTAGTAGCCTATTCTACAACAACATCTCGAGCAACGTCTTCATCGTCAACTTTGTCATCTTCGATGACAATAACATCGTCCCAATTCCAGCTTTTCAAGTCTTGTTCTCTTTTTCGTTTCTTGGCAATGCGGTCAACCTTGTCATCTTCAATGATTATTGGATTATTTATAGTGTTGCCAATAGGTTTCATTGTACAATTATATAAAAAAATTGTATGAAAAAAAGTAAATGTTAAAACTCTATTTATATACTATAAAATGTGGAGTGAAATTTATAATAGTAAAATGGTTTTGTATTTTCAACACATTATATAGTATAAAATGTGGAGGGAAAATATAATAGTGAAATGGTTTTGTATTTTCAATTTTTTAAATTTTATTACTAATTAGAAAAGTATATTGGTGGTAAATTGATTTGTTTAGTAGTTATAAGTTAATTTGACAAAATTATATTAGTATGAAAAAAAAGCAAGTTAATTCTACGTAGTATAGAATTTAATTCTACATAGCATAGTATATTTAATTTGACAAAATTATATTGGGAAATTGAAAAAAATAGAAAACTATCTATTTGGTATGAAAAAAAGTATATGTTAAATAGTATAAAATGTGGTAAAATAATTATACAGCTTACTTAAATATTATTTTGTCAAACTTCAATGTGGAATAACAAATTATAGATTCTAGAAATATTATAAAATCATGATTAAAAATTATCCTAACTAACTAACAATGAAAATTCTGAAAACATATTATTCATGTTGTCAATTGACCAATTTTCAACGAATTAAGTGTAATTATAGCAAATTCTACAATAATCAAAAATTACAAATCAGGAAGTATAAGGATATTTTTGGTTTTGTATTTTTAATTTTTTAAATTTTATTATTAATTAGGAAAATATATTGGTGGGAAATTGATTTGTTTAGTAGTTATAAGTTAATTAATTTGTCCATTTTATAAGTTAAGTTAATATGGAAACAATATTAAATCAAGTTAATCAAATAAATCAAGGGATTTATGTAATTAATATGGATGATAAGGGCAAAAGAGTAATTTCCTTCTTAAATTTCAATTTTAGAAAAAAGTACCCAAATGCTTTATAAGATAGTATGATTATAGATTATGGTCTAATTGATTAATTAATATATTCAATTTTTTTCTTAACATTCCATAATTTAACAAATGACTTTTGATACATATCTTTTAGTATATATTTTATATTATGGTCTAATTGATTAATTAATATATTCAAATTTTTTTCTTTTATTTTTAAAAAATTACTAGTAGGGTACCCGCGCGTTGCAGCGGCAACTATAGTTATTTAATGTATATGCAATTTGATTTCTTTTGGCAATCGAGACGAATGGAAACGGATAACGGACAACGATGACTTTTGGTTATCATAAATATAACTTAGATTAATGCAAAGATAGATTGTGTGAAATGGTTCACAACTTTTTTAGAATGATGTAAAAATCGAGTAGTATATAATTGTTGGTACTAAAAGAATACATATATGATATTCATAAGAAAACATAACTTGCGGTATTCAACAACTACACACATGCATACTTTATTTGTCATGTGGAACTTCTCGATACACTACGTTCGAAGTGTACACTCCATCTCGATCAAAAATTTTGGCACCCTTTACTAATACCTTTGTATTTCCACGTGAAATTCCTCTAGATAGCGCCACGTAAAGTTGTCCATGGGAGAATACCGATTCTGGTAGATACACACCCACGTTTGGAATTGTCTGCCCTTGAGCCTTGTTAATTGTCATAGCAAAGCTAAGTCGGACAGGAAATTGTTTTCTTTTCAGCTTGAACGGAAACATGTCACTTTCTGAAGGGCATAACGGAATTCTGGGAACAAACACTCTTTTTCCAGCATGCTGACCAACAGCTATTTCCGCGTCAATGACGTTTGGCTGAAAAGCTTTACATATCAATCTTGTGCCGTTGCATAATCCATTAGAGGGGTTAATATTCCTTAACAGTATAATCGGACACCCAACTTTGAATTGAAGGTAATGAGGCGGCAAACCACTAACAGTTAGTGAGTTTAAGAATTCGACCGGATAATAGTTATTAGTATAATCTACAGCTTCATCGAAACTATAGTAGATTTTTTCTTCGCCGCAAAACCTGTCTATTAACTGATCGTTAATCTCGTCCACGTTCTCATTTTTCGTTGATAATATCGCCCTAGAAATGATGTAATCCGAAGAACCACCATTGATATGCAAATCTGGGAAGATAGCATCGATCAAATCATTTTTTGATGTACTTTCATCTGTGTAAGGTATGACCATGTCATCAGGTATTCGGATATAACTTCCATTAATCGTTTCTTCATCTCCGTTTCCAACTCGAAGTAGAAAATCCGAAAACCATGGGTCTGTCAGTGCTCTCATATTTAGAGTGAGGGGGATCTTCTTAATAGAACACCAAAGAGGCGACATACGTAGGCTCGAGTCTACTATCTGTGCGCGTGTTCCATGTCTCGTTACCGGCAATACCTGTCTGAAATCACCACCAAGAACCATTATTTTCCCACCAAATGGTAGTCTTACCCCCGTTATGTCTTGCATGGTTCTGTCTACCGCCTCTACTGCTTGCCTCTTTGCAATAGATGCTTCGTCCCATATTATTATTTTTGCACATCGAAGTAGTTGAGCAGTTCCACCCTGTTTTTTTATGTTGCACGTAGAGTTGTTATCAAGATTGAGGGGAATTTTGAATAGTGAATGAGTTGTTCTCCCTCCCGCCATGTTATTAGCTGCGACACCGGATGATGCGGTTGCAATTGCTATAAGACCACGTGATCGAATCTCGGCTAACAAAGCTTTGTATAAATATGTTTTTCCAGTTCCACCAGGTCCATCTATAAAGAACACACCGGAGTAGTCACAATCTACGTAACGCATTATCTCATCGAACGCGAATTTTTGGTCTGGATTTAGAGTGTCGCGGGCTCGCAAGTGTTCTATAAGGTAACTTCATCTATAAGGTTGTAAACTCTATGTCGGTTCAACACTTTAATCTCGTTACTTTTCTTGCGCTTAATGCTCTCAGTTGAAACAACATCGTCAGCGTCATCTTCCAAATCAGCAGGAATGGCAAATCCAAAAAGAGTTTTAAAGTCAAATGGATCCTATATTGGATAATATTTTAAAAAGATATTAGGTCAAAATAAAAGGGTAAAGACAAATAATAATTAGAAAAAAAAACAAATAAAAAGAAACAAAAGTTTACGATCTCTACATTGACATCAAAAAGTTGTTGAGGAATAACATGTCCAACATCTTCACCAAAAATATCCACAAAGTCGAATGGATCCTATATCGATAATAGTTTAGACATATTTAGTATTGAGCAAAAATAATATGTATGTAACATTAGCAAATGAAGGACATTAAATTTAAAAGATCACAACCTTTTCATGAGCAACGTCTTGAGCAACAACCTTCCTAATAGCCTCATCTACAACAACATCTCGAGCAACGTCTTCATCATCAACTTTGTCATCTTCGATGACAATAACATCGTCCCAATTCCAGTTTTTCAAGTCTTGTTCTTTTTTTTGTTTCTTGGCAATGCGATCAACCTTGTCATCTTCGATGATTATTGGATTATTGATAGTGTTGCCAATAGGTTTCATTGTACAATTATATAAAAAAAAATGGTATGAAAAAAACTAAATGTTAAAACTCTATTTATATACTATAAAATATGGAGGGAAATTTATAATAGTAAAATGGTTTTGTATTTTCAACACATTATATAGTATAAAATGTGGAGGGAAAGTTATAATAGTGAAATGGTTTTGTATTTTTAATTTTTTAAATTTTATTACTAATTAGGAAAGTATATTGGTGGAAAATTGATTTGTTTAGTAGTTATAAGTTAATTTGACAAAATTATATTGGTATGAAAAAAAAGCAAGTTATTTCTACGTAGTATAGAATTTAATTCTACATAGCATAGTATAGTTAATTTGACAAAATTATATTGGGAAATTGAAAAAAATAGAAAACTATCTAATTGGTATGAAAAAAAGTAAATATTAAATAGTATAAAATGTGGTAAAATAATTATACAGCTTACTTAAATATTATTTTGTCAAAGTTCAATGTGGAATAACAAATTATAGATTATAGAAATATTATAAAATCATGATTAAAAATTATCCTAACTAACTAACAATGAAAATTCTGAAAACATATTATTCATGTTGTCAATTCACCAATTTTCAACGAATTAAGTGTAATTATAGCAAATTCTACAATAATTAAAAATTACAAATCAGGGAGTATAAGGATATTTTTGGTTTTGTATTTTTAATTTTTTAAATTTTATTATTAATTAGGAAAATATATTGGTGGAAAATTGATTTGTTTAGTAGTTATAAGTGAATTTAATTTGTCCATTTTATAAGTTAAGTTAATATGGAAACAATATTAAATCAAGTTAATCAAATAAATCAAGGGATTTATGTAATTAATATTGATGATAAGGGCAAAAGAGTAATTTCCTTCTTAAATTTCAATTTTACAAAAAAGTACTCAAATGCTTTATAAGATAGTATGATTCCACCATGCCAATGAACATGCTTTCTCCGAGGCCAATAATTTGTTTTTACAAAAAAGGGCTATTGAAGAGGTCATAGAAATTGACTTAGTGAGATACAATTGATACGAAATAAATATATTACTCAAAAAATATACAAATATTTGATAGAAAAAATAATCAAAAGATTCTTTTTAAATCTTTTTAAAGAGGTATCCAAAAGCTTAAAAACAAAGTGCTTAAAAATATATATATATTTTTACATAACTTAACTATAATATTCTTTTATTATAAAAAAGAAACTACCCATAAATTAATAATCTATTAATAAATAAAGATTCCCTTTTGTCACATATTATTTTTATGAAAAACATGTCATTACTTATGAATAAACATGAAGTAATGTAATAGGCTAAAAAATACCTAAAGAAACAAAAGGAATTATTTAAATATCTTGTGTCTAAATGGTCTTTAAGAACTCTAATGCCACCAAATTATTGGTTATGGTTACAATTCTCATAAAAACATTACTAAACCATTTTTTTATAATAATAAATAATAATAATTTAAAACATAAGAATTTGCAAAGTGGAAGAAGGCAAGCAGACAACAAACTGTGTCGTTAACTATTTTTAAAGCCTTTTAGAAAATAATAAAAATAAATAAATAAATTATTATATACTAAAAGTCTATAAATGCACAAAAACCAAATCATGAATCAATCTTACAATAAGTAAAGTCTTCACCTAGAGACTTTTTTAATATTTGTTTTCATTAAATATATGGTTGGTAAAATGCACCAACAAAAATCAATGATCTTTTAAGGGCAATACTATTCCTACACCGCCCAATTTTAATTTTTATTAATCTCACACCCCCTTTTTCTCTAATTAATAATAAAATATTCTTAATTACCTTTAATAAGTATTTAATTATTAGACGGGACCTACACCAATGATTTATATTGATTTTTTAAATTTTTTTTAATAATATGGGACCCACATTTCTTTTTTCACACACCTCCTCCCTATCATATCACTTTTTTTTATTATTTTAATGTTGTGGGGTCCATTTTTTAAAAATCACACACCCCCCTTCCTATCCCATCACCTTTTTTATTAGGGTGGGACCCACTTGTTTCTTTTTATCACTATATATCGAGAGTTCTTGGTGCAACATGGTGAAACAATTTTGAGAGTTCACTTGTTTCAATTTCAATTGGATTATCGAGAGTTATATTTATCACATTTCTTGTTTTTGAGTATCATTCGCTAGTTTTCAGTGTTTTTCTAGCAATTAAAATGTCAAGATAATTTTTCGTGTTTTATCACATTTCTTGTTTTTGGTCGCAGAACGGTTTTATGTATCGTGGTAGCACCCGTATTGAGGCTCTTATGATAGCTTTGGAGGCTAATGGTTTTATTTATGAGGTGAATGCAAATCAAGAAACGAATAAGTTGGAAGATTTATTCTTTTGTCATCCAACGTCTTTAGGGATCTGGCGATCCTTTCCGCAAGTGTTATTGATCGATGCAACGTATAAAGAGATCAACCAAAGAGCGGTAAAGGTATAGAGATCAACCAAAGAGCGTTTTATAGGAACCAAAGAGCTATAGAGATCAACTGATTGGTGAAATTCCAGAATATTTTCAACCATATGTCACTGGAATCCAAAATGTTAAAGGTGATGGAAACTGCGGGTTTCGATCAGTTGCCGTTGCTATGGGTCGAAATGAGGAGGAATGGCTTGCAATTCGTCGTGATCTACTAGAGGAGCTAAATGAAAATAGAAAGCAATATAAAATTTTTTTTGATAGTGAATACAATCGCTTGGAAGAATCCCTCAATTTTTTTGAGGACCGTGCTGCACCTTTTTGTAATTGGATGTGGATGCCTAACACTGGTCTTCTGATCGCAAATAAGTATTATTGTATACTTCACTATTTAACAAATGGACGCTGCTTAACATATTTTCCTCTTTGGTCAAAGCCGCGATCTTCAAAAGAAAATCATGCCATCACAATCGCACTTGTACATGGCAACCATTTCGTGAAGGTTGATTTACAAGAGGGACACCCAATGCCAGATGTTTCTGGATTCAATATGTCTAAAAAAAGCCGAAAAAAAGAGAGTGAATGGGTTGAAATGTATAAAGATCGATTGCTCGCCTATAAGCCACTTAATTGTAATATAGATCTAAATGTTGTACCCGTGGACTGATAATGTATAAAATATTCAATGATGAATTAATTTGAGTTTTAATATTTATTTATGTCAAATTATTATATCAAATCACAATTAAAATACAATAATTTATATCAACTCATTAATTAATTCCTTATATCAAATCACAATTAATAAACAATGATTGAATGATTATTAAATAATGATTGAATGATTATTAAATAATGATTGGTTAATTAGAAAGTAATTAGAGGGAGGTGTGAGATTAATATTTTGGGGGGTGTGGGATTAAGGATGGCCTCTTTTAATTCCTTAGGGTGGAAAAAGTCAATCTAGTAGCTTAGTATGGTATGGGTAATAATGGTATGCTTGAAGCTAAAGTCAAAGACACATAAAAACTCAATGAATACTTTACTATTAAAAGATATTTATGGATGATATATAGAGATATACATATGCAACAAGTATGAAATCTAACAAGTATTATTAAATCCGCGTTTTGTTACGGACTTGAAGTTTATTATTTATATAGTTGTATAGATTCTAATCAAAATATACACGATAATGCAAATACATCTATTTATCAAAAATAATGACTTTTTTTACATATTTTTAAAACAATAATGTGAAAATGTTAAACAAAAACACAAACTTAAAAACATCAGAAATTTAGGATACCCGCTTATTGCAGTAGTTCTTTTTAAAAGAAAAAATAAAAAATAAAAGCCGAACCTATTACAAAACTTTGAACAAAGAATAACCTTATACCAATTTATAAAACTAAAGCATAAATAACACCCAACTAAAAAAGAGGTTCCTTCTTACAATATATATATATATATATATATATATATATATATATATATATATATATAAAGAAAAAAAGAATAAGAAAAAAATGGTTCCAACGGGTTTCGAAAGCTGACCTTTTGGTTAAATTACATGGCTACTAATCATTGCGACAACCATCAATTTTGTTATAACTCTTAGTAAGTTGAATAAGGAATTGTTGAAAAGAAAATAGAAAAACATGATATGAGCAAGATTCAAACCCAGACCTTCTGAATAAATAATTAGACAAAACTATTTGGACGAAGAAGCCTTATGTTAATTGTATTAAATGATAGTGTATTTAAACAAAGTTTTATTAATTTTTTATATATTTAAACGATATTTTAGTGTCTGAAATGACAATCAAATTTAGTAATGGTAATATAGATCAACACCAAACATGGAAGCAAGTAGTTGTGCTCAACTCCATGTTCTACCTTAAAATAATATATTCAACTTCATATATTTTGCCTTTTCTTAATGCAAGCAAGGTGTTTGTTTATAATATATTCAACTTAATTTATTAAAAAAAAATACTAAATATAACCTCTAAATTAGGATGGCAATTCAAGTCGGATTCGGGTTAGCAGGTTGGTGGGTTGAAATTACTTAACCCGAATCTAACCCATTAACACAATCAGGTTATCGGGTTCGGGTTAGCAGGTTGTCATCCTTAACCCGAACCTAACCCGTGTAACCCGTTTATTATACATATTGTTGGATTGACTAACAAGTTTTAGCGAATCAGATTGGTTTCGGGTCAATAAAGTCAAAGTGGGTTTAATTTATGAATAATTTAAGTTGTTTATATTTTTATTTTTGCAACCACTATCGTTGAAAATATACTATAGAAATTTCTAAAAAAAAAAAAAAAACAAAGATAAATTAGTATCAGGAAAAATAAAATAAAGAGTTATTTTAGTTAAATATGGTAGAATATATATATTCAATTTTATATATTATTATTTAGAAAAAATATTTATAAATTTTTTCGGGTTATCAAGTCGACCTATTTAATCAAATGATCAACCCGAACCTAACCTGAAAATAATTTAGGTTAGCAGGTTGGCGGGTCAGCGGGTTGGCGCGTTGAGATTATACAACCTAACCCATTATTTTTCGTGTCTAATTTCGTGTCGTGTCGAATATTGTCAACCCTACACTAAACTATAAAGAAAGATGATTTTACAATTAATATACAAGTAATTTAATGATAGTGTTTCTTTTATTGTTTTTTTAATGATTACTTTTTAAAAATTAAAGTACAATAATTTTAAGAGTTAATCATATAAATCGTTGTTACGGTTTATCTTAAATTACGAATTTCGTCCCGTTAGTTTAAAACGTTGCATAAATCGATCAGATTTGGAAACTAATTACGTTTTTCGTCCCTAGTTTCAAACGGACATCCATTTTAGGGACGAAATGTGTAAATAGTTAGCGATGATTTTAACGGAAAATTTTAACGAACATCCATTTAGGGACGAAATCCGTTATTAGTTTAAAAAATGAACGATTTATACAACATTTTAAACTTAAAGCTTATTTTAATGTTATAACTTATAACACATAAAATAATTGTAAGTTGTATTGTTGTTATTCTTTTGCTTTCTAACAAATATCTATTAATTTTTATAAAACAAATATTCTTGTCCATTTCTAATTAGTCTCTTATCCATTTATAAACTTAATTTCATACCAAATATTTGTCTTATTTTGTTGTAATTACAATTATTTCTTATATCCCTTTCAAACATTTATTTTATTATTATTTCCTATCCTAATCTCCAACAACCCGCATTTCTATTTACTTCCAAGTCCTTGAACTTGATACAACCTGTCAATATCCCTTCTTGAAAGGAAATCTTTGCAGTGTGGGTTCTCATATTAACTAATACCCGACAATCGGTTTGTTTCTTTTCTTTCTGTATTAATTAACCATTAAGTTAAAGGAGCGTTACGAAAATCTCATGTTTATAGTTGAAATAGAATGTTTTCCGGACGTGATTTGAGTTTGTTATGTTTCTAAAGGTAACACGAATGGTTCACTGAAACCGTACTTTCAAAAAATTAGAGACATTTTGTGTCCAAACATTAGATCCGTTTTCAAATAGTGTAACAACTTTGACTTTTTAATATTAAAAACGATCCGTGCAATTACATGTTAAAGAAAATGGTTAATAATGGTTTAATTATTAAACTTTCTGATAATTATCGTTTTAACCACTTAATTTTATTTGACATTGTTTTTATCCTTAACTTTTAAATATTTATCATTTTAAGTACTTAACTTTATTTGACGTTATTTTTATCATTAACACTTTAACCACCTATCATTTTAATCCTTAAACTTCCAAAAACACAATGTTTAAATCCTAAACTATCGATTAATTATTGTTTTCACCACTTATAAAATGTTTCGTCATCTAATTTAAATGATTAAAACGAATAATGGTTGAAAGTTTGGTGCTTAAAATGATATATGATTTGTAAGTTAAGGGTAGTAAAAATTGTTAAAAAATAAGTGATTAAAATGATTAAAGATTCAAAGTTATAGATAAAAACATTGTTGAAAAAGTTAAATAGTTAAAACGATAAATATTTGAAAGTTTGATGATTAAACCATTATTAGCCTTAAAGAAAACATCTACATGTTTCAAAGATGTATATATTTTGCGCATGACAACTTTTAATTTTATATGTTAATTTAATTCCGGTTTACAAATGTGAATAATGTATACATTTTGCGCAAGACAACGTTTAATTTTATAAAGAAAACGTGTAATCAACTTTAAAAGGAAATTTCTAGAGGACGGAAGTTAAACATTGTTTAGTAGTCGAAGGATGACTTTTGTAATGTTCCAAAAATAAAAATTGTAAAGAAATATATATCGTCAAAACAAACACGCTCAACCCTAAATTTTTTAGTTTGGTATCTTTTGAACCAAATTCTTAAGTATAATATATTAATGATTAGGTGATTAATTTTTGTTTAAAATATAAAACGTGTGTACCTTTATTAACTTAAAGAATAAATAATTGAATCTTTTTATAGTACTCCACCTTTTGAGCATGGATCTATATTTTGAAGTTCGATCTTATTATGGAGATCCAAACTTCTAATCTAGTGGTGGATTAGAGATTTTACATTAAAAAATCAAATTATAACCTCATATCATAGGCAATAACTTTAGAAACAATCGTTTGATGTGTAACCAAGGTTTAGGAATATGATCACGTTTCTAGTTACTTTGCTGATTTCTCCTACAAAGTTAACAACTCTATGTTTAAGTTATTAGTTTTAGTTTCTAACGATTTTTATCAAACATACCCATAAAAAATGTATACGTTATCATTTGATTCAGGTTACATATACGATCACATTTTTCAATATTGACAGACTCTTTTCATAGTAACTCGTTGAGTTTTGAACAAAAAAATAACAGAAATTTAGTTTATATTATCCAAAGTACTTTTATTAAAATCTACTGATTCTCAATTTCAAAACTACTAGCTTTTAATGATTTAGGGGAAGTTCTCGTTCCTTCACCTCTAGAAATCCTGCCAATAATCAAGATGTTCAGTTGATCCCTCAACCTTTGTAGGTCAAATCGGTTAGGCTCGAAAGCGCCACTGTTGAAGTAATAAACCACTTGTACAAAAGTCAACAAATCTTCCTTGTTGAATCTCTAGCCACCGTTCAACTAATCTCTAACATGCAATCTGTTCACAAGAAACATAAGGCTCGGACGTGAGAATCAATATTCATGGATATTTAAGATGGATATAGATCGGATGATGTATTTAATGATCGAATATGTGAAGTAATGTAAATATGAATGGTAAAGAAAATCAAGGACATTCAATTGAAATAATGTTCTTGATTTAAGTTTTTAAGGTTAGAATCAGATGTCTCTAAATGAGGTTTCCAATCTTGTATTTATATTGCTTTCAGCTTCGGGCTATTATCCTCTGGATAATAGTCCGCTTCTCTTCTACGGCGCCCACATGCTTCTTTTCTCTGTCAACATGGTTAATAGTGTACTCCTTCGGCTTCCCTATATTATCCATTAGGTATTAGTAGTTCCTCAAACATCTTTACTGATACCCCACGTGATACAGTATATTTGACTGTCCAAGCCTCCCTTGTCAGTCATACACGTGTTTTTTGTAAGACTTTTTCCTTTATACGATTTAGCGATATCAGCTTGTTTTTCGGGATAGAGCTTCGACTCAAAATGACTATCTCAAACATACCGAAGCTCAACTGATTATTGTAAATACATCTAGAATAACTTTTACATTTTTTTCTCAAAACAACAACCAAAAAAAAAGTTAAAAAAAACTTCAAAGTCCAAAAGTAAACAAATTTGTCTGTCTCTTACTCTTTAGCCCTATATTTCTAAAACCCCTAACTACCTCCCCACCTATATTAGCCGTCACCATCTAATCCAGAAATTCATAACTTTTAACAACTCAAAACCCCCAAAAATATAATTATTTCCGCAAAACAAATTTCATTTCTGAAAAATGAATCAATTAAGTAATAATAGTGATCATCATCTAGATCCTGATGATTCTGTTCATCATTTGGTTACTGAAATTAGCTACGATTTTAGTAATCAAATTGATTCTGAAAATATAGCTAAAACGGAGCTATTATTGCCGGAAAATGATGATTCTGTTGATCAATTGGAAAGTGAAACTAGCTTTGAATTCAGTAATCTTCAAATCGATGCTAATTGTATACCTGAAACGGAGAAATTGATGCAGGAATCGCCGGAAAATGATGATTCTGTTAATCAAAATGAAGCTAAAACCGATTCTAATTCACAGGAAATGACGTCAGATTCGGAGAAAATGACGTCAGCATCGCCGGAGAATGATGATTCTGTTGAACAATCGGCAGCTGAAATTAACACCGGAGTCAATCATCTTCAAATTGAAGCCAAAACCGACTCTAATTCGCAGGCAGTGACGTCAGTATCACAGGAAATGACGTCAGCGTCGCCGGAATCTGAAGCTGATGATGATTCTGTTAATCAATCCGAAGCTGAAATTATCGACGGAATCAATATAAAGACGTCAGAATCACAACAAATGACGTCAGCATCGCTGGAATCTGACGATGAAGATGAAGATGATGATGAAGAAGAAGGTGAATTTACATTTATGTATGTTGGAGATAATGATTCATACAATACAGAATTATTCGAAACCGGTCAGATCCGGTTTCCGTTATTCGATCAAAGCTTATTATCAACCGGTGATAGCCGGTTACCGATAACAGTTCCGGTAGATAATGTATTCATTGAATCGCCTCGTCGATCTAACGGAAAATCCGACGGAATATCCACCGGAACGTTTTGTGCTATACCTAAAGAGTCTGAATCCGGTTCACCGGAGATTAAGATCAAAAGTAACTCGACCGGGTTTTCGAAGCTTTGGCGGTTCAGAGATAACATGAACCGGAGTAATAGTGACGGTCGTGATGCATTTGTTTTCTTTCAATCTCCACATAACGGAAAAGCTAACGGCGTTAGTGGAGTTAACGGAGAAAATGACGGAGCGACAAGTTCTAGTTCTAAATTTGATGGAAAAGTTATCGGCGTTAAAGTTGACGGAAAAGTTAACGGGGTTAAAGTTGACGGAAAGGAAACGGAGAAAGTTGTTAAGAAAGGAAAAAAGAAGGTGAAATCTGCACATGAGGTTTATTTGAAACAAAAGGGAGGGAAACCGGAAGACGAACGGCGGAGGTCGTATTTGCCGTACCGGCCGGGGTTAATGGGGTTTTTCACGAATGTGAACGGTGGTCTAAGCAAGAATGTGCATCCGTTTTGAGATGAAGGGTAATTTAGTAATTTTACCCAACGTGTAATATATCGTTTTTTACTATATTTCTGTTTTTATATAAACATTTGTTTTAATTTAGTTGATTTTGTGTTGACTAGAGGTTAACACACATGGCTTTGAGAGGAGATGCTTGTAAATTTTGCAACTCGTATGCGCCATGTTTTTTAAGACGCTCTGTTTCAATCAAAAGGTTAATTTTGACGGAGTAATCTGTGGTTATCTTAAACCCAACTAAAGTTTTAGATTGTAGTTGTGAGCATAGAGTATTGTTTTAGGTTGTTTAGGTTAAGCGGGTCGTTATTTGGATTTAGACAAATAAATTTCGAATCATATTATGTTTGTATGTGACATTTCAGTTTAATAAAATTACTGACCGTTAAAAAAAGTTATGTGTGGATGTATGTGTGTTCTTTACTTTTTGAGGTTGACGGTTTGAGGTTCGAGTCTTGTTGGTTACAAATTAGTGTGTAATAAATTGCGGTTCTCCTAAATTTTTTTTAAAAAGTGGACCGGTATGAAAAGGCACGATCAATCAAAGCCTAGTTAGTCTGAATAATAGCACGCTTGGATCCATGTAACGCGCTGTCACTAGTTATGTTTGGTGAAGATTAATTATAGAATCTGTTAATGCATACATTATGATACTTATACTATAAGAAGTAGAACAGACTGATAATGATGGATAATTAGTACTTGTTGTGATGCAGTTTCGTATGGCCCAGAGGAGGGTGTTTAATGACATTAGAGACGTAAGTCACATATTTCGAGTCTGAGATTAGGGTTAAGATATATACTTGAGCAGTCTTCATAAATCGAAGCTCCATTAACAGGTTCTTTGTGGGTGTGAAATCCCGTCTCTTGGCACTCCCTTAAAATTTTCATCCCATCAGGGTCGGTTAATCGAAAAAACCCATAACTCCTGACATGTAATAACTTTCATGAGAGAACGTTTTTTCATTCATGGCAACATCAAAAGTCCAAGTCAGAGCAGCCACTGTTAGAAGGTGATTTTGACCCATTTATAAGTCAATGGGTCGATTTGGGTTATTTTTATCTTTAATAGTTTAAAAGAGCTTAATATTGTAATAATACTTAACTTCTTAACCCATGTAGTTAGCTGAACAGCGGGCAAAAAATGTTTGTGGGTCGGGCCCAACCCATACTAAAAACTTATTGTTTTATGCCCCTTAACTGACCCGCCCGTTTTGTCATCTTTACCGTTTATACAAGGAAATGGAAGCTACAAGGTTGAGTGTATAGACGAAAAGTATTATTTGAGTTCACTTAAATTTTCGGCTAAAAAACAAACGAACAGAAAGAAAAATTCTAATTACTTTCATTTTTGCAAATGGATACCATAAGAGTGCATAATAGGTACATACCTTGATGTATCAGTAGGAGCCATAACAATAGCTACGGCCTCTGGTACCATCACCTGAAATGGTACAGAAGATCGAAAAATAACGAGTTTAATGTGCCCAAGTGACTAAAAGCACATTAGCTAACAAAATAAATTTGACGGAAAAAAAAAAAAAACTTTTATCTACAAAATGAAGTGTAATACGTACATGTGTATTACTGTCACAGTGTCACCAAAAGAATTGTATAATAACGAGTTATACCTGGTAAGAATATTGGGTATGCAGATCAACCGATGACATAAAACAGCTTTGGGAAGGATGTGTCTGAAGATAAAAGAAAATATATATTAGATTATGTAATTATCAAGAAAAATACTCAATAGATTATGCATAGTTACGTTTTGGCGCGTTATTAAGTATAAGATCAGTTCATGATTTTAAGACTTAAAATAGAAATTGTAGCTATAAGTAGCAACTTGGGCAGGTTAGGTGGTTATTGAAACGAGTCAAACGGGTCAGGTCGAATAAACCCACCAACACCTTTTATCAAATGTGTTGGTGTTTAAATAAGATTACAAAAACTATACTATTAACATTATAATATAAGTTTTTATTAAGCGATTTATGACGTTGTGAAATGATTCAATAGACTTTAAGTGACTTTCAAGTTTCAACCCGTTTAAACCATATCGCCGTTTCACTTTTAGCAAACCTTTTAAGTTTTACCCATATGACCAGTTGAAGATAATATATAGCCAAGTTCCCAAACCGACCCGTTTTCAGGTAAATGGGTCAAAATTTCCAACTCTAACTATAGCCTTAGAAACACCAAATTTAAGTTTTGGGCAGTCTTATATTTAACTACGGTAAAGTCTTTAAAACGACATTACAATAACAAACTAAAAGATACAGAAAGTCATACATGGATCCATCCAACAGGGAAAAGAGATTGTTCATTTTGAATGGCAAATATCTCCTCCTCGTTAACAGCTTGACACTATAGAATAAACAGAATAACGTAAAGAAAGCCTTCCATATGAAAAGAACATAGAAAAAAACACAGATTGACGTACAGAGTTAGAAGTTGTATCTTGTTTTGGTATTATAAGAGTTGTTACGTAATAGGTCCCTTCTTTCTGGAAACGAAATGAATAAACAAACTCAGTTATGTGGGCAACTTTTTTTAAATCTGTTTAAACAATTTCCGTAGCAATGCAAATGAGACCAACAAATGTGGAAAAATAAGGATTACAATCCAACATCAACGATCAACATTCAAGAGTATTGATCTTACAAGAAAAGCTCCAAGTATGCCACAAGTTTCCAGATCTTTGCTTGTGTTGACTTCGGCAAGATCAAGAAAGCCGTCTAGTAATTGTGTCGACTGTAAAAGTTAACCCTTATTAAAAAAAATTATAAATGACTTTGCGGGGGTGCCTACATGAAAATGCATTGTAGAGTGGACGTGTAAAACTTAGAGGACTTAATTTTGACCCGTTTACTTACAAATGGGCAATTTGGATTGTGTTTAACAGATCAAATAAACCTCCAAAATCATTTTTCTTTCTTTTTAAGTTATATTTCTTTCGTTTTGGATAATTTATCGGGTTAACCCGGCCCAACTGTTTTAATAGAAAACTCATTTTTAGAGGTGGAAATTCCCGAAAACAACACGAACCTGACCCAAAAATAAATGTGTTTGGATAGACCCACCAACCTGTTTCATAAATGGGTCGTATTCTTTTTGGCATGTGGTTAAACTGGACATGGTTGCACTAAGGTCTTAGCAACAACACTCAGCGTATTGACCCATTTATTTAAACTTTTTACCCATCAAACTGTTTATTTTGAACTTTAAGCAGTTTGACCCGTTTAAGTAAACAGATCTACGGGCATGTCCTGGTTAGGCTTATTGGGGTTAGTATTAATATTTTTGACACGAATAACTATTCGAGTAATGTTCGGGATTGGTTTTACCACCTCCCTTTATTTTGACCCAAGCTAGTTTTGTTCCATTGCCACCGTGCCCATTTTGCCACTTCTAGCACTAGAATTAGACCACTTAAGCATACAATATGAAAACTAAAGTTCTAAATCTTACGATGTGCACATCTTTAAGGAAATTAGATGCCGTTGATTCACCATTTAAAGATTTTGTACGACTACTCTCTGAACTTAGACTTGTGATTCGTGAAACCCCTGCAGTGTGTGGTGCCTTGTGTATGCAGGAGATTACAGGGGACGGATAAGAATGAGTAACTCTGCATAAAGTAGGCTGCATAACATCTCTTTTGTTCATTATAATATCTCCTGCTACTGCCAAGCGGGAATGTTAGACGCATGAGCCAATGCCACTTTGTTGCATTTGCCTGGTGGAACCAATTGGAATTAATTTTCTGTGTTCAGTTAATAGGGTCGAATATAGAAAAAACGTTATGCAAGAAAGAATATCAACAACACGCTTTAAGAAAAAGATGATGGGTTGTATAATGTTATTAACAGCCACGAGACCTCACAAAATGAACTCTATAAGTCTTATTATGGAAAATGCACTTTTGATTCAGGAGCGGTTTCATATTCAGCAAAAAACAGCCATATTCTACACTCTCAAATACGAAAATAGAGTTTGTAGTAGCAACCAACAATTTGATTGACTTAAATTAAAGTGGGATTTTACATCACGTAAAAACCTACTGCAGCTTGGCGCTTTTGATGAATATGTACAAAGTTGGCAACACATAACTCGCGAGTTAAGCACTTTGTATAGACTATAGACGTAATACCCAAGTACATCATCTCCCACCAGATATCGAGCGCTTGTTTCAATTATGCTGTTGTTTGGACTTTAGATATGTGTTTAAGGTAATTAAGAATTAACTTTTAATCGCGTATTCAACTTTAAATGAGTTCTATTAACTTTAAATGAGGTATGTGAAACTGAGTAATATACTCAAATTCTATTAAGATGATTACGATCACAACAATTTCATTACAGGGATAAGTGTGTGAAAATGTATTTAAACTTTACTTTGAAATATATTTGCATGTATTCAACTTTAAATGAGTTTATCGTGTGTGTATCTAACTTTTAAATATTGTTATTGCATACGGATCTTTAAATATTGTTATTGCATATACATGCATCTAGGGTTTTTATGAATTGTATAAGGTATAAATATTAAATTTTACACGTTCGCCAATTTTTATCCCCCAACATTGACATTCAAGATCCGTGACACTGCATGTGTGCCACATGCGTTGTCACGCCAATTGTTTACAAGTTTTCAATTGGTCGGATACAAACAACATAGTTTGATACATTTCCAGACACTTATCTAACTTCAAATAATTCAATTCTATTTCTCGGATACACAATAAAGCCAATAATCACTATGTAAAAGCGGTTTCATCTTCTTTAACAAGTCCTAACTTCATATTTACTAACACGAACAAGAATTAAATAAGAAATTGATCATGAAAACTTGTGCTTACTGAGCTAAAGAAGGAGAACGATGCAGAGAAATCGATGAATCGTTTTGTTGATCTCGATCAAATTTCGTCTAAATCGATTCAATCTTTTTGTGCAACTTGTCAATTTGATGCATCTTTTGGTGTGTGTGATTGTGCACCTTTTATGTTGGAATAAACAGTCGTAAATAATATGCATGATGAAAGGTGGTCCTGGTGGGAGTATGTAATTACAAAATACTCCTTGGTTTGTTTATGCATTATGAATGAGTTTTGAGGTCATATATGTCTTTTACTTAATGTTCATATTTCTACTAAAAATTTCTTTAAGTTAGTTACTTAAATGGTTCATGTGGTTTGTCGGATATTACAGATCTCGTGATTTATATTTTTCAGCATCTATCGTTGTAGTTTGTTATTGTTAGCGAGCTAGTCGTTCAACTCAAAAAGTGCAATTAAATACTCGGAGCCAAATATGTAATATTTACAAATCACATTGACCGAAATCTTAATGGTTAGAAAACTATAAGGACTAGACCCTCAAAGTGATAAAGATTATAAACTACAAGAAGTGGTTCCATAATAATAAACCACAAAAATTAAATCCGTTATATCCGACAAAATACATGGACCAATTATATAATTAACTCTTATTCTTTTTTTCTTTTCACATTACTATAACAATAAGAGTGAAAGAATATGAAACTAATTTAAGAAGAACTGAGTCGTTGATTTTATCTACCGATTCACATAAAGTGATATTCATCAAAATCGTTGAGTGGTTCAATCGTTAATCACCCGGTCAGCCAAACCCTCACACCGATCATTAGATGATAAACCCAAACCAACCCTAAACCTAACCCTAACGGACCCAAACCCACATATCAGGTTTGTGCTTATCATCTAATACCGATAAATACGACCCAAGGCGATAAATCTGATTTCTTTGAATGGGTAGATGACACAATATAAATATGGTTATGATAGCCAATAAATTAGCCTAAATAAAAGTTTAAACATATGGATAAAATTCATAAACCCTCATATCAAGAAGATAACTCATTTAGAAGCCATGGTGATTTCCCCAATCACTTTCTTTATCCAAAATGTCTCCATTCCTTAGATTTGTCATCTAGGGTTTCATTTTTTATACCAATTTTACAATTGCCACAAACAAAAAATGTACACCTTTTAATGCATTATGTACATGTACTTATAGCATCACTAATTTAAAACCCTTATCCCCATGAAACACTTCTCTTGGAGGAAATGAACATTTGCTTCATTTGGAGAAACAAGTACTTTGTAAGGTAACTCCTTTCTCTTTTTTAACGAAATTATTGAGTACGTTTATCGGATATGGTGTTATAGTGTATATGTGTTAGCCGTTAATGCATTATGGGAAATGCGTGTGACATTAATCAGAAGATTGTGAGTTCAAGTTGTATTGAGACGTTTTTTTGAGTTATTATGACATGTTTATGTTTTGACTATTAAATATTGAAGAAATGATATACATTGCGAAAGTATTGTGTTAAAGATTGCATGTTGGACATTAGAAACAAAATTTAAAGGATTTTGCAAGATTTGTTGATGTTTTATGATGATTCGAAAACTTCTAAAACGAATTTGATATGATAACATTTTATTGTTTAATGATTTTAATGATGATTTGTAACAGGTTTGAATAAAGATTAAGGATAATATTGATGGCTGGGAATTTTAAGAATTATTTCACACTATGTTGCAACAAAAAGCCCTCGGTAAGAGCTTCTATAATTCTGGTTAAAAGTTTACGATGATTAGGTTTAAAGTACAACATGGCTTATGTTTTGGTCTTCCGAGCTTATTTGTTTCGTCTTATCCTTTATGACCCTATTTCTTTCTGATAAGCTCATAAAACACAAAATAAGCTAAAAGAATGATCCTATATGAACAATAAGCCAAAAAAAATAAAAAAAAATTCATAAACCGAAAGTATAAGATAAAACAAACACCCTCTAAGCCTAAGACGTCGAGATTCAAACAATGCCATATAATATTTTCATATATTTGTTTATCATAAATATCCTTTCGTTGTTCGGTTGGTTATAATGAGGTTTCACTATATTACAAGAGCTACCAAATTATGCTAGCTATAAACCAAATTAAATAACATATAAGTAATTAATATAATCATAATATGAAGGATTTGCTAAACAGAAACTCGAGACTATGTTTAATATATTAAGACATGCTTAAATGTATTATACGTTAAAAATAACAACCACATTATTTATACAACGACACGACATATGTATTTAAGGAACCGTTCCTAACTTTAACACTATTATATCTTTGGCAAGATAGTAATATGTATATGAAATCTTGTTACCCCTGTATATTTCCTAGTTAGTCCCTTAGGAAGTCTTCGAAGACACACATTTAAAAGAAAATGTTCATTGATTGATTTTACGCATATTTTGCTAATTTTATTAACCGGTGAGACCAAATTAAGTTAGGAAAACTTTTTAACCATGGTCCATGATTAATATTATCGATATCGTGTACTATTTGTTTTATACATATAGATAAATTAGAAATTAATTTTGAACCTTTACCTTTCTAATAACCACTTTACGATGATTGTGTTTAAAATGCAACATAATTGTTTGCGATCGAATATTTTGGGTGCTATTATATATTACATATTTTAAAATATAAAACATAGTTTTAAATATTTGGATAAAACATGATTTAACTTATGTTATAATGAAACACGTAATCTTTTTTAAGCACATATCTTTGTGTTTATTTTAAAACCACATTTTTTAGATGCAATTTTTAAATATACAATCCCAAAATACCCCTAATATAAATATTTCACGCACATTAAGCCGTTGAGGCTCAACCATGACATATAATATTTTTGGATGTTTATTTTGTTATAAACATCCAATTAGTTTGGTGTTAATGATATTTCACAACTCTACAGGAGCTACCAGATAAAAAAAAAATATATTAAACAAAAGACGTTTTTACATAATGTTTAAGTTTATCATTTTCTATAAGCTTATTCGTAAACTTGGTTTGGTTGACCAACTTATTAAAAATAGAGAAAATCACAAAAATAATCAATTTAGAATTCAAAAATACCAAAATAATCATCTGATTCGCGCCATTTTTCTCGCGCCTTTTTTTTCGTCGCGAGATTGAAAATAATATAAATGATTGGTCATAAATTGACCACGTCCTCGCGACTTTTTTGGTCCTCGCGACATTTTTCTCGCGCCCATTTATGACCAATCATTTATATTATTATCAATCTCGCGACGAAAAAAATGGCGCGAAAAAAATAGGGCGAATCAGATGATTATTTTGGTATTTTCAAATTCTCAAGTGATTATTTTTGTGATTTTCTCTTAAAAATATACGTCCCCATAAACCCCAAAGCATAAATTTCGATTCCGAGCACCACAAACTTGTTATATGAGTCACAATTAGTAGATGCCATCAACATCCAACAACGTAATCAATTAAACAAATATAAGATTATAAGTATAATATCAAATCTTGTTACATGTATAGTTTTCCTAGCTAAGTCCCTTAGGAAGTCTCTGAAGACACAAAAAATGCACAATTCGGTAAGTCAACGATTAAAATAGTCAAATAATTATTTATGCACAATAATTGAATTTTCACATAGTGTTTCGAAATTAAGTAATTTGAGAACTTGATAACCATGGTCCAAGATCTAGTGCCCGATAGCGCCCTAGTTGATGGCATTCATTTAACGGCCGGCACTCGAGGAACCAGGGGCACTCCATACGGAGCAAACAAGTCTTAGGGATGAGACGCCCGCGCAAGGACCTTAATATTACGAAAAAATAATAAATATTATTGCCATCACCTACAATATATAACTTTTCTTTATTAATAATTTTAATTGTGTTCCCTATATTTTCAGGATTTTCCATAAGCTACAACGTCATCTTAATTTTTGTTATTTGTATAATATAAGATACGTGCCTCTAACATCACCTATTATTTCCCCGTTTAATATTATTATCAGTATCGAAAAATAGTTGTATGTCCAACAAAGCTGATATCCATTAATAAATTATAAACTTATGATTTTAAATAATAAGTAATAAATAATAAATAATTAAATAATAAATTTTTTTATGAAAGTCAATAGTTTTTCGATGGGGACTTTCTATAAGTGGCATAACACAATTATAATGGCTTTTAAATGTCTAGAATGGACAACTCTAATTTGTTTACATACTTGAATATGTTGTCGATTCAAGTACTCTAAAAAACATTGTTTCATATGTGATGTTTTTGTGAACCGAAAAATATCCGTTACTAGTTACTACCGTCTCATCGCCAAGTTATATGCACGTACGTTTGAAAATTGTCGTGATCAAACTCATCAAAGTTTTAGTGTTATGAATTTTTGTTTAGGAAAACGTTTGATATGTTCGATTGACATATCTAATTATTATCTAATGCATTAAATGTTTAAACTTAAATAACTTAATTATTAATTTTAACAAATACATTAAATTAGTAATTTCTTTCACATCATATTACGCATACTAATTAGACATACCAAATAAGGAATTGGGGATAACGTATGTGACACCGTCAAATATTCAAGTTTATAATTACTATATACCGACCAAAAGGTTTAGAGATGATGAAAATGCATTTAAACAAACTAAAAAAACCTTTTGTTATTATAAGATGTTGACGTATAATAGGCCGTCTATTATATGTGTATGATTATTATCTAATCTAATCTAATGTATCTAATTATCTAGTAAATGGGTAACGTTTTATCTGTTCAAATTATTTGAAAATGAAAAATCTTTTGACTCGATGTATGTTGCATAGCTGGTGTATTCTGTAACCTTTTTCAAACCCGTGTGACCGCCATCAAAATATTTAGCTCATCTTGATTTACATTTAATTAGTATAAATCATACTCCCTTTCTCCATTTGAGATAAAAAAAAATTATTATCTCTTTTCGAAAATCTTAAAATTGGTTTAATTATTTCCATACTCTTAAAATTCATCCTCCTTTTCTAAGACCGATCAACCCCGATCTAACACAAATATATTAACTTAAATTTTTATTACTCTTATGATTAACGTGAAATACTAAATGGTCAATATAATCGTACTTAATTTCATGTATGTAAGTAGTAAAGTTAAGCTTAACTATCTATATGTCTTGACATATAATGTTGGTGGTCTATAGATTAAGTAAAATAATTAATTGTATAAATCGTTCATATATTTGGTTAGATTGAAGTAATTTGTCTATACGTAGTGAAAGCAAAATCCATATGTTACAAAGATGTTTTATTTAAAAGTTTCACTATTGTTTGTTTATGCTTGTATTTTTAAAAATTCGTGAACGAAAATTGCAATCTAACAAAAATAATTACAATAGAGATGGTTTATCAATAAACTATTTTTCTTGAACTTATATAATAAAGGTTTATAAATGACTTGACAAATTTATACTATCTATAAAAATTTGAACTATAATTCTTAATATTGAAATTTAAGAAAAAAAATGACATAATTGCTCTTCATTTAATTAATAAAAATCTATTTATATTAATTTGCTAACCTTTTATTCTTCAATTTTTTTTTTATTAATTTATAAAAAGAATACATTAAATTCAACACACGATAAAGTTTCAAATTTTAAAAAAAGATTAAACTAGAAAACGCTGAAAAAACTAATTACTATTTTAATTGTCCGAATAGCCGATATATTATATACAATATATATATCACAAAACGAATGAGAAACTATATGAAAATATTATCACAATATAACGTTTTTCATAATACGTTTTTTTAATTTTATTTTCGTCGTATCATTGCGTGAGTATTTTACTAGTAATGTATAATAAAAATATAAATATAATTAAGGAACTATGTATCCTCTGACCATGGAATGTGGGAACACATATAGGCTAGCCATAACTGAAAATTGTGCAATAATTGGGTCAGAAATATGCAGACCTGGTCACCAAGCCATAAAGATTAGGCAGACACCGCCCGAGCCGGCCAAGGTTGGCGTGCGCCCAATCGAGCCAATTAGACCCACCGCTCACCCGATTAATGGGACCACGATCTTAACGCCAACTTTTTTATTCCCTTTTCTATTAAACCGCGTTGAAATAATTTTATTAATTTATTTTAATATCATGCTTATAAGTCCCACAAAATACATTATTTTCAAAAAGTCAATAATACACCCCCACCAGATAACATGTAGTAATATTATTTTATGTTAATTTATTTAAGAAAAATGCTAACCATATGGGTGTCGGTTTACTGACTGTTTTTTGAGCCTTTTTGACGGTTAATTTACATGTAATTTATGCATAAACTTCTTATCTTAACTATTGTCTCGGGGGCTATGATCAGCAAATTCTTTTTGTTTAAAACTTATAGTATTAGTAAAAAGCTAACATGAAATTACATTTCGCGTCAGTTTATATGGATTTTATGTAAAACCGGATACATGTAGTAATGATTTTGAAAATTAAATACATATAATTTGACCCGCGTAAAGGTTTATACTTACAATAAAGTTTAATATAAAAATTAATACAATTTCAAACATTTATCCCTAATAAAATAAAAACGATTTCACATTATTATAGTTATTATACCCCGTTAGATAACATGTAAGAAATCATATTTAAGACATGTGAACATGAAGATATGAATTTTGAAGTTTGAACATTTTTTAAACATTTTTACCTAATAAATTAATGTTAATTTTAATTGATTACATTATAGTAATTTGATAGATTATATTAGATACATTAACATTAATCATGCAAATTAACATTAATTTTTCCAATGTGAATATTTTGATTCTAACTAATTTTACTTTCCATATACATTTTAATATGGTTGCAAATTTTACGAAAAGTCACTATATTAAAATTCTCCGACTAATCTTAGTAGTTTTTAATATGTAATTTCAGTGATCTGGAACTAAAAGAATAACAACACGATACTTTTCTGATAAACTAAAACACAATATTTTAGTCATTTCACTTTATTTAGGTATTACAAACATCACGTTCACGATAACCGTTCACGCAATTTACTCTTTTATTCTTCCTAAAACACAAACATCACACTCTTTTTTTCATGAAATATAAAAATAAACCTTATGTCATTCGTGACCAGTCTCCCTCAATCCTCTTGTCCCAATACTTTCATCAAATTCTATTTCTATTTTCTCAATGTTTAAAGTAATAAATATTTATAAAAAGAAATTATAAAATTATAAAAAAAAATAATACAAACTTTGATATAACAACTTAACTTAACCATGGTTAATTCCCAATATTGCTATAAATAAAGTAGCCCCCACTTTGTTATCACACAAACGTATCTGGTCTCTCAAAATTTAACAAAGGTTTTTAGCTATACTAATTTCCACTAATTATTTCGTCAAATTTCACTAATTCATTTTTCCGCCTTATTATTTTCCATCTGTTTACGTTTATCGTATCGTCGTTAATCAATACAAATTTGTTCAATCACACATAAAATGATGATCATCAATCTCTCATCATCAATCTCTGGAGAAAAAGTTTCTATCATAGAAATGATTTTTTTTTTCTTATGAAGATTTTTGTTATCACAGAAATGAATTGATTGATATCGTTTTTTATGTTTTTGTATCGATTTCGGTTGATATTCAGCTCAATCACAAAATTACAAAATTATGAATCTGATTTGAATAACTTTGTAATTTTTCGTTGAATTTCTGTGTTTTTTGTTTCTAAGCTCAATTTGAAGCTGTTTTACAAGTTTTTATGTAAAATTTTTGTTATATAAATTAGTCGATTTTCGATACTCGATCACAAATATATGATTATATGAGTTTTATTTTCGAAATTTGACAAAACTAGTCGATTTTCGTCAAAATATTCTACTTCCGGAACTGAATTTTTTGAAAAATTTTTCAGGTTATTGAAGATATGGCTGCTGCTAATGGTTGTACAATTGATGACGCCATTGATGGATTGAAGAAGCTTCTGAGGTAACATATTTTTTTATTTTTTATTTACAGTATTTATTAATATTATTTATTATTATTGATTATTAATTATTAATTATTTATCTCCGAAATAACAGGATCAGAATTAAAAAATTATTAATTTCAACAATTTGCTTTGATTTTATCATCATAAAATTTATCTGACTATTTAGCATTTACACCTCCCGTCAGCCGGCCGTCATGTTACAGATCCCAATTTCAATACTTTATGTTACTTTTTCCTTTTTACTATTCGTGTTTGTTTGTTTTTATATAAGAGACTTACGGCTTATTGATATTATATAATTATTTATGTGGTTATTACCGTTTATTATGTTATAATATACAGTAATAAACTCATAAACGGTTATATAAACCGGAAAATCTTGGTTTATCAAAAATAAACTGAAATGTCAATAAGCCATAAGCCGCTTATATAAACCCAAACAAACACCCCCTTAGAGTTTTTTGGTTTTTAAAAAAAGTTTTTTGGAAAAAGTTTTACTTTAGTAGTGAAAACTCTATATTTGGGGTCATAGCAAGTTGGTTAGGGGTATAGAGCCATAAGCACGGTAGAAAGTGACAAAGAACGTTTATTCGAGAAAAAACTTCATAATAAAAAGCGTGTTTAAGAAACACAAATTTGAAATCATAAATCCAACTTCAGCTACTTGTGACAAATATATCGTAATTTAATTTGATCATAGTTTCAACTTTAGTTACTTGTGACAAATATAAATGACAAATATATCCTAATTGAACTATGGTCAGTTTGTAATGATAGATTTATTTTGACAAATTTCTTTAGTTTTTTAACATTAAAATCATCATTTTACCTTTTCGTTTTAATTTTTTATATTTTTGAAAAATAAAAGAAGAATAAAAGGGGTACAAAAATCAATTTCTATTTTATTTATTTATACTTACATCGTTATATTTAATGATTTTTACAGTGATAACAAGGACCTTAAAGTTATCGCGGCCGAGAAAATCAAACAACTAACAGCGGAATTAGTAGCTGAAGAGAAGAGTGACTTTAAAGCGGTCGAAAGGATTAAGGATGGATTTGCTCGGTTTAAGAAAGAGAAATATGAGTATGTTTTTTATTGTACCTTTTTATTTATTTTTTGAAATGCTAAAATCATTATTTTCTGACTATAATCCTAATCCATTTATTTCAGTAGTGGGCAGAGCATGAGTGTTTTTTGTACTGTCACTTTTTAATTGGGATATGATTATTGATTCCATTTTGTCACTTTCTTTAAATCCATTAATTTTTCATCCGAATAAAAACACCTGAGAAGAAACAAAGACTTGATTATAATTATATTTAGGAGGTGTTTGTTGGACCTTATACAAGGAGCTTATGACTTATTGATATTTCGATTTATGCTTTATAAGCATGGATTTTTCGGCTTATGTAACCGTTTATGGACTTATTACTGATTATTATGACGTAATAAACAATAATAAGTCCATAATTAGTTACATAAGTCGGAAAATTCGGGCTTATGAAACATAAGCCGAAATGACAATAAGCCATAAACCGTTTATATAAGCCAAAAAAACAAACTCTTATATTTATATAAACCTTTTAATGTGGTTTGTAAATTTTATTTCAACATTTTCGAAATCTTTTGGGCGGATTTCATTTTTAATATGAACGGTTTATGGAAATATGTCCATATCAGAGATGATATAGAGACAAAATGTTTTTTCGTAGAGATTGTATCTCTATTCTAAAAAGTAGACAAATTATAATATGATCTTAATATATAGACGGTTTATGCGATTAACATAAATCATAAATCGTTATTAGAAGCGAAATAAAGGGAAATAATTTATGTGGAAGAAAGGTAAAGATATTTATGGAGTAAAAAATCACCCCGCAAGGTTGCGGATTTATTTTTAAAGGGCATAACTAAAAATATAATTATTTTTTGCATTATGATAAAATTGTAGCGGAACAACTGTCTAGTTTGTTCTGGTCCTAGTTTCGCCTTGATAATTATCCATAATTTATAACCTTTTCGATAAATCATTAGTCTTATGTTTTATAAACGCATTTTCTCGGTTTGTTAATAGTTAAAATAAATTTATAACAAACAACTTTTTAATAAGTTGTAGACTATTAGTTAGGTGTAGTGCCAGCTACACAGGGGAATATTTTACTCCATAATCAATCAGCCTTAACTTGCTTGTTAAGTTTGACTTAGGGAATTGGATTTTTATAAAATGGTTAATAAACCATGGTTAAAAGATTAATTAGCATTGGTAATTTTTTAATTAAACCATAATAAATTTAAGATGTTTCTTATTGTCGATACATTTTCCGTTTTGGTTCGATACAACTATCGTTACAGAGTGACTATTTGTCGATCGACTAACCATTTCATGTTCTTTTTTGACAGAACAAACCCCACTTTGTATAACGCACTTGCCACAGGCCAAAGCCCCAAGGTTACTTATCTTTCTATACATCCTTTTGTTGTTTTTCTTTAGTAACGATACATGAGCATGAGTTGGTCTACTAACCGATAGGTTGTGAGTTATATTCTTGTATTTTGAGAATATTCAACTAATGCATTTTCTAGTTGGTTAAATGTCGATTTTAAGTTGCATTTTAGTACCAAACTCACTCGCATACTGAATATACTAAAAAAAAACTTTATTTGTGCTCATAATTTGTCTTTAAACTATATCGCAGTTTTTGGTGTTTGCGTGCTCTGATTCTCGAGTTTGTCCATCACACATCCTTGATTTCCAACCTGGGGAAGCCTTTGTGGTTAGAAACATTGCTAACATGGTTCCTCCTTTTGATACGGTAATCTTTCGAACTCTTATCATTATTTAATCTGCTTTTAGATATACAAAATCAAGATACTTATGATTAACATTTATAGTTTATTTGTTTAATTAGTTGTCTAGTCAACCCCATTTAAGTATCATTAAGCATGATTAGTAACATGTTATCCAGCACATGGTCAAACTAAACCAACCTTATTCCCATAATGGGAAAAATTACTTAATTTGTAATAGTTTTATCCAATAATGATAAAAATATTATTTAAAACGACAAATTAAGTAGTGAATACATGGAATTCGTAAAAGATACTTAAGTTTGATTCTCATCGGTTTCAATTTCTTGGATGACTTAAATCTTTAACTTTAGAACAACGTTCAATATTTGTTTGATTGCTTATTGCTTACACGACTTATCAAAAATCTCATGATCTATGTAGATCAAACACTCGGGAGCAGGTGCGGCTATTGAATACGCAGTTGTGCACCTAAAGGTGAATACTCAAACCCTTTTATACTTATATAACACAAACTTAAATATTTATTGTAAAAATCAATTTCTCAATCTTGAAAATTAAAACAAAGTTAAAGTTAATTTTTTTAATGTCTATTTTTAAGGCTAAAAAAGTTCAAAAAGTATCATAAATATGAGAGGAAAAGTAGGAGACATTGTGTCTATTGGACCCTATATAGCATGCCCAATTTATTCTAATATTGTGGTAGTTGACACGGGCGGAACTATATTGAACTGAGTGGGTTTAATCGAACCTGTTAAATTGAAAATGTTTTAAAATTTTAATGTGTTTTTAGTATAAGTTCAGTCTTATTTGACATATGAGCCTCGTTTTACATACAAATATAACCAGATTCTAATTTTGAACCCACTCAAAAAGTTTTCAAACTCCGTCCCTAATATTTAAGTTGATTCTAATCTTTTAAATAAAGGAGAGGTTTGTATGGTTGTAAAAATTGGTTGGGGTGGAATAGTGACAATTGGCCAACTCCCCCACTTTGCATATCTTTTTTTAGTCCTATATTTTGGAATATGCTCATCATAGAGTTTAAAAAGATGCCCTCAAGTCAAAGATTACTTATGGGTTGTTAAAGGAATAAAGGGTATATTAGTTATTGATTATGTCTAATTGTCAATAAACGGTCGTTAGAAACAAGGATGGAATATATAATTAGTTTTCATAATTAGACCACTGGTCATTGATAATTATCCATTTATTTTCGTATTTTAAATTATATTTTAAAGTTGTCTGTAAACTACTTATGGATGACCGAGTGATTGAACATTTGAGAAAAAAAACACTTTTGAGTTGTCTCATTTTCGATTTTCACTAGTTTCAAACGTTAGTGCTTTGCTCACCGTTAGTACGCTTATTTGGTAAGTTCATATTCTAAAATAAGCTAAAACACAGTTTTATCTAGACATTTTAAATTACGGTTTACGTTTGTATCAAGTAATAATATTATGTAGCTTATCAAAGAAAGAATAAAGCTCCTCCTTTTATATCCTTTTTCTTTTTCTTTTCTTTTTCATTAATTTGTTATGGACCACTTATTAAAAGTATCCCAGCAACTAGGAGAATGATCAATATTCATTTACTGTAAAACTTTTAGTTACATTTATTTCATTATTTGTTATAAATATTCTTTTACTTTACTGTAGTTATGGATTAAATGGTGTTTAATGTTGTACTTTCAGGTCGAGAATATCGTAGTTATTGGACATAGTTGTTGTGGTGGGATCAAAGGACTCATGTCTATCCCCGACGATGGAACCACTGCCTCGTAAGTCCCTGCTTCTTCTTACGACAAGAAAACTGATACGAATTAATCTAACAAATATAACTCGGCAGACATTATTTTGTCAAGTACGAATTTTCACTTACTAAGTAAAACAAATAATAGCCAATGGGGTTTGTCCCATTGGTAGGACCCCATAGGGGAGGTCTTGGGTGTAAGGTTTGTGGGTCGCATACTGCCCAAATGGATATCACTGTGGTCCCGAATCACTAACATTGCCGTTCAAAAGAAAAAAGTAAAACAAATAATAGACGAACAATTTTGTTTTGCATTTTGAATGTGCAGAGATTTCATTGAGCAATGGGTCAAAATTGGGTTGGCTGCTAAGAGCAAGGTGAAAGCTGATTGTGGCGATTTGGAGTACTCGGATCTATGTACCAAGTGTGAGAAGGTATGTTTACACAAACTTATCAAACTATTCATAATTTAATCGATAAATAGAGTACTAATAACTTCATGATTACTAATGGACAAAAACCCGAGTTTTACAAATTTAACAAACTGATGAATCCGCTGTAATGAAAAATTTTGTGGGCTAAAATGCAGGAGGCTGTGAATGTATCTCTCGGAAACCTATTGACATACCCGTTTGTAAGAGAAGCAGTAGTGAACAAACAACTTTCGCTTAAGGGAGGACACTATGACTTTGTGAAGGGAGAATTCGACCTTTGGAATGTTGATTTCGCCATTTCACCATCTCTCTTTTAAACACTTTTCGCTTTTAAATTACCATAACTTGCTTTACAGTCTACACCTTTTGAATAACTATAGACTTAAAAATCTTATATTAAGTCTTGAATCGCATCAAATTTGCAAAGTTTTGTGGTTCTTCTATATATGTATTTTGAGTTTGGTTGTATAAGTCGTTTTACTTTGAATAACTCTGGTTTATGTGTAACGACTTCTTGTCGTCCTACTTCTGTTATCATCTTACATGTAATTTTATTAACGAAAGCTTGATATAAATATATCGTTCACCTTTTATATTTCTCATATGTACATTCCATAATCTCTTCGTTTTTCTTGGCATTAAAAGACATTTTTTCGTCTTGAAACTTATTAAATATAAAACACGAGCTACCGTGATTTCTTAGTTTATTCTTATACTAGATGAATTTAAAACCAAATTTATTTTTTACCAATAAAATAGTTATTACTAAAAATAAATTTAAGTTCTTGGGCCAAGTCAACTAAATGTATGGGTCAATAATTTTATGGGCTATGTGTATATTCCTTATATGAGCCCAATACTGTTTTACAAAATTTTTATTAAATGCATATATATTATATCTGAGTCAAAATTACTAGTCCATTGTGGAGTAACCGAAAAACCTCATCCGATCACCGTTTACTTATAGATATGTTTATATCATTTTTATGTGTTATCCGCTTATGTTAAGCAAGTAAACATGTACTTACAATAAGGCTACACAACCAGAATTCCGATATTTGAATTTACTTTAACCTAACGTTATTAAATCTATGTCATTTGATCTTACATCATACACCGTAAATTCCATTGAACGACCTTATGTTATCATATAAAAAAACGTCCGAGATATATGCAATACATGTCTAAGTATTGAGCCTTAGCAAGCTCATGCATTTGTATATGAACTTACAACACATAGTGATGCGATGCAAAAATATATCACATTTCAATAATACATCCTACTATATATTAAACACATATTTAGCATACGGTTTCCTATTTACGTGTTTAATGTTATAATCAACGCTGAATACAAGGCGTCGATCCTTTATATTATGACTCGTTTACACTTTAATGAAGATATTACATTACTAATATATCGTCTTTTTAAAATAACATACAGTTTATTTGGTCTTCCTTTAGAACATTTCCAAACACCAATAGTTTGTTTGCTCTTCCTTTAGAACATTTCCATCAATCTTCCTTACTACATATATTCATATATATAGAATAACAATGTAAAATTTTCGATACACAATGTAGGTATGTTTCAAGAGCTTTTATTTTTTATTTTAAAACTTATACAAAATAAAAACTTCGTTAAGACGATAGAGTTTTCTTTTTCTTTAAGAAAAAGGGTCCAAAAACTTAAAATAAAAAAAAAATAAAAAAAGTAACATAAATAGCTTTCATGAAGAAAGAAAAACTATAACTCCAAATAATAATAAAAAAATAATATAAATAGCTTTCATAGAAGCAAGTATTTTACATGATAATAAACCTTTATTTATATATTTGGTTCATTTTTTTTTTCAGGAGACACACAGACTAGAGTACTTGATTCCCAAAAAGACGTCATTAAGACATCGCTTACCCATGAGTGACCAGGGGTTCATAGACTTGGTCTCTCATCTGCCGGAAACCAATCCCAAAAGACGCCCTGCAGCCACATAAGCTTCAAAACACCCATGGTTCTCATACCCTTACGAACCAATTTCATCTTAAAATATTAAGGCTCAGTTAACTTAAACAAGCACCTTGAAGATACGTGGAAGGAGTTTCACTACTGATTAAGCCGTCTCATTGGCAAGTTGCACTTATATGACATGGTTGGAATGTTTTGAAGGATTGTGTTTGTGGTCGAAGGAGTAGTTGTTAGTTTGTTGTACATATTATCATGCCAGTAGTCATTCTTTCTAATTGGTTTTCAGGTTATATGACAAACTTACCAACGTTGGTCATCTATAATTAGATATTGTTCCGAATATGATCTAGATTTGGTAAAAATAATAAAAAAATCAAACGATTGTAAACCCAAAACGAAGTGGCACACACTCTTTGCCAATCAATACGAGCAAATATTTGCTTGCACGGCTCAATATTAGAAGGACTAGACCATGGTTCGTCTAACTTTTTTTCTTTGTTTTTGTTTTTTTGTTATTGTTTTGATTGATGTAGCTAGTTGATGAAAGTGTAAATATTAATGTTTTTTTTTTTACTTTATTTATGACATAACAAATAGCAAAAATGTGTATTTAAATGCAAATATTGTTAAAAATTACTATTTATCATATTGGAGGTATGAAACTTGATATTTGAGAAAAAATTATAAGATGATTTAATCCTAAGTCAAAAGATCAATATAGACCCAAAATTTGTCATAGACTCAATCGACCACTTCGTTGATCTCAACTCTTAATCCTAAGTCCCAAAGTCGAACCTTGTTTATTTTGTACCACTTCGTGGGAGCCTACTCCATTTCAAGATATTTGTATGAAGCTTGAGTGGTAAAAAGATAAAGAAGCGATTTGTTTTTTGTTTGGCCCTTACACAAACATATAGAATATATATAAATCTTGTAAAGAGGAAGAGTTTAATTTTTTTTAAATTCGTGTTCAAAATTAGAAAGTTGAGAGACACTTACTAATTTTGGTTTATAGCTCTAAAAAAAAGATAGGAATGCTTGTTGCTTGTTTCCAAACAAGGATATTTGCACAAAAAAATAACCGCTAAAACACTCTTGAATGCTTGCTGCCAAGCATATTCAGAGCAACTTATATTTAGCATAAGGGATTAAGGGATATGTTTTTTTTTGTCTTTGCTATCAAATTGTAGTAGGAAGAGAGTCATGGAATTGTCAATGGTGAATTACTCCATTTTGCTTAAAAAACAATTGACATGTTATAGTACTATTCATTACAAAACTTTTGGACCAACTCTTTTAGAGCACTCTTGGTATTGCTAGCTCACTCAAGCATATCATCTTGAGACAAGTCCTCACCAACAAGAGTACAAACACGAGTTGGCCTTAAAATCTAGTTTATGTATGTCGTCATGTTCTATTTCTAGGGCTCCTATTAGTAAAGATGCTATGTCACTTGTCTCTTCGTTATTGCTAGCTCTTGCTGCTTCTAGCAAGCTTTCAAGAAGTTACCTACTCAAGACTCCACCACTTATTGCGCTTACGGGCCCACAAGTTGGATATTATCACGGGACACCGTGCCAATAGATAGTCCAATGGGGCAGGGACACGTGATTTCGTATTCGCTACAACATCCAAATAAGCACACGGCACAACTTGCATTCACTTTTACAATCTCCTGACGTGACGTGGAATATACTGCCTCGCTATATATTACAAAATGAAAGGGGTATTAGTCACTAAAAAATAATAGCACGTAATATATATATAATATAAATAGTTTATTCAGATTCATGATAAGACATGGACATACCATTTCCATGGCCACAATACAAGAAGATGGATATTATCACGTGACATCCTGCCAACAGATAGTCCAATGGGATTTCGTATTCCTAATATACCCGCTACAACATCCAAATAAGCACAACTTGCATTCACTTTTACAATCTCCTGACGTGGAATATATTGCCTCGCCATTCATTACAAAATGAAAGGGATCCAAATAAGCACAACTTGCATTCACTTTTACAATCTCCTGACGTGGAATATATTGCCTCGCCATTCATTACAAAATGAAAGGGGTATTAGTCACTAAAAAAATAAGGGGGATTTACATTTACGTTATTACAAAATTTTAATATTACGTCAATATCCTTGTAAAAATCAAAATTACGCTAATATCCTTTCAAAACATGAAAAATTCTCATTTATATCCTAAATAATAAATTAATAATATTTAAATGATTTTAATATTTTAATTATTCATATAAATATTAATTAAATGATTTTAATATTATAAATTATTGAATAAATCAATAAAACTAATCCAAATGCTTATTTAAACGAATATGTCAATGAAGAATCAAATAACAAATGAATTGAACAGATTAAATTCAATAAATAAATTGTTTTAAACATATATTACAAAAACATTAATCAATAAAGATGATGAAGTTTTGCAACCTTTTTATTCCGGTTAATGCTCAAAATTATAGAAATCAATCTTTTTTAAATCTATATTACGAGTTTATTAAATTGAGATACATTGGTTAATGTTGGATTAAACCTAACATACTTGAGTAAAAGTTTAATTAATATTTAGATGAATAATTTAAATATTAAAATTATGTAAATATTATTAATTTATTATTTTGGATATATATAAGAATTTTTCATGTTTTAGAAGGATATTAACGTAATTTTGATTTTTAGAAGGACATTGACGTAATATTGAAGTTTTGTAAGGACGTAGATTTAAATCTCTCAAAAAATAATAACACGTAATATATATAATATAAATAGTTTATCCATTCATGATAAGACATGGACATACCATATCCATGGCCACAATACAAGAAGAGGTCGTAGCTATTATGGCACGTGTTAGAGTAACACCATATGTCTCTAGCTTCTGAGTGCTCATTTCAAATGGTATGCAATGGGCCTTCATAAAACTGGAAGCCTCTAACCATGTGTCAAAACAGCTTTTCGTATTTTTGCAATCCGTAAAATCATATAGAAACAGCTACATGGGTCGATGGTCGTTTTGCCCTTTTCTGGATCTTTGCTTTTGGAACTTGACCACATCACTGATCCAACAGAACGCATACGGTACATTGATTCCTTCTGTAGCACGGGCATATTTTCAAACGGAAACATCTGCGCATACAGCTTACCAAATAATATATCAATCGATTGAGCTCGATAAAAAGAAAACTCAAGAAATGAAAGTTTTATAGGCTACATGGATCTCATTAACAAGCAGGAGTAATACTGGAATTCTGCATATCTTCTCCCCCTTGCTTTAAGAAATGTTTAATATATTTGAGTCACAAACTTCTTCCTATGCACACCCTTAGGATTTGACCTTGACCCCTCAATATATACTCATTGTTCAATATAAGATTTGCTCCAACTTATGCATCTCCAAAGTTACTCGGACCCCCTTCAATTACAGCATTAAGAATCCTTGTATCTACATGTCGACCACTTAACAGACTTTCCATTTTTTGTACAGTTTGATCAAGGTCGTTTTTGTTGTCTGACGACTCCCCAAGGAGCAAATATTTCCACGACCCAAACCATGAATCTTCCAAACGAAGAAACTCAAATCTTATCATATGAAAAAGTCAACCATTGACACATAATGAAACATAATTGAAGTAATGTCTAGATATTTATGTTTTGACTTGTCAGTTGAAAACCTTACCTGACAAGATCCAAAAATTCTTTATCAAGATTACTATTGTAATGCCTCCTCGTCGTTTTAGTCAAACGGGATCTCATAACTTTACTGCATTTCTCTAAAACCTTTCTCAATACTGGTGCAAGCTGATCGAAAGCGCCATGAGCCCAAGGACACGTCCGGTCCTTGCCATCAAGAGGGGTGTCTGTTTGGAACTTGAAATCTGGGTTTACAAAGCAAATATCACTTTAATGCACATAAAAAATACAATGTCTCTATGCATGAGACAGTTACCTTCAAATATTTTAGAAATCGGCAAAATGACCGGTAGAGGTCCATTTTTACGACGTATTGTAGAAATCATCATCCAAGCAGTGCTGGACTGTTTGGCGATAAATTTTTAATAAACTTATCTGACTTCTCACTTAGCAAACTCATACAAAACAGGGTAAATTTCGGAAGCGTCTCAAAAAATTCTGACACAGAAGTTTGGAAGACGCTTCCGGAATTCACCCTATTGTGTATGAGTTTGCTAAGTGAGAAGTCAGATAAGTTTATTAAAAATTTATTGCCAAAAAGTCCAAGCTTGGATGATGATTTCTAGAATACGTCGTAACAGTGGACCTCTACCGGTCATTTTGCCGATTTCTAAAACATTTGAAAGTAATTGTCTCATGCAATAGATACATTGTATTTTTTATGTGCAGTAAAGTGATATTTGCTTTGTAAACCCAGATTTCAAGGTTCCAAACAGACACTCCTCTTGATGGCAAGGACGAGACGTGTCCCTGGGCTCATGGCGCTTTCGATCAGCTTGCACCAGTATTGAGAAAGGTTTTAGAGAAAAGCAGTAAAGTTATGAGATCCCGTTTGACTAAAACGGCGAGGAGGCATTACAGGAGTAATCTTGATAAAGAATTTTTGGATCTTGTCAGGTATGGTTTCAACTCACAAGTCAGAACATAAACATCTAGACATTACTTCAATTATGTTTCATTATGTGTCAATGGTTGAATTTTTCATATGATAAGAATTGAGTTTCTTCGTTTGACAGGGGTTTGGAAGATTCATGGTTTGGGCCATGGAAATATTTGCTCCTTGGGGAGTCGTCAGACAACAAAAACGACCTTGATCAAACTGTACAAAAAATGGAAAGTTTGTTAAGTGGTCGACATGTAGATACAAGGATTCTTAAGGCTGTAATTGAAGAGGGTCCGAGTAACTTTGGAGATGCACAAGTTGTAGCAAATCTTATATTGAACAATGGGTGCTATATTGAGGGGTCAAGGTCAAATCCTAAGGGTCAAATCCTAAGGGTGTGCATAGGAAGGAGTTTGTGACTCAAATATATCAAACATTTCTTAAAGCAAGGGGGGAGAAGATATGCAGAAATCTCGTATTACTCCTGCTTGATAATGAGATCGAGGTAGCCTATAAAACTTTCCTTTCTTGAGTTTTCCTTTTATTGAGCTCAATTGATTGATATATATATTTGGTAAACTGTATGCGCAGATGTTTCCGTTTGAAAATATGTTCGTGCTACAAAAGGAACCAATGTATCGTATGCCTTCTGTTCGATCAGTGATGTGGTCAAGTTCCAAAAACAAAGATCCAGAAAAGGGCAAAACGACCATCAACCCATGTAGCTGTTTCTATATGATTTTTACGGATTGCAAATATACGAAAAGCTGTTTTGACACATGGTCAGAGGCTTCCAGTTTTATGAAGGGTCATTGCATACCGGAAATCCTGTCCCGAGTTTGACCTGTTTGGAAGTTAGGGTTATAGTTTTAATCAAACTGCATGTGGGCATTTTTAAAACGTCTCTAAACTTCTTTTACACAAAATATTCACAGATTCATAGTTCAAATAATACTGAGTTTTATCTGATTGAAAATTTCGATAGTACCATCGAAATACTTTGATCTGAAAGTGAAATCACGAGTCTCAGTTTCCAAAATCGAAATCCCCAGTATACAACAATTTGTTTGTTTTAGAATCTGTGTTTCATGCATGCTTTAATTATCCAGGGACACTAGATGATTTGATTAGGGACACTAGATGATTTGATTGGGAATGGTGACCAGGCTGAAAGTAAATTTCTACTTGGCAAGAGTATAGCTTCTTTACTCAGTTTGCCAATTTTTGAAGCTACCTTCTCAATCCGTCTAGGTAATGAGTTTTTTTTACTTCATATTTTTCTCTACATATTTTGTTGGTCATTTGCGTGTATAGGAAGTATCTATTTTTGTATGTGATATGCATGTTATATGAAGAAGTAACTTGCAATTCATATCATATGCGGGTCAAACCCCACACACACACACATAATAGTAGTGTGTGTCTTGTGGCTTACTAGAGAGGCTTCTTGTGTGACACTGATTATATTAAAATTTCACAAAAAAATATAGCTATCAAGTCAATAGGTATGCAATTAACAACCATTGTTTATTTCAGCAAAATTACACCGTAAAAAAGGGCTTTGGGATTTGGCTCACCAAGAACTTCAATCTGCTAAGGCTTTATTATTAAAGCATTGTGAGAGCTCAGTGGGTTGCGAGAAATGCATAATCATTTGGAAAGCTACATTCGACATGGAATTTGGTGATTATTGCCTTAGTGCTTTCGAGACTAATGAGCAGTCCATACGAGAGGCCAAAAATATGTATTTACAAGCTAAGCATGGTCGGAACTTGATACATGGAGGTTTAATGATCCAAGGCCTGGACAGGAGATATCAAAGACCACACCATATTGTAAGGCTACTCGGATACTTCTTGAAAAATGTTTTAATTGCCAACCCTCTTTATGTGAGAAATCCCGGTCCCTTAAAGCCTCAATCCAGACTAAATGGGAATACATACGTCGTTCTCATTCTCATTGTGTGAGACTAGCAACCAGGCTAGGTATGATTACATCACTTTAAAACCTTACCTTACTAACTTGAAAACAACCATTCCCTTGTAAGTTTTATAATTCTTTGTTTGCTTTGTAACTAGAACATGAAAACCTTTATTTGCATTTGCTCATCTTCTACTTCCTATCTTATCTTAGTTTGTAAAAGAAGCATCTACTTTTACCTTGGTCTAGAAATTTATTAACTGGAGTTCATTTAGGGGGTGTTTGTTTCGGATTATGTAACGGGTTTATGAGCTTATGTTCCGGCTTATGAGCTCATAAGCCGGAAAAATTAGGCTTATGAGCTTATCAAAATTTACATAAGCTCATAAGCCCGTTACATCAGCTGAAACAAACACCCCCTTACACATGAAAATGTTTTAGGCTTGAAGGAATATAGCTCTCTCAAGTTCGGCATATACGTACTAGTTTGTAAAAGCGTCTTTAACCTAAGTGAGACGCCGACCTCATGAAACTTTACACTACGCCATTTTAACAATTATGTAGGCATCATCAGTTATGTTCACGATTTAGGTTAAAAATCAAATCTTCTTTAAACAACCAATTAAAGCTGAAAATCAACAATCAAACACTACTATGGAACTCGAAATCCGGTTTATGATGTTGAATCATCATCAATTGCATGTTTCAATTGTTAATTTTGATTTTTCAATCGTGATTACCCAAACCCCCACTGTCTACATCGAAAATCAAGCAAAAACCACCTAAAATAAGCAAGTATTTGGGTTTCGGAATCTAACCTTTGTATTGATGAAGATTCCGAGTCTAAATTGCAAGAAAAATTGAAGAATGGCTGATGCCTGATTGTGTATGAATGCCGATTGAAGAATGGCTGATTGAAGAATGGCTGTGTGGTGTTTTTAACAGTAAAGCAAAAAAATTGGCCCAAACAGATTTATCCAATAAACAGCCCAATTATCGTTTAACTTAAGAACGGAGAATGTTCGTTTAGGTGAAGTTAAAACTTGACACTATTTCTAGAATTAAGATTGCGTTTTTATACGTTTACACTCTAAAATTAGAGATAAAACCTGATTTCCGCAACGATGAAAACACTTGATCGATTGAACGTATGTAGAACTCAAAAAATTTTCACATCGTCGAAAATCCTCCGTTAACCGCTGTTGACACTTTAAACCAGTGTTGTAAATATGGGCCTTGGCGGCCGATATATCACTGATAAAGCGTATATCGGGGGTGGACCGATACGATTTTTGACTTATAGGGTAAAAAAATCGGACCTTGTAAATATCGGTCAAAATCGGTTAAAAAATCGGTCAAAATCGGATTAATTTGGTCAATATCGGATTAATTTGGTCAATTTGGTCAAAATCGGATTAATTTGGTCAATATCGGTCTTATGTTTTTGTTAAAATATTGCTAGTTGTGGACTTATGTCGTATGTTTTTGTGGACTTATGTCTTATGGACTTATGGACTTATGTCTTACTGTTTTATTTAAGTTTTAAGAAACTAGTTGTGGACTTATGTCTTATGTTTTTGTTAAAATATTGCTAATATATATATTTTTGTAAAATTAATCCCGTTATATTAAGGGTCTCCGCCAAGAAACCGATATATCGCCGCCAAGACCGATTTATCGCTTAAAGGTGGTCGACCGCCGAGCGATATTTACAACATTGCTTTAAACTGAAAAACACTTAGAACACAAGAACCGTAAAATAGAAAAAGAAAGTCCTACAACTTAAACCAAAAATATTTTTGCATTTTTTTAATCTGGGTAAATTAAGACGATTAACTACAACTTTTGAAAATCTTTTTGTATTTTAAATAGTTTAAGCTTAGCCATTTCGGCCTCCAAGGAAGTTACGCTAGGACACAAATAGTTACTCTAGGACACAAACAATTACGCTAGGACACAAGCAATTACTCTGGCCGCGGAGCAACTCAAAACGACTCGTTTTCGATGATTTTTGGGCTGAAAATGGTATATTTTAGCATCTATGGTCTTAGGATATGTTTAGGTACATAAACCCTCAATAAATTTCGGGTTTTAATGGTTAAAATTGACGTTTTTGAAAGTAGATCTAGAAATAAAGTTTAAAACAAAATCGAAGAAATACTTACCCGATCGAAGAGAAATTCGGAGGGATGATGAAGATAAATATGGGGAACGATAAACTAGCTTCGAAAATGATAGGAATGCTTGTTGCTTGTTTCCAAACAAAGATATTTGCACAAAACAATAACCGCTAAAACACTCTTGATGCTTGCTGCCAAGTATATTCAGAGCAACTTATATTAGCATAAGGGATTAAGGGATATGTTTTTTTTTTGTCTTTGCTATCAAACCGTAGTAGGAAGAGGGATCCAGTCATGGAATGTCAATGGTGAATTACTCCATTTTGCTTAAAAAAAACAATTGACATGTTATAGTACTATTCATTACAAAACTTTTGGACCAACTCTTTTAGAGCACTATTGGTATTGCTAGTTCACTCAAACATATCATCTTGAGACAAGTCCTCACTAACAGGAGTACAAACACGAGTTCGGATACCGTAAATCACGGTTCCCTTAAAATCTAGTTTATATATGTCGTCATGTTCTATTTCCAGGGCTCCTATTAGTAAAGATGTTATGTCACTTGTCTCTTCGTTATTGCTAGCTCTTGCTGCTTCTAGCAAGCTTTCAAGGAGTTTCCTACTCAAGACTCCACTTATTACGCTTACCGGCCACAAGTTGGATATTATGACGAGACATCCTACCAACAAATAGTCCAATGGGGCACCGTCTGGGACACGTGATTTTGTATTCCTAATATACCCGCTACAATATCCAAATTAGCACACGACACAACTTGCATTCACTTTTACAATCTCCTAACGTGGAATATACTGCCTCGCTATTCATTACAAAATGAAAGGGGTATTAGTCACAAAAAAATAATAGAACGTAATATATATATATATATATATATATATATATATATATATATATATATATATATATATATAGGAAGAGGTTCTTATAAACCAAAACCTAAAGTAAAATAAGTAAAAAAATATGAAAAAATAATTTATTATATGTGTAATTTTGTATAAAGTTTATTTATTCAATTATAACAAACTTTAAAAACGCAAGTTTTGATATGCATCAAAATATATGTCATTTAGGGACTGTGCATCAAATTCTTTGTTTTTGTGCAGTAAATATTCAAATTTGATGCATAACGGTAAAACTACCCATTTTATGATGTACAACAAAACTTCGTTTTTTAAAGTTTGAGATATGGTTAAAATGAACGATAATCCAAAATATCTAACGTTATAAATTATTTTTTAAATTATTTTTACTTATTTTACCTTAAGGTTTGTTTTACAAGAACCAACCTCTATATATATATATATATATATATATATATATATATATATATATATATATATATATATATATATATATATATATATATATATATATATATATATATATAATAGAGTTAATTATAAAAATCGTCCCTATGGTTTACTCAAAATTATAGATTTCGTCCCTAAGTTTAAAATGTTGCATAAATCGTTCACTTTTAAAAACTAATTACGTTTTTCGTCCCTAATTCGTAATAAACACCCATAATTGGGGCAAACCTTAAGAACAAAATCCGTAATTGGGGCAAACCTTAAGGACAAAATTCGTAATTGGAGCACACCTTAGGGACAAAGGGGGTATTTAGTTTCCAAACGTGGAAGATTTATGCAACTTTTTAAACATAAGGACGAAATCCATAATTTAGGATAAATCCTAGAGACCATTTATGTAATTAAATCTATATAATATAAATAGCTTATACAGATTCATGATAAGACATGGACATACCATTTCCATGGCCACAATACAAGAAGAGGTCGTGGCTTTTGATGGCACATGTTTGAGTCTCAAGAATAACACCATATGTCTCTAGCTTCTCCAGCTTCTGAGTGCTCATTTCAAATGGTATGCAATGGCCATTCATAAAACTCGAAGCCTCTGACCATGTATCAAAACAACTTTTCGTATATTTGCAATCCGTAAAAAGCATATAGAAACAGCTACATGGGTCGATGGTCGTTTTGCCCTTTTCTGAATCATTGCTTTTCGAACTTGACCACATCACTGATCCAACAGAAGACATACGGTACATTGGTTCCTTTTGTAGCACGGGCATATTTTCAAACAGAAACATCTGCACATATAATTTACCAAATATATATCAATCAATTGAGCTCAATAAAAGGAAAACTCAAGAAAGGAAAGTTTTACATGCTACATGGGTCTCATTATCAAGCAGAAGTAATACGAGATTTCTACATATCTTTTCCCCCTTGCTTTAAAAAATGTTTGATATATTTGAGTCGCAAACTCCTTCCTATGCACACCCTTAGGATTTGACCTTGACCCCTAAATATATCACCCATTGTTAAATATAAGATTTGCTACAACTTGTGCGTCTCAAAAAATTCCGACACAAAAGTTTGGAGCACGTCTAAAGAATGACATACCATTTCCATGGACACAATACAAGAAGAGGTCGTGGCTTTTCAAGGCACGTGTTAGAGTCTCAAGAGTAACACCATATGTCTCTAGCTTCTCCAGCTTCTTAGTGCTCATTTCAAATGGTATGCAATGGCCCTTCATAAAACTGGAAGCATGTGACCATGTGTCAAAACAACTTTTCGTATATTTACAATCCGTAAAAATCATATAGAAACAACTACATGGGTCGACGGTCGTTTTGCCCTTTTCTGGATATTTGCTTCTGGAACTAGACCACATATCTGATTCAACACACGGCATACGGTACATTGGTTCCTTTTGTAGCACGGACATATTTTCAAAAGATAACATATGCGCATACAGTTTACCAAATATATATCAATCAATTGAGCTCAATAAAAGAAAAACTCAAGAGAGGAAAGTTTTATAGGCTACCTGGATCTAATTATCAAGGAGGAGTAATACGAGATTTCTGCATATGTTCTCCCCCCTTGCTTTATGAAATGTTTGATATATTTGAGTCGCAAACTCCTTCCTATGCATACCCTTAGGATTTGACCTTGACCCCTCAATATAGCACCCATTGTTCAATATAAGATTTGCTACAACTTGTGCATCTCCAAAGTTATTCGGACTCCGTTCAATTACAACCTTAAGAATCCTTATATCTACATGTCGACCACTTAACAGACTTCCCATTTTTCGTACCGTTTGATCAAGGTCGTTTTGTTGTCTGACGACTCCCCAAGGAGCAAATATTTCCATGGCCCAAACCATGAATCTTCCAAACCCCTGTCAAACGCAGAAACTCAATTCTTATCATATGAAAAAGTCAACCATTGACACATAATGAAACATAATTGAAGTAATGTCTAGATATTTATGTTCTAACTTGTCAGTTGAAATTTTATTTGACAAGATCCAAAAATTCTTTATCAAGATTACTCCTGCAATGCCTCCTCGCCGTTTTACTCAAACGAGATCTCATAACTTTACTGCTTTTCTCTAATACCTTTCTCAATACTGGTGCAAGTTGATCGAAAGCGCCATGAGCCCAAGGACATGTCAAGAGGAGTGTCTGTTTGGAACTTGAAATCTGGGTTTACAAAGCAAAAATCACTTTACTGCACATAAAAAATACAATGTCTCTATGCATGAGACAGTTACCTTCAAATGTTTTAGAAATCGGCAAAATGACCAGTAAAGGTCCACTGTTACGACGTATTCTAAAATCATCATCCAAGCAGAAGCTGGACTGTTTGTCAATACATTTTTAATAAACTTATCTGACTTCTCACTTAGCAAACTCATACACATTAGGGTGAATTCCGTAAGCGTCTCAAAAAAATCTAACACAAAAGTTTGGAGCACGTCTAAAGAATGACATACCATTTCCATGGACACAATTCAAGAAGAGGTTGTGGCTTTTCATGGCACGTGTTTGAGTCTCAAGAGTAACACCATATGTCTCTAGCTTCTCAGTGCTCATTTCAAATGCTATGCAATGGCCCTTCATAAAACTGGAAGCCTGTGACCATGTGTCAAAACAACTTTTCGTATATTTACAATCCGTGAAAATCATATAGAAACAACTACATGGGTTGATGGTCGTTTTGCCCTTTTCTGGATCTTTGCTTTTGGAACTAGACCACATCACTGATCCAACACACGCCATACGATACATTGGTTCCTTTTGTAGCACATACATATTTTCCAACGAAAATATATGCGCATACAGTTACCAAATATATATCAATCAATTGAGCTCAATAAAAGGAAAACTCAAGAAAGGAAAGTTTTATAGACTACCTGGATCTAATTATCAAGGAGGAGTAATACGGGATCTCTGCATATGTTCTCCCCCTTGCTTTATGAAATGTTTGATATATTTGAGTCGCAAACTCCTTTCTATGCATACCCTTAAGATTTGACCTTGACCCCTCAATATAGCACCCATTGTTCAATATAAGATTTGCTACAACTTATGCTTCTACCAAGTTACTCGGACCCCCTTCCATTTTAGCCTTAAGAATCCTTGTATCTACATGTCGACCACTTAACAGACTTCCCATTTTTTGTATAGTTTGATCAAGGTCGTTTTTGTTGTCTGGCGACTCCCCAAGGAGCAAAAAATTTTATGGCCCAAACCATGAATCTTCCAAACCCCTGTCAAACGAAGAAACTCAATTCTTATCATATGAAAAAGTCAACTATTAACACATAATGAAACATAATTGAAGTAATGTCTAGATATTTATGTTCTGACATGTTAGTTGAAACCTTAAGTGACAAGATCCAAAAATTATTTATCAAGATTACTCCTATAATGCCTCCTCGACGTTTTAGTCAAACATGATCTCATAACTTTACTACTTTTCTCTAAAACCTTTCTCAATAGTGGTGCAAGCTGATCGAAAGCGCCATGAGCCCAAGGACATGTCAAGAGGAGTGTCTGTTTGGAACTTGAAATCTGGATTTACAAAGCAAATATCACTTTACTGCACATAAAAAATACAATGTCCCTATGCATGAGACAATTACCTTCAAATGTTTTAGAAATCGAAAAATGACCAGTAGAGGTCCATTGTTACGACGAATTCTAGAAATCATCATCCAAGCAGAAGCTGGACTGTTTGGCAATAAATTTAATAAACACATCTGACTTCTCACTTAGCAAACTTATACACAATATGGTGAATTCCGGAAGCGTCTCAAGAAATTCTAACACAGAAGTTTGGAGCACGTCTAAAGAATGACATACCATTTCAATGGCCACAATACAAGAAGAGGTCGCGGGTTTTCATGGCACATGTTAGAGTCTTAAGAGTAACACCATCTGTCTCTAGCTTCTCCAGCTTCCCAGTGCTTATTTCAAATGTTATGCAATGGCCCTACATAAAACTGGAAGCCTCTGACCATGTGTCAAATCAACTTTTCGTATATTTGCAATCCGTAAAAATCATATAGAAACAGCTACATGGTTCGACAGTCGATTTTCCCTTTTCTGTATCTTTGCTTTTGGAACTTGACCACATCGCTGATCCAACAGAATGCAATAGGTACATTAGTTCCTTTTGTAGCACGAGCATATTTTCAAACGGAAACATTTGCGCATACCGTTTACCATATATATATATATATATATATATATATATATATATATATATATATCAATCAATTGAGTTCAAGAAAAGGAAAACTCAAGAAAGGAAAGTTTTATAGACTGCCTGGATCTCATTATCAAGCAGAAGTAATACGGAATTTATGCATATCTTCTCCCCCCTTGCTTTAAGAAATGTTTGATATATTTTGAGTCCCAAACTCCTTCCTGTGCACACCCTTAGGATTTGACCTTGACCCCTCAATATAGCACCCATTGTTTAATATAAGACTTTCCATTTTTTGTACAGTTTTATCAAGGTCGTTTTTGTTGTCTAGCGACTCCCCAAGGAGCAAATATTTCAATGGCCCAAAACATGAATCTTCCAAACCCCTGGCAAACGAAGAAACTCAATTCTTATCATATGAAAAAGTCAACCATTGACACATAATGAAACATAATTGAAGTAATGTCTAGATATTTATGTTCTAACTTGTCATTTGAAACCTTACCTTACAAGTTCCAAAACTTCTTTATCTAGATTACCCCTGTAATGCCTCCTCGCCGTTTTAGTCAAACGGGATCTCATAACTTTACTACTTTTCTCTAAAACCTTTCTCAATACTGGTGCAAGCTGATCGAAAGCGCCATGAGCCCAAGGACACGTGAAGAGGAGTGTCTGTTTGGAAATTTAAATCTGGGTTTACAAAGAAAATATCACTTTACTGCACATAAAAAATACAATGTCTCTATGCATGAGACAGTTACCTTCAAATGTTTTAGAAATCGGCAAAATGATCAGTAGAATTCTACGGTTACGACGTATTCTAGAAATCATCATCCAAGCAGAAGCGTGACTGTTTGGCAATAAATATTTAATAAAATTATATGACTTCTCACTTATCAAACTCATACACAATAGGGTGAATTCCGGAAGCGTCTAAAAAAATCCTAACACAAAAATTTGGAGCACGTCTAAAGAATGACATACCATTTCCATGGCCACAATACAAGAAGAGGTTGTCGCTTTTCATGGCACGTGTTAGAGTCTCAAGAGTAACACCATATGTCTCTAGCTTCTCAGTGCTCATTTCAAATGGTATGCAATGGCCCTTCATAAAACTGGAAGCCTCTCACCATATGTCAAAACAGCTTTTCGTATATTTGCAATCCGTAAAATCATATGGAAACACCTACATGGGTCGATGGTCGTTTTTCCTTTTTCTGGATCTTTGCTTTTGGAACTTGACCACATCACTGATCCAACAGAAGGCATACGGTACATTGGTTCCTTTTGTAGCACGGGCATATTTTCAAATGGAAACATTTGCGCATACAGTTTACCAAATATATATCAATCAATTAAGAAAAGTTTTTATAGGCTACCTGGATCTCATTATCAAGGAGGAGTAATACGAGATTTCTACGTATGTTCTCCCTCGTTGCTTTAAGAAATGTTTGATATATTTGAGTCGGAAACTCCTTTCTATGCACACCCTTAGGATTTGACCTTGACCCCTCGATATAGCACCCGTTGTTCAATATAAGATTTGCTACAACTTGTGCACCTTCAAAGTTACTCGGACCCCCTTCATTTACAGGCTTAAGAATTCTTGTATCTTCATGTCGACCACTTAATAGACTTTCCATTTTTTGTTCAGTTTGATCAAGGTTGTTTTTATTGTCTGACGACTCCCCAAGGAGCAAATATTTCCATGGCCCAAACCTTGAATCTTCTAAACCCCTGTCAAACGAAGAAACTCAATTCTTATCATATGAAAAAGTCAACCATTGACACATAATGAAACATAATTGAAGTAATGTCGAGATATTTATGTTCTGATTTGTGAGTTGAAACCTTACTTGACAAGATCCAAAAATTCTTTATCAAGATTACTCCTATAATGTCGCATCGCCGTTTTAGTCAAACGGGATCTCATAACTTTATTACTTTTCTCTAAAACCTTTCTCAATACTGGTGCAAGCTGATTGAAAGCGCCATGAGCCGAAGGACATGTCAAGATGATTGTCTGTTTGGAACTTGAGATCTAGGTTTACAAAGAAAATATCTCTTTACTGCACATAAAAAAAATACAATGTCTCTATGCATGAGACAGTTATCTTCAAATGTTTTAGAAATCGGCAAAATGATTAGTAGAATTCTACTGTTACGACGTATTCTAGAAATCATCATCCAAGCAGAAGCTGGACTGTTTGGCAATAAATTTTTAATGAACTTATTTGACTTCTCACTTAGCAAACTCATACACAATAGGCTGAATTCTGGAAGCGTCCACAGAAGTTTGGAGCACGTCTAAAGAATGACATACTATTTCAATGGCCACAATACAAGAAGAGGTCGTGACTTTTCATGGCACATGTTAGAGTCTCAAGAGTAACCCCATATGTCTCTAACTTCTCCGACTTCTCAATGCTCATTTCAAATGGTATGCAATGGCCCTTCATAAAACTGGAAGCCTCTGACCATGTGTCAAAACAACTTTTCGTATATTTGCAATCCGTAAAAATGATATAGAAACAGCTACATGGGTTGATGGTCGATTTTCCCTTTTCTGTATCTTTGTTTTTGGAACTTGACCACATCACTGATCCAACAGAAGGCAGTAGGTACATTGGTTCCTTTTGTAGCACGGACATATTTTCAAACGGAAACATCTGCGCATATCGTTTACCAATATATATATATATATATATATATATATATATATATATATATATATATATATATATATATATATATATATATATATATATATATATATATATATATATATATATATATATATATATATATCAATCAATTGAGCTTAATAAAAAGAAAACTCAATAAAGGAAAGTTTTATTGGCTGCGTGGATCTCATTATCAAGCAGGAGTAATACGGGATTTCTGCATATGTTCTCCCCCCTTGCTTTAAGAAATGTTTAATATATTTGAGTCGCAAACTCCTTCATATGCACACCCTTAGGATTTGACCTTGACCCCTCAATATAGCACCCATTGTTCAATATAAGATTTGCTACAACTTGTGCATCTCCAAAGTTACTCGGACCCCCTTCAATTACAGCCTTAAGAATCATTGTATCTACATGTCGACCACTTAACAAACTTTCCATTTTTTGTACAGTTTTATCAAGGTCGTTTTTGTTGTCTAATGACTCCCCAAGGAGCAAATATTTCCATGAATCTTTCAAACCTCTGTCAAACGAAGAAACTCAATTCTTATCATATGAAAAAGTCAACCATTGACACATAATGAAACATAATTGAAGTAATGTCTAGATATTTATGTTCTGATTTGTCACTTGAAACCTTACCTTATAAGATCCAATTTTTTTTATCAAGATTACCCGTGTAATGCCTCCTCGTCGTTTTAGTCAAACGGGATCTGATAACTTTACTGCTTTTCTCTAAAACCTTTCTTAATACTGGTGCAAGCTAATCGAAAGCGCCATGAGCCCAAGGACACGTCAAGAGGTGTGCCTATTTGGAACTTGAAATCAGGGTTTATTTTTGTTTTTGAAACTTGACCACATCACTGATCCAACAGAAGGCATACGGTACATTGGTTCCTTTGGTAGCACAAACATATTTTCAAACGGAAACATATGCGCATACAGTTTACAAAATATATATCAATCAATTAGAGCTCAATAAAATGAAAACTCAAGAAAGGAAAGTTTTATAGGCTACCTGGATCTCATTATCAAGCAATGCTTGTGATTGTTTCACCCGGACCAAAGGCGAACCCTTAAGTATCAATTTGTATTAAGTTGAAGTTGTAGGAACCCCTAAGTGCGTAGTGACCATCTTCAATTAGGACCATTTCTACTGCCAATTGGTGACACGTAACTTTTGGTAGGTTGTCCTTGACCTATAAGACAACCCGTTCACCTTAATACCATCTAGGAGTGCAGGCTGATGAAGTGACTATCCTATTAGATTTAGTGTATCTCAGGATAAGATCACAATAATACAACCCCGAAAAGTATACTCTCCCATAAATTAAGAAGAACCCTTAATGACTGTAGACTGAGCATATGTAAATTCTCCTTGTGAGTTCATTCCAGCTCACTATATATAGGTTAGGTCACAAGAAGCAATTGGTTAGACTCCTTCTGAGGTTATACTAATCAATCCACATAAGATCATTGGTTGATGTTATTTAGTTGTCCATCACTATACCAAATCCCTTTTCGACTGTAAGGCTTACCACCCAAGCACAATGCAATAAAGCTACTTAAAATCCAAACAACTTTCTTTACTGCTTTCTTAGGTAGAAATAATAAACCAGTTAGACGATTAGAGACGCAACCGTTCTTTGGGTCGACACCCGTGCTTACCAATCACTACACTATACACGATATGGTACACTGCTCTTTAGTGTGTAGGAATAGTCGAGGTAGTTAGGGTTTTATAAATGTTAAACCTGACGTAGTTTTATATAGAAGAAATTACGCATCACGATTATATAATGTTGGTCTAAGTTCTTATCTTAAAAGATTTTGAGAAATTCAAGCATATGAAAAGAAAATTCTCATTCATCGCACCATTGTTATAATTCATAAATCAATTCAATACAAAAACTTCATATAGTTTTGCTTTAACAATATAGATAAAAGGATTATTAAGTTTTACTAATACATTGAAATCATCAATCAAAGTAGGAAAACACAAATCACAACTCGGTTATAAAAAAGCCCAAATTTATTATACATTAGTTGATGAAATAAATTAAATTTTTATACCTTAATAAAAATAAATTATCGTGTTTCCAAGTTTGTTTTAGGAAGGAAAGTAAAGAAAATAAAAGGGTTTGAAGGTAAATTTTATATATTTTAGGGATCATAAAGAAAATAAAAAATTCGGTCATATTCGTGGTAATCATAAAGTAAAATAAATATTTTCCTTTTCTTTCCTTTCCTTTACTTTTCTTTACATTATTTTTTTTTCCTTTAATTTTAGACTCGAGAACAGAGAAATTGTAGGAGGCGTGACAATTGTACCCTTACATGGCTAGATAGCGAAAACACCCTTTGAGTCAGCATATGAGTCAGCGTCTAATCAGCATGTACAGTAGACATGAAATATTTCATATATAAGTAGAAAAACCCTAGAAAATGGATTCAAACCGAAAGCAAAAAAACCCTAGAAAATGGAGGAGGAATACAAGAAGGTGTTTGAAGAATTGGTTGAGTTTGTAAAGGGTCTCTCCGTCGCAGACAACGACGAAGATACCAACATCATGAGCGACGTCCGCGAGAAAGTGAACTGTGTTCATCGAGATTTGCCTGGTAAAATCTCATCAAATACTGAATTAGCTTATTTTTTCATCAAAGACTCCCAATCAGCAGTTATAAACGCGCTTAACGATGTTTGCGATAAGCTGTCTGATCTTTCGATTAAGGCTAATATTCAGAGCTATGTTGATTCTCTTCAGCAGCAGCAGCAGCAGCAACATGACGACGAATGCATCTTTTCTGATGATGAAGATGTCGATGACGATGACGATGACTCTAGTGATTCTGATGACGGTCATCCTTCAGAGAAGAGTGTCTTCTCCCAAAGAAAAGACATACTTGACCTAGAGATCAAATACTATGGTCAAGTACTTAACTTCCTCGCTCCTCAACTTTTGAAAACTGCGGATAAGGACCGAGTCAAACCTCATCCTGATCACATTATCCTCTTAGACGCTTCTTCCGTGATCAGAGGTGTTCGTTATAAACTGGAGGCTACGTCGCTGGGCTCCGGCGAACACTTGAAATCGATGATCACCGATCCAGATCAAGGCTTCAAAGGTACCTCAATACCGCTCGCTCTAAGGTGGCTAATCCCACTATCAAGGATGATCTGGATCGTTTTATACAAACCCTTCATTTCCAAACGCTTCATTCTCAGGTCAACTACTTTCTTACTTCCAGTATCGTTTTTTATTTGTTTTGATCCGTATACATCCGAGTTTTCAACTTTCCAGACCTCGGGATGTATACATCTTCCAGCTGCTAAATTGGATAGTGCTTCATTTCTCACGCATATGGTACAAATATTATTGTTTATATACATCTCACAAGACCTTCCGTTATGCTGCAGATTTTTGACTCATCTTTGGACAATACTCGCGGGAATAATGGGATGTCAGATAGTTCTTCTTTTCTTTTCTCAGAGATGAAGCCCGAGTCGTGTTCAGGGGAAGGTGAATCAGGTTCTGGAGGCTGCAAATCACCAATCAACGATCTTACTGAAGATTACTAAGTTGATCACGACTGGTGCATGAAGGAACAAGAGGAACGATATTTTCCACGATATACTCGCGGGAATAACGGGATGTCAGATAGTTCTTCTTTTCTTTTCTCAGAGATGAAGCCCGAGTCGTGTTCAGGGGAAGGTGAATCAGATTCTGGAGGCTGCAAATCACCAATCAACTTACCAGAAGCGAAGGATGAGCATGATCTTACTGAAGATTACTATGTTGATCACGACTGGTGCATGAAGGAACAAGAGGAACGAAATTTTCCACGATATATTCGGATTGGAAATTGGGACCCTAAATACGAGGGACATGGAATTAGTAAATATTCTTTTACCCCCTTCCTTCAGTGTTGAAATATTCATATCTAAAAATTACGCGTTAATTCTTGATGACTTAATTTGGTTGCAGGTCTTCTTGATCCTTCTGCTGTGCGTAAGGTATTCATAAATTATTATATCTTTGGCTCAAGACTTGGATTGGTTTTGTGTAAGCTTAAATATATCTTGTTGCTGTTTTTTTTTTCAGGATGAATCCTGGTTCGTTAGTAAGCCTGTGAGAAGTTCTAACTTACTCTGGGAGGTATTCATAAATTCTTTGGCTCAAATTGGTTTTGGGTAAGCTTAGACATACTCCGTAATATATCTTGTTTTTTTTTCAGGAATATGTTCTCGCAAATATGGGTGAGGGAAGTCCTAAATTTCTCCCGGAGGTATTCATGAATTATTATTTGTTTCGCTCAGGACTTGGATTGGATTTGTATTCATAAATTATGACTTGGATTGGTTTTGTGTAAGCTTAAATATATCTTGTTGCTGTTTTTTTTTCTTTCAGGATGAATCCTTTTTCGTTAATATGACTGGGGGAAGTTCTAAATTACTCCGGGAGGTATTCATAAATTATTACTAGTATTTCTTTGGCTCAAATTGGTTTTGGCTAAGCTTGGATATACTCCATAATATATCTTGTTTTTTTTCTTTCAGGATGAATCTAATTCCTCAAATATGAGTGACCCGGAGGTATTCATATTCATAGATTATTATTTGTTTTGCTCAGGACTTGGATTGGATTTACTCCTTAATATATCTTGTTACTGTTTATTTTTCTCAGGGTGAACCTGATCTCGCAGATATGAGTGAGGGAAGTCCTAAATTTCGCCCGGAGGTATTCATGAATTATTATTTGTTTCGCTCAGGACTTGGATTTACTCGTTCTGTGTTTTTTCCAGGATGAACTTGATCATGCAAATACGAGGGAGGGTTAATTATCCTTTGGTTTTTTATGTTTAATACAAACTTGTGTTCAGTGAAGTGACAATGGATCCTTATTTTGATGGTTGCAACTTATTGATATGATGGTGCTTAAATAGGCCTTATGCTAATTACTTGAGTTGTTGGTGTATTGAAGAGATGTAAGTAGTGAATCTAGGTGCATCGCTCGCCTTGATAATTTGACTTCGCCTAATGTGGCACCCGTTGTAGCCTCAACTAATTTTAATTTTGTGTCGCATAATATCAGTGCGGAAAATATGAACCTGATTACCCAAAACATCATAGTAACATCAAAGTTGTAACAATAATATGACCACATTTTAAGTGCCTTATTGAATTAGTAAAGTCTGGATGCTCATAGTTTGTATTATTTCCCAAACGTGATTAGTTTTACCTTTGAGTTATTTAATGGTAAACAGGCATTTTGCTTACATCATTTTGCTGAGTTGTCATTCAATTATAACATTTATTGAAGCAATTGAACTTATTTATGACATCATCTTTGTATTTTGACTTTTATTTTATTTTTTGTGATATACATATACGCAGTACTTTTGTAGTCTTCATACATATCGGTATTGTGAGTTTGAAACTCAAATTTGCACTTTTTATCTTTCTTTACAAGGAGGTAAACTCACCACGTCAATAAAACCTCTCCAAAGTTACTTTTAATGTTTGTTTGGATTGATTTTTCATTGATTTAGTTTTACGTTTTTCCTATGTTCGCCTGAAGGTCGTTTGTTAACAAATTGCTTAACTGGGACTTTGTGTACGTAAGTTAGTGGTGCGGTGTTACCAGAGTAGATGTCAATAGTGAAGAATGAGGTCTTCGGGAAAATGGCTCAACATTTGGGAAGATCCACTCACTTAAAAGTAAGATAATTAAGAATAATTATAAATTTGTTATTTCAGCACATGATCGAACGTTGTGTATTCAAATCACGGATAAGTAGGGCTAAACCATTGCTATGCTTTAAACGTTGTGAAAGGCTTTCATGTTTTGGCTAAACTTAACTGTGATTGAACATTCTAAATATGAAACCGCTTCACTGATGTCTGCTCAAGTTGTGAACTTTATTCTCTTTTACATCTCTTTTGAATGATGAAACGGGTAAGAAAAAGTTGAACATATACGATGCATATAACGCCAACACCAGATCAGCAGTTTATGGCTAATTCATAAGATAGTTTGGAGTATGGGAATGTTCAGGGAAAACCTATTGAGAATCGGATAAAAGGAACAGTTTTACAGGTGGGTTTAATTCTAAGACGCAATCATATGCTAAAAGAAGGATATATATTCTGTTATTGATCTCTTATCTTACGATTCTTTTGCAGGTCCTTTTGAGTATTATTGTCTGCATAATGTCGCTACACATGTATTTCGCACCTCCAAGCACGCTGATAGACTTTCCTATGGCTTTGCAGTGTCTCAAAGTGCCATTGAAGTTTCGGTAGACTGTAAAACATATTCTTGAGTCAACTTAGTTAAATAAACATTATATGGTATGTTGGTGCTTATAATCGATAAGATGTTTGGTTATGCAATTTTAATTACTTCTCATACGATAAGATGTTTGGTTATACAATTTTAATGACTTGGTAATTAGACTAACGTCTTCCTATTCTCTACATTTTTTTTTCGCTCAATAAAAGAAATTATTTGTAAGGTATAAGGATAGATCTTGTGACCTCTTACTCTAACTCAACAAACTCCAACCACTTGGACTACAAAATTCTTTTTTTTCCTATTCTCTACATTTACTTATACATATTTATCGTTTTAATATCATGGTATTTTAGCTTAATTTCATAGCAAATCATCGAATAAGATACTTTAATTGTCATACTTTTTATCAAGGTTGTCAAGATCGGGATCTTACTATGGATCGTTTTTGTCTTTTCAAGATCATGATCGCAAAATCGGTAAAAGATCTCGTACCAAAATTTATAGTCAATATCATGTGTTGTAACCCATATAAAAGTTTTAGTATATCAAATTCATAATAAAATGTTAATTTTAACAGAATAATTTGAAAATTTAATGTAATTTTCATGCATTTAGCTAACTAATTTTATTATTTCGCATTTAGGTTTTAAAATATTGAACTATTAAAGTGAATCAAGTGAAATATATATTTTTAGAGGTTATTCATTTATTATTTTCATGGAAAGTTTGCATATTTATGGTTTTTAACTCGTTATTCAATCCAACCAAGATCGATTGGGATCGATATCATAAGATCCTACGAGCAACATAGGTATCTTATGATATAGAGACCCCACGTAAGATCATACTCGTTTTCAGTGACTGGAATAGTAAAATCGTAAGATTTTAAGATCTTGATCGTAAGACTGATACCTTGCATTTTATTATTCAAGTTTAAATAATTTTACACGGCTTGTTGGTTACGTCGAAGATTGCATAAAACTCTATATGTTAATTTGAAATAAACTCACAAAAGAAAAAGGTGAGAAGCCTAAAAAGTTTATAACAGATGGATTGGAGTACACGAGAAAAAAGGAACTAGGTTTCTTTTTATTTGGACGAATCACTTTATTAGAGACGAAGGGGGGATTAAAGATGTTGAAAGATAAAAGACATTCGATCAAACAAGCATTTTTTATCGTATCTTTACTTTACGTAATTGATACTTAGCTTTCATAAGATGTGTTTGAATCCTTGTTATAATTCTGCAACTTTTATTATCAAAAGAATCTTTTATATGTTTACTTAGATCAATGAACCTAAATGGAGACTATGTTTGATATACTTGGATCTTATTATTATTGTTTATTTTAGATCAATGAAACTAAATGAGACTATGTTTTTAGTACTTAATTGTTGACTTAACATAATTTATAAATCTATACCATAATTAGGTTTGTCTAAATTTGTTTATTATTTATAATGATTTAATTTGTTAGGTGATTATACATTGAAACTTTAAAAAACAAAACAAATTTCAAAAAGAGTTAATTACATAAATCGTCCTTAAGGTTTATCTAAAATTTCGGATTCCGTCCCTAAGTTTAAAACGTTGCATAAATCGTCCACTTTTAGAAACTAATTACGCTTTTCGTCCCTAATTTCTAACGGACGTCCATTTTAGGGACGAAATGTGTAATTAGTTAACGAAAATTTCAACGGAAAATTTTAATGGACATCCATTTTAGGGACGAAAAGCGTAATTAGTTTCCAGAATTGGACGATTTATGCAACGTTTTAAACTTAGAAACTAAATCATTAATTTTGGATAAATCATAAGGACTATTTATGTAATTAACTCTTTCAAAAATCACAAACTTTGATATAACGACTAACTAACTTAACCATGGTTAATTTAGTATTGCTATAAATAGAGTAGCCCTCACTTTATAATATCAAAAACGTGTGTGGTCTAATAATTCCCTCCTTAATCACAAGCTGATTTTAACAAGGTTTATAGCTACTAATCAAGTTACTAATTTCACTATCATTTCATCAAAACTCATCAATTGACTCCTATTTTCAGTCTGCCTACATTTACCGGATCATCGTTTACCGATCGAAGATCATAAATCAGTGGAATTTATTTATTTTTCGTCATAAAAATAAATCGATTTTTTATGTTTTTCTTACATTTTGTGTGTGTTTTTTCCATAGTTAGCTCAATTACTGAATTATGAAGCTGATTTGAATCAATTTGATAGTTTGCATTATTTTGTTGGATTTTGTGTTTTTTTCATGCTAAATATTATTTAATTCGTCACAAAATGATTGTTCACACACACATAGTCACATATATATATTCTAAAATATTGTATTTTTTCAAATATTGCAATTAATAGTTTGATAAATTTTGTTACCCAAAATAAGTTTTATTTTAAATCTAAATATAGCCTAGTAGTACTTATAGTTATAGTTAATATATAACAAAAATATCAACTATTTATATTATTTTATTTTAATCGTTTTTTTTTTTTTTTTTTGACGATTTTTTGGGATTGAATGAATATTCAATTAATAATAAAACGTTTCGTTTTTGTTTCTAAGTTCAATTTAAAGTTGTTTTGCATTTTATTTGCGTGCATTTGATATTATCTGCGCTTTTTACTAATTTTTCGTCAAAATAACTAGTTGACTTTCAATGCTCGATCACAAACATATGATAATGGAAACTTATTTATGTAACCTTTAAAAATTTGACATAATTTGGTTTTCTAAAGTTGAAATTTGGAAGGATAAAAAGTTGCAGGTTGAAGATATGACTCATGCTAACGATCGTAAATACAGTGACGCCGTTAGAGAATTGAAGGATCTTATAAGGTACTATTATTTATAATTTAACTTCGAAATAACTTGATTATAGACATATTTTCAAAGGTATCGATATGTCGATTTTATTTTTATTTTTTGTCTTTTTACTTGCAATTTCAATAGTTTATCACAATTTCTTTTTAAAGGTACCAATTGGTTGGTCCGCCGTTAAGTTACGAATTCCAATTCAATAGTGTATCACAATAATGTGCATCCATGTTAAATGATTTCTTAAATTAACATCATTAGAATTAATGCTTTTGCAGTGAGAACAAATTCCTTAAGGTTATTGCAACCGGGAAAATTAAACAGCTAACTGCAGAGCTAGAGGAAGAGTTGGAGGAAGAGTCGGAAGAAGAAGATAATAACGCTGACTTTTACGCCATTAAAAGAATTAAAATCGGATTTGCTCGGTTTAAGACGAAATATGAGTATGTTTTATGTTGTTTTTTTACTTTTTTGAAATACTAGTTATAGAAATATTTTTCTACCAAACCAAACGCTACCTAACATTTTTAAAAGTGTGAAATCTTTTATGGAAAATGATTAATCCTCTTAATATATTCTCCTAACACCATATGAATATGATTATATGAGATTTGATTTCCACCAATTCTTAATCCTAGTCTCGTCTCTTGATTTTTCAAATGTCAGGAGTATGAATTAGGAGCATATATCATTACTCATCTTTTATATGAATATAGTCTCTAGCAAAATTGGTTTATGCAATATGTTAAACTATTTAACTGCAAAAACCGTAAATGTCATAGACGATATCTTCACAAACTATTTTTGACATGGACTCTGTTTGCAATTTCAAACATTTTTTGACGAAAACTACAGTCTAGTCAAACCATATAAACGGTTCATACACTTAACTTTTGTATAATTATTGGTTATATAAGTCATTATCCATAATTTATAACCTTATTTGATTCGTTCTTATGTTATCAAAACTTCATTTATTTTCGGATTTGTAAATTATTAAGAATTAAAATTGAACCGTAAACTCGTAAGCATAGTGAAAAATATAATTATAAAAAACAAGGTGAATGATTTATCTTACAAGGAATATGTACCATTGTGTGTCACTTATCTTACACTAACCGTTTTGTGCACTTCTTTTCTTTATTTGTAGAGCGAACCGAACCATGTATGATGAACTTGCCGAAGGCCAAAGCCCGAAGGTCATCCATCTTTCTCTCCATCCGTTCTTGTTTTTCTTTCGTTAGCCAATTTTCATTAAATAACCAATAATTAAGTCTTTTAGTCTGAAAATAATTATTATTTTAATGAAAAACACATGTTTAAATATGTCCCCGAGTATTGTTCTGTGGGTGAATTTGAAATCGGTTAAACTATCATAAAAAGAGTGAAAAGTCTAAGTATAGATTCTAACTAGATGTTTTGTTGTCGAGGACATTTTACCGGCTAAAAAAGTCATTTCCATGTAAAAAAATGTTAAATGTGGAATATAAGTTGTTGTTTTGGTAAAGGAACACACTAGCATACTAAATATACACAAAAAGCAGTTTTGTGATCAACATATTTCATTTGTGCTCATAATTTTCATTCAAACTACACCACAGTTTATGGTGTTTGCCTGCTCGGATTCTCGAGTTAGTCCATCATACATCCTGAATTTCCAACCCGGTGAAGCGTTTGTGGTCAGAAACATTGCTAACATGGTTCCTCCTTTTGATACGGTAATCTATTAAACTATTATCAATACTTAGTTTGCTTTTCAACTTTAAAATGAAACTCGATTTGGTTCAGTAATTGTTTGATGGCTTTTCGTTGACTTATCAAATTTTTTATGATCTATGCAGATTAAACACTCTGGAACAGGAGCGGCCATTGAATATGCAGTTACGAATCTAAAGGTGAATACCAAAACCCTTTTTAGTTTTACAACTCAAACTTAGTAATTTATTGAAAAGTAAGCTAAAATGCAGTTTTAACCAAACACTTTAAACTGTGGCAACGTCACCAAGTTATATTACGTTTTTTTCCTTTCTTTTTTATTAGAAACAAGAAGAAAAAAAAAAAAAAAAAAAACGTTTACCTTTGTTCACTTATCCTTTTTCTTTTTCTTTAATTGTTATGGATTAAATGATGTATAATGTTGTACTTTCAGGTGGAGAATATTGTGGTCATTGGACATAGTCGTTGTGGTGGGATCAAAGCACTCATGTCCATTCCCGACGATGGAACCACTACCTCGTAAGTTATTACTTTCATTCACGACAAAAAAGTTACTATGAATTAATCTAACAAACGTAACTCCATAGATATATTATTTTGTCATGTACTAATTTTCAGTCACTTAAATAATAATTTAACATATTTGTTGATATTAAGTAGGGTTTCTCGGGTATTCTAACTATATACTAACAATTTCGTTCTGCATTTTGAATGTGCAGTGATTTCATAGAACAATGGGTGAAAATCGGGTTGCCTGCCAAGAAGAAGGCGAAAGCATATTCTGACTATTTGGATCTATGTACCGCGTGTGAGAGGGTATGTTCACACCAACTTACTAAACGTACAAATAATATGACTACTATTGAGAACTTTGGTTAGACAAGGAGAAATGGGTAAGTTGAAACGGGTCGAGTCTATTTTTTTTTTTTTGAAATAATGCAACGGTTTAGAAGATTGTAAGTATTTAAGTACATTTTAGGCCATACTCAACTCATTCAACTCATTTGACCCGTACCCTTTATAAGTTTACAGTTCTTTTTATATATGACTAATTCAACTCGTTATAATATATCATAACCTAAATTAAACCTTTTTAGTATGAAATGATATAATTTTTCAAAAATGTGTTCGGTGACTGAATTTCACTTATTTTGTAAAATTGCAGGAGGCTGTGAATGTATCTCTCGGAAACCTTTTGACATACCCGTTTGTAAGAGAAGCAGTGGTGAACAAAAAGCTTTCGCTTAAGGGAGGATACTATGACTTTGTGGACGGAGAATTCAACCTTTGGAATGTTGATTTCGCCATTTCACCACCTCTCTTTTAATCAGTTATCGCTTTCTAAATTAACATAACTTGCTTTACAGTCTACATGACTTAAAAGTCTTATGTGTGTTTTTAGTTTGATTGTGAGTTGTGACCGGTTTTCTTGCTTTGAATAATGTTTGGTTTATGTTTAACATCTTGTGTGTATTTCGGTAAATTCTGTTAACGGAGGCTTAAACATCTAGTGTGGTTTTCGGAAAATTCTGTTAACGAAAGCTTATATAAATAAGAATATTGTTTCTCCATTCGTAAGATTATCTCTGTTTTTCTTGATACTACAAGACTTATATACTTCTTGAAACTTTAGAAATATAAAACATTAAATCCAAATTATATTATTGTTCGGGTCACTAATTACTTGAGTATACGTGTATATTTTTTTTTCTTTGACGAAAAAAAGAATTATAATATAAATAACTTCTTCATCAAAAGTTGAAGACAGTAAATAAGAAGCATACATAGTACAATCTTTCAATAACAAAATCGAAACAAAACTTGATTCAACTAGTGGACAAGAACCCAGACGAGGCCCGTAAAAAAACCAACACAAGTATTTACCATTGAAGGCGATTTCATTTCTAGCTAACCACATCGGCAGGGTAGCTCCTGTGAGCTGACTAGTTGCCTCATTCACTATTCATAAAAACATATATTAATATTTTAAAGATTTTAGAAATATCGTTATTTTAATTTGTTAACGAAATTCATATTTTAAAATAAATTTTAAACTTGTTGACGAAATTCGTATTTGAAGATAAATTTTAACATATAAATTTTAATTTGTTAACGAAATTGATAAGGAATATATATAAATATTTTAATATATAAATTTTAAATTTGTCGACGAAATTCATATTTTAAAATAAATTTTGATGTAATTAACCGAAAGCTAAATAAAAAACCATGGGTATATGTATATGAAATGGATCCGGATTCGTTTACTTATACATACCTAACTATAAAACCCCAATTCTTACAGATCTTCAAAACCCCCAATTTTTTCCTCGATTTTTCCGAAAAAACCCCCAAATTCTCAAAATCAGGTATTCAATCTCCACTTTTCGATCATAAATCGATCCAATTTTCAATTTTTATGTATTCAATTTCATATTGATTCTACTTAATTGTTGATTGATGTTAACATTATGTTGTTTTTTGGATCCTGATCTTATACGATCTGTGAATTTAATATGAATTGATTTGTAATTAGATCATGAATTAGTCAATTATTGATGATTATAAAATTTTGATTATAGTTTTAGTTTGATGCATGTATGATATAGTGATTTGCTGTTAATTATAGGTAGTTTTACGCGGTCGAATTAACGAAAGTATAATAAAAATGAGGTTGTTGTTATAATTGTGATTTGGTGTTTTGCAGCTAATTATAGACAGTGATTATAGATAGGACTGTTTTACGAGATCGAATTAAGGTAAAAAATAAAAATTTAGGCTGTTATAATAGTGGATTTGGTTCGCGAGATTGAATTAAGTGGAAGAATTAAAAAGTTTAGGTTTTTATAATAGTGATTTGGTGTTTTGCAGCTAATTACAATTAGTACTGTTTTACGAGATCGAATTAAGGTAAAAATTAAAAATTTAGGCTTTTTTAATAGTGATTTGGTGTTTAGCAGCTAATTTTACGCGATTGAATTAAGTGGAAAAAACAAAAAATTAGGTTGCTATAATAGTGATTTGTTGTTTTGCAGCTAATTATAGTTAGTATTGTTTTACGAGATCGAATTAAGATAAAAATTAAAAATTTAGGTTGTTATAATAGTGATTTGGTGTTTTGGTTTTAGGCGATCGAATTAAGATAAAAATTAAAGATTTAGGCTGTTATAGTAGTGATTTGGTGTATGACAGCCAATTACAGTTAGTACTGTTTTACGCGATTGAATAAAGTGGAAAAAATAAAATTGAGGTTAAATTGATGAATTGATTTGGAAATACTATATTGATTTAGTTTATAAGCTTTTGTAGTCTTTGTATATTTCTGTGTGCGATTATTTGTATCAATTGTTATGCTCTAAGTTGCTAATGTTTGTATTACTTTGTTTCTCGAGATCATGAACAAGTCAAATTGTTTGTATTGATATACGTCTTTTGAACAAATACCGCTAGTACTATTCCACACAATCGAATTAAGAGAAAGATTAAATTTTAAGTTGTTATAAAAATATCGTAGTGATTTAGTGTTTGAATTAGAAAGGCGTTTTGTTATTTTAGTATATTATTTTTGATTAAGTTTGAAAGAATGTGTTTTGTTTATTTCATGTATATTGTTAAATGATTTTTATTGTTGGAAACGTTAGGAAAATGGCTGAACAAACTAAGCAGCAAGCAGCTTTCACTAAGATTAACCAACTTCGTCCCGGTGCTTTTGGTCTAAACCTCACTGTTAAAGTGGTGAGTTCAAAATTGATAGCTACACGAAATCGCAATGGAACTCAAGGACGTAATATGCGTCTTGCTGAATGTTTAGTTGGTGATGAAACCGGAATCGTTGTCTTTACTGCCAGAAACGATCAAGGTACGTCCTTTACTTAATTACTTGACTAAAGAATCCAACCCTAAAAAGAAAACCGTTACAAAAATAAAAGATGACGGTTTTCATGTTTTGTCCTTCTGCTGTTTTTAACGTATTTGTACTGTTACAAAATCCTAGAAACACACAAATTGTTATCAGACATAAATTCTCTTTCTTGTAATTACTATGCTGTGTTGGTTTTTAACTGATTTAACTAACGTAAATACACAACTTTCTCAGTGGACGTGATGAAGGAGGGCAGTACTGTAATATTACGAAATGCAAAAATCGACATGTACAAGGGATCCATGAGACTTGCAGTGGACAAATGGGGTCGTGTTGAACCAACAGAGTCAGCTGCTTTCTCCGTCAAGGAAGACAGCAATCTCTCTCTTATCGAGTTTGAACTCATCACTGTCGAAGAGTAATAATTTACCCGTTTACCCTTGACTCTGAACAAAAGGCCGTCACCATCTTTTAGGCCTACTGTGTTATTGTATCAAAGGGTGGTTTGTTTACAGAATAATGTATGTTTTCTTACCCTTTTATGCTTTTAAGTTATCGAATTAGAGTCGATTAGTGTTTATTCTGGTTATAATGAGATGAGGATAGTAAAGTACTTGCTTTTTGTAAGCTTAAATTTGCGGTTTAATGTTTATGTATACCTTTTGTTTTGAATTGTCTTTTTGAGTGCATTTTTACATGATTATAATCTTATATTTACCTCGTTCTAGAATTCGAATTGGGAAGTTACTCATTTGCCTATTATCAGCACAAGTACAATGATGGTATTGAAGCACATTTTCACTCGATTATTAAGATTTGTGATTCCTGTCGTGTACATATTATGCGTGAAAAGTATTTAGGTAGAGCGGTAATATTGTTAGATAATGATTTAGTGGTATTACAAATGAAGTAATTAGAAGTGCTTTACTATGCCAAATTTCACTTACAACAACGAAAATCGTATGTGCAGAGTCGGATGATTGGCCGAGGTGTTCCTATTTTCACCTATGTCAAAACATGTTCTTATAAACCGTTTTAACCAAAGAAACGTTGTACTAGACTTCTAAACAATATTTAACATGTGTAGTTTACGGGTACAAGCTAAGCCATCTATCGAGTAATATTGACATCGTTAGTGTCTACATATCTCACGGATTTGTCTTTGGAATTTAGTCCATAAGATTAATCCAAAACACGTACAATACTCGAGGGTTAACTTGTACTATAAACCCATTATCTCCTCTTTTAGTGGGCGATTGTGACAAAGTTTGTAACAACTTGATAACTTTTATGATCTCGAACTTATTAGATATGTTAAAAGTTATGTTTTTCTTGTTGATCTAGTATACACACTATATTGTCGAAACTTATTAGAAACGTTACGCGTGAACTCATTAGAGCCCATACTCATTTATAACTCACTAGTATGGAACCCGCGCGATGCAGCGACGGAAAAAAAAGTTAGGTTTAATAGTTTGTGTTCCGAATTTCGGGTTCTAAAAAGGTTTATGCAGAAAAAGTTTATAGTATGTCCTTGGCCCATACAAAGCTTTTTACGAAATTTCCTGGTTCATCATTTCCACCATCAAAATTTAGGGGTAACATAGTTTTCGGTACTTTCTTATTAGTCTTTTGACATATATCAAATGTAAAAGTATTACATTTTAAACCTAAGATCATTAAACCCATTTGAACCGTATCTGTTTAATGTATTTCAAAATTTCATCTCAAACATTAACCCATATTCTCAAAACTTCTATTGAGTACCATATATTGACTAATTTTGCTAAAAGTGTCGTTTGTTGTAGTGCTTGTTTTGTTTAATGTTGCAGATGTGTTGTTTGATTATCTTTTATTGCTTCGGGTTATTTTTGGGATCGACTACTTTTAAGATAATCATTTTCGCCTCCGTCATGTATTTTCTTGGATCCATCACGGGATCAAACTCCAACGGGTCGATGGATACTTTTTCTTGATTAATCACCACATGTAGTATCTATTCACAGATAAAATAATATTCAATTTAAAAAAATTGCATTTGATAGTGGTGAGAAAAGCCACGCCTCTCGCCTTTATTGCCTATAGCCATAAGCGTAAAAGGCGCTCGCCTATTGCCTAAAGCGCACGTCTTTTGAGCCTTTGACAACACTGCTTGTAACATGTTCGAATCACAAAACTCACCCCTCGAAAACCAGAACTACTATCGCTTATATTAATAACAGCAAGAGACTGTATGAATAAATTGAAACCAATAAAGATAAACCCTTTGGGTTCGAAACATATTCTTATTCATAAATATATATATAATGATAATGTGATTACTAGATTGAATAAAAAACAACTAAGTATCAGATAATAACCCCCGATCATTATTATTATTGATAAACCTATATATAAGAATCCATAAACCCTAATAAAACCCTAATGGAAACCCACATATCAGGTTTCGCCAGTAATTGCGAAACAAATTCCAGCGAAAGCACCACATAAAACAACTGATCTCGCTGGAGTAGACAAACCATGACGAATAGTAAAAAGCCCTGCGGAAGCAGCTCCAGCGGTAACTTTGTTCCATATATCATTCTTTTGACGAACATATTCCATAGTATGATCCACAGTGCAAAATACAGCGGTGACTAAGACGGCATACCCAGCGACTCGTGGAGCCTTCTTGTAGGCTGATTGTAAAGCGGCATCAACACGATGTCCTTTCGGGGCCTTGTAGAGGCCTTTCAGCATAACATACGTTAAGCCACTGGCTGTTCCGAAAGCGTAACTGTCAAAGGTCTCTTCCATGATGCGGTAGGGGTATCTCATGGTTGATTTGATAGATAGTAAAATCGATTTTAAGGTGCCCTAATCCACCAATATATATATGTTTGGGTTTAGGGTGTTCGTTTGAGCTTTTTATAGGCTTAGGTGAATTAGAATTAGAAGAAAGAGCCCATTAAGAAAGAGCCAATTAAGAAAGATATATGGAAATGGAACAGAGAGGTGTGTATTTCTCTCTCTTTTTACCAAGCCAAAATGTCAAAACTTTGAAACCCATCAATACGAGTGGCAAAAACATTTGAAGCCTTATATTGTCCCAATTCGCTTGTTGGAGCCAATTGTCTTTCACGCTTTATAGCGTCTTCAAGTAAAACATTAAAAAGGTTTATATTTAAGTTTTGATTACTAGTTTGACTACTTTGTTGAGAAGATGTTCCCGCCCACATTTGGTTAACAATTGGATACCCTGTTGACCATATTTATCGCAATATATAGAAAATAATACATCAAAATATTTTTCAAATCTACTTTTTTCTTCTTCAATATATAACGGGTTTGGGGCAAGGTGTAAGCCTAATTTTTTTTAAATTGATTGCATTAAACTTTGTACCCCGCCAACATTTAAACAAGGATTTAGTGTGGCGAAACAAGTAAAAATCAAAGACAAGGATTTATAATATTTTATAAATTTCTTTTTTATAACTCTAACCACTTTTCTAAAAATTCGATGTTCGGACATTTCAGATTCTTTTAATTTTTCGGTCATTATAAAAATTTGGGTTAGAACTAAATGGCTAGTTGGGTAATATACACCCGATAATATAGTCGTAGCCCCTTTAAAAACTAATAAAAACGAAGTTAATTCTTTTAGTCGATCTCATTCATAAGAAAAAATAGATTCGGACTTATTTTTAGTAACTAAAATGTCATTGAGAGCATCTAAAGTATCACGTTTTCGTAATATATTTTCAAACATAGTGTAGGTAGAATTCCACCTAGTATTATTATCATAGCAAGGTCCTAGGGGAGGTTCACCACATTGTTTTCGAAAACGTTTATAATTAGCTTGTCGTTCGTTACTCGAACTATATATAGTTACTAATATTTTCCTAAATTTTTGACGTAAACCATCACATATTGATAATGCAGTTTGCACGGACAAATTTATAACATGAGCAACACAACGAGAAAGAAAAAAAGCCTATCTTAAAGTGGTTTTATACTTAATTTTAGTAAAATTCATCGCTTTAGTATTATTTGTCGCATTATCTAGTGAAATTGAAAAAACTTTATCGTCTAAACTATATTCAACTAGTGTGTCATTTAAATTTTTTCGCAAATTACATCCCGTATGCGGATAACCAAACAATTTAAAAGGAATTGTATGTTTCATCAATAACAAAGATTTGGGATTTTGGTCATCATTAAACCAATAGGCCGTAACGGCTAAATAAGAATTTGCCGTACCATTGGTGCGGTCCAAACATCACAAGTAATATTTACCCCATATTTATAGTTTCGAAAACCCTCAATTATTTCATTTTTAGATTTCGACCAATATTTAAACGCATCGTTTCTAAGGGTAGTACGACTTACTTGTTTGTATCGCGGTTGTAGCCTTTGTTTGATAGTTTTCGTAAGTCGTTGGTTGTCGAAGTGGTTGAATGGAAGCCCCTCTTGAATAACAAACTTCGTAAATGCTTCTCGAAGCGCATCATTATCGTATATAAATACGTTCCCATCCGCACCAAGTTCTGATTGTGATGCTTCTTAACTAATCGCTTTACAAGACCCGTTTTTGTGAGTTCTTAGTATTATGTTTTAATTAGAGCTTAAAAACTTCCCACAATTCTTGCAACGTGCTCTTTCCATCTCGTCTTCCATTACGCACAAATCGAAATGAGCCCACATTTCCTTGTTACGAGTAGTTTGTAGAATTTGCGCTACATCTTCATTTGTGTAAACTTTGACGTTTCGAACATTGCTACTAGCGGAAGCGGAAGCTTGTGAGTTTTCCATTTTGAGAGAAGAATAATTGTGATTGTGTCTTTTCGGAAGAAAAAATAGTATATATATATAGCGAGGGTGCTAGTTTTTGGTGATTTAGAGAGAATAATAGTTGAGTTTTTGGTGTGATTTCAACATAAACTACTTCAAGTATTTATAGGCAACTTAGATGTGCCAAAAAACTCAAAAAAAGTGGAAAAAAAAACGCTTCTAACAGTCACTAACAGCTCTTACTAACGGCTCTTTCTAACGGCTAGTTAACTTGTCTAACGGCTAGAACCGGTTAATTAACCGAAAAACCGATTTCCATATAAGACTTTAACCGGTGTTAACCGGTTCGTTTAAGTATAACCGGTTCCGGTTTTTGCATAACCGATTTTACAAAAAACCGAAGGTTTAGGAAAAACCGGTTTTTGATTTTCACCTATAGTCCCGCTAAGGCATGTATATGTATTATTTCACATAATTTTCCTTTTTTATTTTATAAGGTTTGTGACATAAAGTAGGAGCCCATTAAGAAGAGTCCAAAAACATTATACACATGCATGTTATATATATTGAAGGTGAAATTAGGTTTTTGATCTAGGTTTGGGGCGATGGGTTCAGAAGGGCGTAAGGAGTTTCCAACATGAAAGTACATCGAGGATTTGCGAGAATTTTTCTGCGTGGGAGCGGTGTTTATCCCGATGGGTTTTTTCATGAAAGGCGTTTACGACAACCCGAAAGGAAAGCGGTTGAAAGGCGGGTATCGATTAGCCCAAACTAGAGCTCCATTATATGGAGCGTATAGTAGCTTAATTTCCGGTACGATTTTCACTACATATCATACCATGAAATATGTTCGCCAGAAGGAGGATTGTTGGAACAATATTGCTGCTGGAGTTGCTGCTGCTGGTGTTGTTGGTAATACTATGGGTTTCAGAGTTGCTACTTGCTCGGCTTTATTTTATGGTCCTGTCGTAGGATTGTTTCTTAATTATGTTAATGTTATGGATTAGTATTATTATTTAACTTTTGTGCAACATGTGTGTTACGTGCGTTTTTCGCTTTACAACTCGATCTATTTACAACTAGGACTTCATGACACATCCTAGGTACAATAAAAACTACAAACAAAGACATTTATGCTCCAACATGTAAGCCGTTTGAATTTCTCTTGTTTTATGTGGTGCTTTCGCCCTGGAAATTTTTTCGCAACTACTTAGTTGTTTTTTATACTATTTGCTAGTTACTATATTGTAATCACGTACATTATCATTAGATATATTTATCATTTATGAATATCTCAACTCCTAACGTTTGTGTGATTTTCCTAAATGAGATATATTTTTCGATTATTCATACAATCTAGCTTGCTACTATCATAGTAATCATATTATTATTGCTGTTATTTGACTATCATGTGTGTTTGAGCAAGGATTGACAGGCTCAGTAACTTGGGTTAGATTGATCACTCTCTTGGCCTCCTGCTCAAGCAGTGCAAACCTAACAGACTCTTGGCGAGTCTAAGGTGGACAAGAGATTGATCGGAAGGGCTTGACGGAATATGGTTAAGTATTCCGGTCAGTGAGTATGTGAGGAAGGTGATGAAGTTGTCTCCAAAACCTGAAGTGTTAAGTATTTATATCCAACACTTCCAGGTATTAACAACGTATGGCAATGATGACCATTTATGGCTCATCAATAGGATTCCAATGGCTATTAACGTCTATGTCATTAATATAACTTTATTAATGCTCTGACGGTTACACTCAAGGATTAGGCTTGAGTGTCTGACTGGTAGGATGTCAGGAGTATGGTTCTGTGAGACGAACTCCAAAGCATCAGTGTTGGTCTACACAAATCCTTATACATGCCAGGCCATGAGTGTCGGACTGATCGGCAGATCTCCAGACACAGGGGCGCTAGGTGCCGGGACACAGCCGGGACACGGGGCTTGGCTCCCGGACACTGCCGGGGCACGGGGCCTGGTTCCCGGACGCTGCCGGGACACGGGACCAGGTTTCCGGACACTGCCGGGATACGGGGCTTGGCTCCCGGACACTGCCGGGACACGAGGCCAGGTTCCCGGACATTGCCGGGACACGGGGCCAAGTTCCCGGACACTGCCGGGACACGGGCTTGGCTCCCGGACACTTTCCGGGACACGGGCTTGGCTCCCGGGACATTGCCGGGACACAGGCTTGGCTCCCGGACACTTGCCGGGACACGGGCTTGGCTCCCGGGACATTTCCGGGACACGGGCTTGGCTCCCGGGACAATGCCGGGACACGGGCTTGGCTCCCGGACACTTGCCGGGACACGGGCTTGGCTCCCGGGACATTGCCGGGACACGGGCTTGGCTCCCGGGACATTGCCGGGACACGGGCTTGGCTCCCGGGATATTTCCGGGACACGGGCTTGGCTCCCGGGACATTGCCGGGACACGGGCTTGGCTCCCGGACTGATTCCCGGACACGGCCTGGTTCCCGGACACGGGGCCAGGTGTCGGGCCATTTTTCCTGGTCGCGGGTCTTCTGGTGTCGGTTCTGGCCCTTTTGTCACATTTAGTGGGTCGAACCCAAATGTTAGGATTGATAGGCTATAAATATAAGCCATCACCTACTAACACTATCATGCCCCCCAGTTAGGTTTTAAAAAATAAAGTTTTGAAGCCTAACTTCATGCATTTAATGGCTTTGCTTTGGGTTTGACCTTGCCTTTTCCACGCTTGGCATGTCTTCGCCTAGTTATTGTCTATGATTTTTGTTAGTATCTGCACAAGTAGCTCTTTCATGAAGTGGATGAAGGAGGATGGTGCCAGATTGCTAAGTGCATACATATGGACTTCAAACTGATTGGGATTTGAACCTTCAGAGTGTGTCCATCACAAGTATTCTTTCCATTGTACTACGACATTTGGATAAGTAATGTGTCTATGACACTTTTGACTATCTATTGTGCCCATGACACATTTAGATTTGTATTGTGTGCATCACACCTGGATGGTCAAAGGTAGATTGACTAAGAAGAATGCCCATCTCACTCGATGTAAGGAAGACAAAATGTGGTTGGCATGTATGGATTCTGCCATTCCTTCTAAAAGGGATTTATTAGATGTCTTCGCGATTGTGTTTAATCACGTACTTAATCACCCTAACGTGATATATGTGCCTTGGGATGCCAAATAGTCATTTCTTATGCATGAGAGACATCTTGCAGACTCTTTACCCTGGTGTTGGGATTGCAGTGCTGCCTTATTCCGATCCATTGGGTCACGGGGATATGTTGTGTGACAATGGTATGTTGAAGACTCGAGCTTTTCCAATCAGGAGCTGACTCGTGGAAGGTTTTGATATGTCTGCGCCAGACATCCTTACTCTCATTTCACAAAAGCCTTAGTATTTTCTTTTTGTGTTTGTAACACAATTTCATTTGTATGACTTAGCCTTTTTCTATCATATGATATGTTTGGACTACCATTTGTAGTTTTTTCTATTTGTGTATGTTGCTATAAATTTTGTATGTGATGGTTTTACATTATATAACCTTGAAATGAAAAAAAAAATAATGTATTATTGGATGATCAGACCAATAACATTTATGTGGCTTCATAGCTTTTGTCAGATGTCTATGTTACATATAGATGTCCGAGACATTTTTGAATTTTATGTTGGTGTCTATGACACCTTTTGAATATTACAATATCATTGTGCTTATGACTCTTTCTTGTGTGCCCGTTGCATGTGTTATGCCCATGGCTTATTACATACAGTGACTATGACAACTGGATGGCAGTGACAAGTTCTTATATGCCTATGACATTTTTCAGATGCATGTAGCATCTTTTAAAGTTTATATTTTGCTCGTGGCACTGTGCCTATGACACTTTTTGTTGGTTAACCTTTATTTATTTGTTACTCGCGAGGATTGTCGCTTCCCAATGAGAAGTGCTTGCCTTTCCCCAAGTAGGTGAAAAGACGAAAATGATGATGTGCATGTTTGGCCTAGACAAAAATGTCCATCTTAGCCTAGGCACTTGGTCTGAACGTTGTTCAGAGTTATGTATATGATGATGTGCATGTGTGGCTTGGATTTAAATATCCATCTTGCCCCAATGCACTTGGTCTGAACGTTGTTCAGAATTATGTGATTGTGTACGCACGTGTGTGCAATGTCCTAACCTTGTAATAAAAGGTATTGCTTCATTTGGTATTATTGGGATACATGATCAGACCAATATTATTTTATTTAGGCTCATGGCCTTCCAAGACTTTGCGGGATACATAGATCGGACCACGTGTTATTCTTGAACATGACATTCCATGATTTTGACAAAAAAGTATTTATTAATTGAAATAAAATATGAGAGTAATTACCTTGAAGAATGTTTTCCCATGTTGATACCAAGTCCATCATGGGTGGTGAATATGTGGCCGTCTAAGGTAATCTATGTCGTCCTCCTTCTTCCACAATCCTTGTTAGTTGGGGATTTGTTCACCTATGGTCTAGCTCCTGGGATAAGGTGTTCGACCTTTCCTGCTGGTAGGAGCTGAAAGCTTTTTCTCTTGGGAGGAGGTGAAAGCATTCCCTGCTGGTAGGGGTGAGATCCTTCCCTCTTGGGGGAGATGGAATCATTCCCTGGAGGATGTGAAATCCCTCTCTCTTGGGAGAGGAGGTGAAATTCTTCCTGTTGGGAGGAGGTGAAATCCTTCCTGGTGGATGTGAAATCCCTCTCTCTTGGGAGAGGAGGTGAAATTCTTCCTGTTGGGAGGAGGTGAAATCCTTCCTGGTGGATGTGAAATCCTTTCATCTTATGGAAGTTGAAATCCTTCTTAAGCACTTGTGGGCAGACATACGTGGTATGGCACTCGTGCCTTGGCAAGACGGCACTCGTGCCTTGGTCCAACACTTGTGCCTTGGTCCGGCAGTAGTGTCTTGGTCCGGCACTCTTGCCTTGCCTTGGTCCAGCACTTGTGCCTTGGTCCGGCACTCTTATCTCGTGTCGGTGAAACCCTTCCCCCTTGGGACTTGGGAGGGGTGAGAGTTGGTAAAACCTTTCATTTTTGTGAGGAGCTGAAATCCTTCCCCCACTTGGAACCCTTCCCCCTCTTGGGAGGGTGGGATGTGATGAAACCCTTCCCCCTTGGGAGAGGTGGGAGGTGATGGTAACCCTTTTGCCCGTGGGAGGGATGAGAGGTGATACCCCACCGTGGCCGGCACTCGTGTCTTGGCCAACGCCTTACCTGGCTGGCACTCATGCCTTGGCCAGTACTCGTTCCCCTTGGCCGGCACATTGCCTAGGCCGGCACTCAGCCTTGGCCGCCTCCCTTTGGAGGGGTGAGAGGTGATGAAATCCTTCTTCTTTTGGGAAAGGTAGGATTTTTCCTTGAAATCTTTATGTATTGGAAGGAGGTGAAACCCTTCTCTGCTGGGAGAGGGTGAAATCATTCCCTGGAAGAAGTGAAACCCTTCTCTCTTATGGGAAGTGAAATCCTTCCCACTTGGGATAATGTGAAATCGTTTCATATTGGGAAGGGGATTCTTCCCTCTTAGGAAGATGGAATCATTCTCTCTTGGGAGAAATGAAATCCTTTCCTCACTTTTTTTTTTTTTTTTTTTTAAAAAAAAAAAAAAATTGGCCGGCTGTCCAAGCGCCGAATATTAAGGTTCGAAACTAGATATCAAGTGTGTCGGACGAAAATATCAAGTCCGGACGAAAAATATCAAGTCCGCACAAAAATGTCAATTTTTTGCCAAATTGGCCGGCTGTCCAAGCTGGCCGAATATCAAGGTCGGCTTAACTAGCCGACTGTCCGGATTTGGCCGACCTGGTCGGGTGTCCGGAGCTGGCCTAATTGGCCGGCTGTCATGACCTGGCCGAAATGGTCGGCTGTCCGGAAATGGCTAAAATGGCTCTGGCATAACTGGCCGACTGTCCGGAGCTGGCAGAAATGGTCGGTTGTCCGGATCTGGCTTAATTGGCCGACTGTCAGGATCTGGCCGAAATGGCTGGCCTTCCGGATCTGGCTAAAATGGCTGGCCTTCCGGATCTGGCTAAAATGGCTGGCTGTCCGGATTTGGCCTAACTGGCCGGCTCTCAGGATCTGGCCGAATTTATTTATTTATTTATTTATTTTTGTCCGGATCAATGATCCTGGTTTGTGGAAATGAGATGCAAACCTTTGTTTAAAGAGGTCGAATATATCATCCTTATGACATTGAGTAGGCCTTTGAGATCGTGGTGGCAATTTCTGGTGTCGGTGAAATGACTCGAGATAAGTTACAACCTTCATGGGAAAGATGTACTACTAGTAATTGGATGAATGGAAATGAAATGACTACCATTCCAGGACGGTTATCATGCCAAGATGGCTATTACGCCATGATGGCTATCTTTCCAGGACGACTATCAATGCCGGGATAACTATCATGTCAGGATGGGTATCATGTAAGGATGGATAATATTCTAGCAAAGTTTCTTCCATCCGGATTAGTAATGTGTAAATCAAGTTTGTTACTCTTTATTGTGCCCATGGCACTTTTAGGTTTTTATTGTTCCCCTGACACTTTCAGATCAGTCTTGTGTCCCTGAGACTTTTAGATCTGTATTGTGTCCATGACATTATTTAGATGCATACTATATCCATGACACTTTCTCATCCGGATTATTTCCATGATACGTTTAGATCCATATTGTGTTCATGACACTTTTAGATCTATATCCTGGCCAGTGCATCCTTGTGGTTATGCCAACTAGGGTATCGAATTTGACCACGTCATGGATGGTACACGGAATTGGTCCAATTTTTTAAAGGCCTGCCCAGTAGGACATTGTAGCCCGAAAGTCTCATGGCATTCAATGCCTTTGTGGGATACATAGATCTGACCACTTTATGTATTTTTCTGCTTGACCAACATCAACGGTCTGAGTCAGCATTGCAAATTGCTTTAGACGTGTAAAGCTTGAGAAGAAAAAGAAAAAGAAAAATATTTTATGATCTAAATGGGATGTATAGATCAGACCATTTTGTAACCTTTTTTAGGGGTTTTGTTTTTTTTTGTCCGGATCAATGATCCGGTTTGTGGGAATGAGATGAAAATTTTGCTATATCATCCGGTAGTACGTCATCCAGAAGGTCAGCTGGTTTTGATGATTCGGGATATGGTATGGTTATGGTTAAGCCTCCCTCAAAATTAATGAGTGTGGCGGATGGGGGTGGTGGTGGTTATTTTTGATCTAGGCGAAATCACCTTGGTGTAACAGTATACTCCATGGAGAAGATGAGTTGCTACTGTGGCTGGATGAAGAATGAATGAGAAGAAACGAAAATGAAATGAAATGAAACACCGTTGCTAAAACGTGTCCCACGGATGGCGCCAATGTTTGAGCAAGGATTGACAGGCTCAGTAACTTGGGTTAGATTGATCACTCTCTTGGCCTCCTGCTCAAGCAGTGCAAACCTAACAGACTCTTGGCGAGTCTAAGGTGGACAAGAGATTGATCGGAAGGGCTTGACGGAATATGGTTAAGTATTCCGGTCAGTGAGTATGTGAGGAAGGTGATGAAGTTGTCTCCAAAAGCTGAAGTGTTAAGTATTTATACCCAACACTTCCAGGTATTAACAACGTATGGCAATGATGAACATTTATGGCTCATCAATAGGATTCCAATGGCTATTAACGTCTATGTCATTAATATAACTTTATTAATGCTCTGACGGTTACACTCAAGGATTAGGCTTGAGTGTCTGACTGGTAGGATGTCAGGAGTATGGTACTGTGAGACGAACTCCAAAGCATCAGTGCTGGTCTACACAAATCCTTATACATGCCAGGCCATGAGTGTCGGACTGATCGGCAGATCTCCAGACACAGGGGCGCTAGGTGCCGGGACACAGCCGGGACACGGGGCTTGGCTCCCGGACACTGCCGGGGCACGGGGCCTGGTTCCCGGACGCTGCCGGGACACGGGACCAGGTTTCCGGACACTGCCGGGATACGGGGCTTGGCTCCCGGACACTGCCGGGACACGAGGCCAGGTTCCCGGACATTGCCGGGACACGGGGCCAAGTTCCCGGACACTGCCGGGACACGGGCTTGGCTCCCGGACACTTTCCGGGACACGGGCTTGGCTCCCGGGACATTGCCGGGACACGGGCTTGGCTCCCGGACACTTGCCGGGACACGGGCTTGGCTCCCGGGACATTGCCGGGACACGGGCTTGGCTCCCGGGACATTGTCGGGACACGGGCTTGGCTCCCGGACACTTGCCGGGACACGGGCTTGGCTCCCGGGACATTGCCGGGACACGGGCTTGGCTCCCGGGACATTGCCGGGACACGGGCTTGGCTCCCGGGATATTTCCGGGACACGGGCTTAGCTCCCGGGACATTGCCGGGACACGGGCTTGGCTCCCGGACTGATTCCCGGACACGGCCTGGTTCCCGGACACGGGGCCAGGTGTCGGGCCATTTTTCCTGGTCGCGGGGCTTCTGGTGTCGGTTCTGGCCCTTTTGTCACATTTAGTGGGTCGAACCCAAATGTTAGGATTGATAGGCTATAAATATAAGCCATCACCTACTAACACTATCAATGTGTGAATAGAATATATAAACCGAACAAAAAATATATCTATTTCGCTTAAATTTAATATTGTAACGTGCCTCGTAAGTGGCCTCAACTGCTTACAACCTTTTAGTTAGATTATTGCATTATATTAAAAACACTGGTTTCCTTATCATGTTTGCTACATTTATACTAAAACCGGCTAGTAAAAGACCATGGAAGCCTTGATCTCGAATGGTTAAGAGATGTATTAAATGTTGAAGTTATATGCCTTATTTTCTGTTGAAACTTGGATTAAATTGATTTTTTGAGTATCTGCTAAGCTTTAGATGTCCAGGCTTGAAAAGCGTGGGCGCCAAGTGTATCCGACTTCTAACATTTCACCATCTTGCTTTCCCCATACTCAAGGATTAATTGCTAATTCTATTAGGTGGACATAAATGTGGGACGGATAGCTCTAAGATTTGGATACAACCCCTTCCTAAATGTAGAGCTGTAAGCACTAATTGAAAAAAAACACCAACACTTGGGTATCTGCAAGCATCAGCAGAAACTCTCTACGCCAAACGTTTTCAGTTATTTTTTTTACAGATGAACATTTGATTATTTACTGTGATTTTTCTTTAACATTATCATAATCGACAGGTATGAATCACATTACTAAATGTTTAGATTTGTAAATGTAAGATTATATTTAGCACCGAAGCATTATGCATCTGGTAGAAGTTGACGACTCAACTAGATGCCCTTGTTGGGACGATAGTCTAGAAACCGAAGAGCATATCTTCATCGAATGTCGGATCACCAAGGGTTTATGGACTCAAATCTTTAGATGGTGGAAAATCCCACAAACGGATATTCGTTCCTTGGAAGATGTATATAACTTTCACCACTCACCCCATCTCACTAAGTACTCATGGAAAGCTTTTGAGGTCGTTATACACACCACTTTATGGGTTTTATGAAAAGTTAATAAACGATGTTACGTTCAAGATCAAGAAGACTAGGAGTGACTCTTGTGGCTATGAAGTCGTTCTTTTCTCGTTCCTTTGGATTACAAGTAGATGTAAAAACGTAAATGTATAATGGATTGATATCAGATATCAGACATAATCAAAACTTAAGAGGTGGCAATATCCTATGAGCTTCTGGGAGGGTAACGGTACTAGAGAGGTTAAGGATTTGATTGATATTACAAGTAGTCGGCTCTATAATATTCCACCAGAGCGAAACATTATTCCATACATTTTTAGCTATTTGACGTCGGCCAAAAAGATGGAATCCATTTTCAAAGTCGTTGTCACAAAGAGGTCAACGAACCGAGTCTAGATCAACTCCCCTTTTGTCTGGATTGGTAGTCGGTCGTTTGAAATCCTCCATGATAAAATGTTTACTTTTATGGGTAGACGTTTATTCCACCTTGATGCGGCTTGTGTTTCGTTATAAAGCTTACTTGTAATAAAATTACGCATTCCTTTCACCTTGAAATTTCTTGAATCATCGATGTTCCAGACCAATTCATCAGGCCCACCAGATAACTGAAGGGGGACGATGGGTTCTTAATCTTTTCTAAATATATGTCTTTGATAAACGTTTATTAAATTAGATAAATGTTGTTTAACTCTTTATTCTAACTAGCGAGCAGGTTCTCCACCTTGAATAATGTCTTTCGATGAAATGCCTAAGAGATTTCATGAACAACCTTTATTTACGTTTGTTAGCGTTTCTATACAGATCGTTGTTTACTCAGCAAAACGGATTTACATTATTCTGTAACTGAACACATTTGACAGAATTCAAAGGGGATGTTTATAGTATCTGATTCTTAATTATATATTATTTTGGAGTAAATGACTTTTCATAAAGTATAACAAATGAAGTCCCAACTACTAAATAATTATACTGTCCAAATAGATGTCACTAACATAGCCATTCTGAAAAAAAAAAAAAAAAAAAAAAAAAAAAAAAAAAAAAAAAAAAAAAAAAGCTCCTCGTGTAGTCATTTTTCCATATGAGCTTAAACTGGTGAGTTTATGGTTTTAAGTATATACGAAAATATCGCGCACAAATATTAAACTTTACATCATGCCATTTGAAATACTGAAAATAACTAACTTTAAATAGACTTTAACTAGCATGCAAGAATTAACCGAACTGTTATAAAAGTTGTCATATAAACTTTTAACCTTTTGCCTTATGGCCTGGCGACTTAATATGCACATATATAAACTGTTAACTGTCGACTTACCATGCGGCATGCCAACTAACCTGCGACCTATATCACGGTACCGGATAACTTGTTAAATCAACACGTTCTGAACTCACATTTTATATGATTAAAGCATGCATAAAAACTATTTCAAAATAATATACATGATAACTGAAAAATGATAACTAAAACCTTATAACTGATCAAACTGAACATATTTCAAAATAACTAGGCATGTATCCAGGCCCGTCCCGTTGATTTCGGTGGCCCTGTGCCATTATGAAAAATCTACCTCTATAACGAGGACTTTGGTCTCCAACCCCAAAGTATATGCCCAACTCTAACTCGAATATGAACTCCCTTGGCGTGCTCGAGTTGTGACAAAAGAAGTTTATCTAAGAGCATAAGATGAAGAATGAACCATTTCGTTTCGATCAAAGTATTGTCCTTTGGTGTGCTCGAGTTGCGAGAGATGAGTAGCTTTTTATTTTCTTTCTAACGTCTCACACAATTTACAAACGTTCAGAGACGGAGCCAGAAAATAATGTTGAGGGGGGCTCGATTTTTTTTCCCGATAATAACGTAAACTGTCTTTTTAGAAGCTAGCAGTAACATACAATTAGATCATGAATTTGTCTACTTATTCACAAAAAAGAAAATTTGTATATATTTACGATGAGGGCGCGATTGAAGGTTCGGTATTTCGGTATTTCGGTAATGACATCACAAAAAGATGTTTTGGAATCTCGATAATTTATTTCTTTTTTGATTATTTAACAACTAACGACCAATATTTCATTGAATCATTGACACTGCATTAATCACCGGTTAATCCAGATGTTTACCAAATATAATTATCGTAAGAAATTACGTCACCCAATGAAGGAAAAGCTTTAAGGATAAAAAAAAACCTTATATTCTACGAGCAGTAGCGGAGCTATATGGAGGTCACGGTTAGCCATATGCCCAAACCTCATCTACAAAATCTTAAATTTTATGCACTGGCTATAATATTATATGTTTTTGGGTTAGTCTCTAGTATTTGCCCCACCCAAAAGCTATACATTTTATCAATCGTAAATTATTTGACATTTCTAGATTTGAACTTTTAATTTCGTCACTGTCTACGAGTCTCGATCTTAAAACAAAATAGGATGCGAGTCATGCTATGAATAAAAGATAGATAGAAACCACCCTGTCTTCCATGATGCAACTAATGAGTCGCAATGTCCAAGAACATCATTACATGTAAGCATCCTAATCACATATTAATGCAAGTTAAAGACACAAACAAAGTCGTTTGTACAACCCGAATTTTGAAGTTGTTTTCACGATACGCCCCGAATACATTCTACTGCCTCGTATGACATACCCTATTGACTAAACTTTGAACATATGGGTTGCCACGTAGTAAAGTGGTCAACACTATAAGACAAGCCACGATAATAAGGTTTGGAGTATACGAAATACATAAAGAAAATATAACTATCACAACCACATTTTGTCTTTCTACAGGAAACTGGCTTGGGTGACAAAATTGTAAACTTTATGTTTGGGTTTAGGGTGTTTGTTTGAGCTTTTTATAGGTTTAGGTGAATTAGAATTAGAAGAAAGAGCCCATTAAGAAGAATAAAAAACGTTACCTTCTCGAATATCGATAATGACACAAATGAAACCCGAGATATAGAATAAACTAGATTATTGTCCCGCGATAGCGTGGACAAAGAGAAATATTAAATTGTAAACTTTATGTTTTTGTAGATTTTAAGTTATTATGAAAAAAAGACAATGTTATACATATAATAGCATATATACCTTTACGTTTATACACATGTTTTGATATTTTTTTATTTGAAGATTTTAAAATATTAATAACGTAAATCATAATCCAAATTTAGTGATTTTATAAGTAAATTAAAATTTTATCTTTATTTTAGTGGAGATGGGAATTAATGAGAGAATATAATTATGTATTGTAACGGGGTGTAAAATGAAAATAGTTTTTGATGACATCATCAATTTGATCAAACGGTGACATTAAAGAAGTTAATTTATCCAAGGTTTCTTATTTCGCTATGTGACATTTAAGACCCTCTTTTATTATATATTAAAGATGATTTTGAATTCGAAGGATTTTTTCGTTAGGCTTACGGCGACGACACGATTTGTCGTCGCCGTAAGTTTTGGCGGTAATTGGCGAAAATTATTATAATTTTTCGTTTATTAATTAAAATATGGTCGTCGCTAAAGAATAGTGCGATATTCCACCGGGAATAATGGAATCATGAGACGATACTTAAGAATAGTGCGATATTCCACCGATGACATTTGTTGACCAAGCCCGTCTATGAAAATAGCTAGTAGAAAATATTGAGCATGTGATGCGCGTAGACACTCAAAAACTGCTTTCTGCCTCATAGTCATGTCAAAGTGAACTTTCATATGGTTAGATATAGAGGTGAAAGTTAGAAACCGATTTTCTTTCTAACCGGACCCAAAACCGAAACCGGTTTTTCTCAAAACCGGTTATTTAAAACCCAAAACGGTTATACATAACCGAACCGGTTAACGCGGGTTAAAGATTTGTTTGGAAATCGGTTTTTTCCGGTTATTTAACCGGTTAAAACCGGGCTTTTTCAAAAACCGGTTTCTTTACGGTTACCGGAGGAAAAAGACCTTGACACACTAGAGCCACCGTGGGCCGCCGTTCGAAGAGTAGACCTCAAAATCGCCGTTGTTTTAGCTTAGACTAATGGCACCGATTTCTAGTGCTATAACAGAACTACGACATTTTTTTCTCCTCAGGCAGTCTGGTGTGCGTGGTGGCGGTTGATGAAAGTTTCTGAATGTGATTCTGTTATGGTTTTTGTTTTACGATTTTTGAAAACAACAATCACATTAAACATAATATTTGTTTCTTAACTAATAATTTTGGACATATGGTTAATAATTATCGAACTAGAAGAAATCGAAATGGGATTTTCACCTAAACTACCTAAGTAGATGAAGGTGAATCGAAATGGGAATTTCACCTCCAATTTAGAATCCGAAAAAACCCCCAAAATAAAAACCGATTAAAAAATCGGTTCAAAATCGAAAAAACTGATTCCGAACATTTTTAACCGAAAAAAATCAGTTTCAAAAAAACCGATTTAACCGAAACCGATTAAAACCGGTTTTGTTGCACCTATAGGTTAGAGACGTCCTTTTGTGACATAAGGTAGTCCTTTTGTGACATAAAGAAGGAGCCCATTAAGAAGAGTCCAAAAACATTATACACATGCATGTTATATATAGATAGGTGAAATACGGTTATTCGATCTAGGTTTGAAGGCGATGGGTTCAGAAGGGCGAAAGGCGTTTCCAACACGAAAGTACATCGAGGATTTGCGAGAATTTTTCTGCTTGGGAGCGGTGTTTACCCCGATCGGTTTTTTCATGAAAGGCGTTTACGACAACCCGAAAGGAAAGCGTTTGAAAGGCGGGTATCGATTAGCCCGAACTAGAGCTCCATTATATGGAGCGTATACTAGCTTAGTTTCCGGTACGCTTTTCACTACATATCATACCATGAAATATGTTCGCCAGAAGGAGGATTGTTGGAACAATATTGCTGCTGGATTTGCTGTTGCTGGTCTTGTTGGTCATCCTTTGGGTTTCAGATTTGCTACTTGCTCTGCTTTATTATATGGTCCTCTCTTAGGAATGTTTCTTGAATATTTTAATGATATGGATTAGTATTATTATTTAACTTTTGTGTAATTATCCTAATCATCTTTCCTACCTATTGTTTGTTGGATATCGTTTAACTTTTGTGTAATTGTCCTAATCATCTTTCCTATTGTTTGTTTTGTTATACCCTAGATTTCATTCTTAATTGCTGCTTTTTGATTTCATAAAACAATTTGGTTGGATCATATTATAATATAAACCATTTGCCCTAGTTGTTTTTTATTCGATTTGCTAGTTACTATATTGTAATCACATTATCATTAGATTTATGAATATCTCAACTCCTAACGAGTTTGTGTGATTTTCCTATATATTCATAGTAATCATATTATTATTGCTGTTATTTGACTATCATGTGTGAATAGAATATATATAAACCGAACAAAAAATATATCTATTTCGCTTAAATTTAATATTGAAACGTGCCTCGTAAGTGGCCTCAACTGCTTACAACCTTTTAGTTAGATTATTGCATTATATTAAAAACACTGGTTTCCTTATCATGTTTGCTACATTTATACTAAAACCGGCTAGTAAAAGACCATGGAAGCCTTGATCTCGAATGGTTAAGAGATGTATTAAATGTTGAAGTTATATGCCTTATTTTCTGTTGAAACTTGGATTAAATTGATTTTTTGAGTATCTGCTAAGCTTTAGATGTCCAGGCTTGAAAAGCGTGGGCGCCAAGTGTATCCGACTTCTAACATTTCACCATCTTGCTTTCCCCATACTCAAGGATTAATTGCTAATTCTATTAGGTGGACATAAATGTGGGACGGATAGCTCTAAGATTTGGATACAACCCCTTCCTAAATGTAGAGCTGTAAGCACTAATTGAAAAAAAACACCAACACTTGGGTATCTGCAAGCATCAGCAGAAACTCTCTACGCCAAACGTTTTCAGTTATTTTTTTTACAGATGAACATTTGATTATTTACTGTGATTTTTCTTTAACATTATCATAATCGACAGGTATGAATCACATTACTAAATGTTTAGATTTGTAAATGTAAGATTATATTTAGCACCGAAGCATTATGCATCTGGTAGAAGTTGACGACTCAACTAGATGCCCTTGTTGGGACGATAGTCTAGAAACCGAAGAGCATATCTTCATCGAATGTCGGATCGCCAAGGGTTTATGGACTTAAATCTTTAGATGGTGGAAAATCCCACAACCGGATATACGTTCCTTGGAAGATGTATTACCCCATCTCACTAAGTACTCATGGAAAGCTTTTGAGGTCGTTGTACACACCACTTTATGGGTTTTATGAAAAGTTAATAAACGATGTTACGTTCAAGATCAAGAAGACTAGGAGTGACTCTTGTGGCGATGAAGTCGTTCTTTTCTCGTTCTTTTGGATTACAAGTAGATGTAAAAACGTAATATGCACATATATAAACTGTTAACTGTCGACTTACCTGCGACCTATATTAGGTACCGGATAGCTTGTTAAATCAACACGTTCTGAACTGACATTTTATATAATTAAAGCATGCATAAAAACTATTTCAAAATAATATACATGATAACTGAAAAATGATAACTAAAACCTTATAACTGAAACCGAACATATTTCAAAATAACTAGGCGCCCGTCCCGTCGATTTTGGTGGCCCTGTGCCATTACGAAAAATAGGCCCCTGCTTAATATCTTTGGTTTACTTTAAGAGGCATAGTTCAAAAATATATTTAAACAATAAGCGCCCGAAAGTTAACTATGCTTAAGGTATCACAAAAGAAAGTGAGTATTAGACATACTACTTTTAGTAATAATATCTCTTTATTTGCGGGCTTCTTGATCTTCCTTTATGATATCTATTGGTTCCTCGTCACGACGTCAACTAGATTTTCGTCACGAGCACATCTTTAAGTGGCACACATCACATTTGTCACTTCCTTCAGTTCGATACATAAAAAGTTTTACAATTTCCTTTAGCTTTTCTAGCATCTTAAACGATAGGCTATAACACCAATCGTGTCAACAACTTCAAAGGGTCTTATGTTATGTATATTATATATAGTAGACTCAACTTTCTAGTCTTGCCAAACCTTACCCTCCTTCCATGAAGATATTTTAGCATAATCGTGTCATTTGCTCGTAAAATTATGGGAAACTTGGTGACAAAATCCAAAGTTACGTGATCCTATTTCCACACTTCAAGTAGCCATACAGTTTCTAATGTTTAGTCTTAACTTGCAAATACGTTAAATAACTTTCAACGTATCTCGCAATCCATGTAACTAGACTTGTATCTCGTATAGGAAATCGCATGAAACTCACCTGATAGGTCTCAACTAAGATAGCTTCTCTTCGCCTGTTAATTAAATCTACCTCTTTAACGAGGACTTTGGTCTCCAAACCCAAAGTATATGCCGAACTCTAACTCGAATATGAACTCCCTTGGCGTGCTCGAGTTGCGACAAAAGAAGTTCATCTAAGAGCATAAGATGAAGAATGAACCATTTCGTTTCGATCAAAGTATTGTCCTTTGGTGCTCGAGTTGCGAGAGATGAGTAGCTTTTTATTTCCTTTCTAACGTCTCACACAATTACAAACGTTCAAAGCAAATTTGCATGACCATTGTTTGATCAATAAATTTTTATAATTTAGGAGAAAATAGTTTTACATGATAATAAGAAACATTTTATGTTCAGTATATATATATATATATATATATATATATATATATATATATATATATATATTTAATGTATATAGTAATAATTATAATGGCAATTGGCAACACATGAAGATTTATTAAAAACATAAACATAAACCATTAACCAAACGGACCATTTATGTGATTAACTTGCTCTGCTTTATTATATGGTCCTCTCTTAGGAATGTTTCTTGAATATTTTAATGATATGGATTAGTATTATTATTTAACTTTTGTGTAATTATCCTAATCATCTTTCCTACCTATTGTTTGTTGGATATCGTTTAACTTTTGTGTAATTGTCCTAATCATCTTTCCTATTGTTTGTTTTGTTATACCCTAGATTTCATTCTTAATTGCTGCTTTTTGGTTTCATAAAACAATTTGGTTGGATCATATTATAATATACAAGGATCGCCCTATTTGCCCTATTCGATTTGCTAGTTACTATATTGTAATCACATTATCATTAGACTTATGAATATCTCAACTCCTAACGTTTCTGTGATTTTCCTATATATTCATACAATCTAGCTTGCTACTATCATAGTAATCATATTATTATTGCTGTTATTTGACTATCATGTGTGAATAGAATATATAAACCGAACAAAAAATATATCTATTTCGCTTAAATTTAATATCATGTTTGCTACATTTATACTAAAACCGGCTAGTAAAAGACCATGGAAGCCTTGATCTCGAATGGTTAAGAGATGTATTAAATGTTGAAGTTATATGCCTTATTTTCTGTTGAAACTTGGATTAAATTGATTTTTTGAGTATCTGCTAAGCTTTAGATGTCCAGGCTTGAAAAGCGTGGGCGCCAAGTGTATCCGACTTCTAACATTTCACCATCTTGCTTTCCCCATACTCAAGGATTAATTGCTAATTCTATTAGGTGGACATAAATGTGGGACGGATAGCTCTAAGATTTGGATACAACCCCTTCCTAAATGTAGAGCTGTAAGCACTAATTGAAAAAAACACCAACACTTGGGTATCTGCAAGCATCTACGCCAAACGTTTTCAGTTATTTTTTTTACTGATGAACATTTGATTATTTACTGTGATTTTTCGTCTTTGAACTGAGATGTAAACCGTTCATCTTGGAGAACATCACTAGTGAGACCCTTCCTTTTCTTAGACAGTTTCTTAGTTTCTGCAATGTCGGTATCTTTCCTATGGCTTCAGAATCTTCATCTTCATAAAGAAGTACGATTCCACGTCATTCCTCTTGCCTCAGAAACGTTGTTTTTGGGACGTCTGGTGCTATGGATCATGGACAAAATGTTAACAAACCTTGGTGTAGGGGACATGTGCGGTAATTTCTTAAGTGTAGCAACGATAACTTTGATTTACGTACAATCTCATAAACGATTTATGTAACTTCTTAAGTGTAGCAATGATAACGTTGATTTACGTACAATCTCATAAACGATTTATGTAACTGATCATGTGATAATAAAATGCAACTGATGTGCGCCACTTTAGATGTCATTTCACATAAACCACTCGTGGTATCATTATTATTTTTCCATTTTGAAACAAATACAAGTTTGAAGTTGTAGATAGGGTGAATCATGCATGCTCCACGGAGCAGTTACATGAGAACTGAGGGAAAAACTAAAACAAGAAAACGGCCAAATGAGAAGAACTGCTACTAGTACATACCTCTTTTAGTGGTGGTCAAAAAAGCGCGCTTCTTCTTATCTCCTTAAGAAGTCCTAAAGAGTGCGTATCGAAGCTTTTCATCAATGTATTGAACTAGTTGTTGAAATGTATCAACAACTCAAACAAGTTAAGTCGATGAATCACATAGACATCAACTTGTTTTGTATAGACTAGAACCTATGTTGCACAGGGACGGGTACGGGTACTTAGAAACGTCGATGTCTCAAAAATCAAGAAACGGGTACGGCCAAAAACGTTTGTGTATTTTATATTTTTATATATGTCTGTTAGTAAAATTAATAAGCATTTAGTAAAATAAAATAAAATTTTCGTACCATCTTCAACAATATCTCACAAAAAGTAAAGTTCTTTTAACTAAATTAAAAAGTTTACAGCAATTGAGCAAATACAAAACTTCTAACAGAAAAAAAAAAAAAAAATGAAGGTAGCTTCTAGCAATAAATTAAAATATCAAGGTCTTGTATGTAAATAATTGAAAATTAAACTGACATGTCTTTTCCATCATCAACCAAAGCTCTGTAACCCCTTATCCTCCTATCTTATTCTAATGGCATTCTCTACACTTAACTTACGCGAAGGGATGGCAAAATCATCCGAAACTAATGGGGAAAATCGAAATCCAAGACAGTTTGGTAGGGTTCGAGGGCGGGTTGGCGGGTTTGGGTACAAAAATATTTCTTTTCCGGGTTCGGGTATGGATTTGGGTTTTGTCAAATAACCACCAGATTATCCGTATCCGTACCTATACCCGTACCCATACACGTATTAAGTCTTTTTTTTTCTTTTTTATTTATATAAAATACATATTACTAATAAAAACTTTTTATATTATATACTTTAATTGATTTCACATAACTTAAATTATATCCTTTAAAATAATCGTTTAAAATTTTTGAAAAGTCGATAATGAATTAGGTATTTTGTGGCGTTTTAGTAATTCGTTAAGAATTTTTTTATCCCTAACTCGACATTTTGTCTAGCATAAATGTAAATGGGTATACTCAATACCCGCGGGAAAACCCGAAAAACCGATGGGTAAAACTATATGGGTATCCGATGGGTATTGGGTTTAATATGGGTATGAGTTTTATAAATGGATGCGGGTACGGGTTTAGTGATATCCGACCTGAACCCGCCCCGTTGCCATCCCTACTTACGCGCCTTCTCTTATCCTCCACGCGCCTCCATCACTCAAGGCACCCTTCCGTCGCTCTTTTCAACGAAACAAACCGTATACTTCCCTGTCCGGACCACAAAAACCAACCAATATGTCTGTCCTGTTAATGCCGTAGCAGCCCAAAAAAAAAGAAAAAAAAGGAAAAGAAAAGAAACGTGATTCTTCCGGTTACAAGCATCTAATTGAATTCAATGTTTAATAAAATACAACGTACCACCAAACTCAAAATGTTGCAACTAGCTTAATAAAAACATATATTGTTTTAGTGATTATCAACCCGTTTATTCTAACTTAGGTAATGTTTATGCCGCTTGTTATATCGGTTGAGAATTAAGTGTGTCATTAGTCTTTAATAACGTTTTGCTACTTTGCTAGTTTCTTATAATGCATTTGCCGTTCGAAAATATCAAATCTACTTACTAGTCGAAGTTGTAACTGCAATTTTCATAGTCAAAGTATTCATTTATCAAGTTGAGAACATTATATTACCGATTTGATTGGTATTACTTTTAAGTTGTGATGTAAAAGTATAATTAATTAGAGGAATTTTCTTTTTCAAAATAATACCTTTATATAATGTATTAAAATTAAAATTAAAACTTTGTATTAATAGGAAACACTGCTCATAACGCTTTTAAAAGACGCAATAGGCGTGAGTTTTCTTTTTTTTTTAACTCCCAACCTTATAAACTAACATGAGATATGATAGCGATATCGTATTAGTGACTTTTATACCATATGTGAATGATTATTTTTGTTAATTATTTGTGAGATATCATAGTTAGCTCAAGAAAAAGTCATAGAAACCAAAAAACTAGAAGTAAATGAATACTTCACTACATTTGCATTACAAATTTGTCATTTTTAATTTTTTTTTAATCTAAGTCGATGATCATTTTAACCCTTTAAAAGATAACAACGCATATTTGAACCCCTATAAATCCATTATGACATAGTGTCAAGATTTAGTTTATTCACATTAGCTATAATGAGAAAACGAAAAGGAATTTGTAAAGAAAAAACGAAAGAAATTAAAACATAAAAGTAATTACATCTGATATTGGATATGTTAGGCGAAATGAACTGAAAGTTGTAGCAACAAGTTGTAGTTGAAAGTTAGAGATATTAATAATCAAGTTTTTAGGTAGAGCTAGAAGTTGTTGTAGCAACAAGCTGTAGTTGAAAGTTAGAGATATTAATAATCAAGTTTCTAGGTAGAGCTAGAGGTTGTTATTTTTATTTGGATAAAAACGTTTGATAAAGTAGATGTAGATTTTAACATCTTCCTTCTTCCTATTAAAGGTTTCTTTTCCTGTTTTTAAATTAAATATTTTAAGCTCTAAAAAGCTCATTAAAAGCTTTTATCGATTACACCTATTAAATGTTTTATATAATGTTTTTATATAAAAGATAAAAGGTCTATTTACATTATAAACCTCATAAAGTCAAACACATTGGCACATTAATATTCATTAATGTGAAAAAATAAATAAAAGAAAATTCAATTATGGCTCATTAATTATTGAAAATTCATTAATTGTCTAAGGATAATATTTTATGTTTCAACTTGTATCTTCTATAATAAGTAGCGAAATATGTTTTTATTTCTTGTATTATCCCCCATAATCATATAGATTCGTCTTATCTACATTATAGTAATGAAATTACCTAAGGTTTTGGTTATCATGATGTTCATCATGGTGGTGGTTGTGACGGGAAAAGAAGATCGTCGGAAATTAGGAGATTGCAATGTTTCCGATATAAATGATTGTCTCCCAGCAATCAAAGACAGCATACCGCCAACCCCAAAATGTTGCGACGAGTTAAACCAAAACATAGATTGTATTAATGATTATCGTGTTGTTTATCCTAACTTAGGTTATGTTATTATCGCTTGTACTATTAGTTGAGAAATAAATGTTCCATTTCTCCTATTTTTATTGTCATTAGTCTTCAATAAGGTCTTTCTGCTAGTTTCTTATAATGCATTGTCGTTAAAAAACAGACACAAAAATTAAACGATATTGGATTAAAAAAAGGAGTGGATCACATTTCTCGTATGATGTTATGAACCACTTCGAATGCTCTAATTATAAAACTTAGACCATGTATACAAATATAAAAAAGTATTTTCTAATTTTAAGAAATTTTTAATCATGTTTATTGATGCATACAATATCCTTCACCCATTTTATCCCAAGTATTGAAGTAATATTGTTTTTAGTTAACATATACTATCATTTTGTTTAAACGTCTACGCAAGGAGCTGATTGAACGTCACGTTTAAAATAGTTACATTAGAGACACTAGGCACTACAGGTTTTCGGAGATTCATTAGATACAATCTAAATACATATAATTTTTAATCCAAAAACAATTTCCATACGTATGGATATAATTATGAAACTGAGGCGTGATCCTAATGATGCTGATGCATCAATCCCGTTTGACATTATCGTTGCTACATATCACATGATACAGGTGAGTCCAATGTCACAATTTTCATGTGGACACATAGTATTTGTTTATGTTTTATAACTAGCATCGGTAATCTTCACTCATTTACTTATATGTGAGTCTATTTTGATCTTTCTATATGTAACGGGTCAAATATGTGTAAACAAAACAATTAAAAACGTAAAAGTATGAACAAATTAAAAGTCACCCGAAAAGGTTTTTCAATGCATAAACTCCTAAATCATTTTATAAACTCGAATTCAATCACGCCTCAAGATCAATCACGCCTTAATTATTTTTGACCAAATTCATAACTTAAACTCGAATTCAACTCCCACAAACTCAATCTGAAATGCAAGCATCTAACTATGTAACAGTTTTTTGATATGATTGTCGAAAACCTACATCCAAATCAAGAAATAGTCCCTCAAAAGTACACGCTAATCAAAAGGATGATAGATTTGATAGAACCTCTTAATCATTATTATTAGTGATAATGATATATATATGAATAACCAAACCCACATATCGGGTTTGGGCTTATTATCTAATACTTCCCAACAATTCGAGCGACGAAATAGTAGGAGATTGAGATCCGGCTTTGGCAAATTTGTTGCACATTTAAGATCCGACTTTAACAGATCCGTCTTCATAAACATACACTTGAATTTTTTTTTATTTTTTTTTTTATCTTGATTCTTGGTAACTTTGAACTTCATATTTGACTTGCTCATGATTTTAGCCGGCTTTAGACGGCAGTAGAATAAAAGAAAAAGCGAATTTTCGGCTTTAGGTGGTTGTAGAAGAAACTAAAAGGCTAATTTAACCGAAATGAATCCCTTGGGCTTTTGGTGTATTTTTGGAGTTTATCGAGTTGAGCAAATAGGGCGATCCAAGAGTAGTTATATTGAGATGATTGTAATCTGGTTTATATTATAATATGATCCACCCAAATTGTTTTATGAAATCAAAAAGCAGCAATTAAGAATGAAATCATAACGATGTGAGTATACTATAACTTAATTATATCAAACATAAATTTATCTGTCACAAAAGCATTAAGAAATTATCAAACAAACTATAAAAGGTCGTTTGTTTGAGATTATTTTGGATACTAAATTAGTTGATTTTTGTCCTATGTTTAAAAGAAAAATTATTTTTCCGGTTTTATCTAGTGATTTAAAAAATTATTATCCATTATTATAACATGATAATTCATAAACCACGAAAATAAGGCGTTAAAAGGGACTATATAAAACACATAACGAAACTGAATAAATATATAAGTCCACAAAAAGCTCAAACGAACACCCCAAGCCCAAACGTACGACATATATCACCGGAAGGAAGCCATGAGATACCCCTACCGCATCATGGAAGAGACGTTTGACAGTTACGCTTTCGGAACAGCCAGTGGCTCAACGTATTTTCTGCTGAAAGGCCTCTACAATTCCCCGAAAGGAAATCATGTTGATGGCGCTTTACATCATTTTCCGGTTTAGAAAGTTTTTTATGTTGCTGATTTTCAGGAATACCAACGTATTTCGAGCATAAACAAACCATTGCAAATAAATGTTTGAAATTGATGTTTATATCGAACAAACATACAAACTAGGATAAATCAAAATTAATTCATTTATCATAAACAGAGTTTGAACAATACATAGATAAGTAAAAACGACAAATTACAACAAAATTAAAGGAGAGGGAAACTGCCAAGGAAACACTATATCTTTGAACGCAATTTAAGTAGCGATATGATACCGGCAACCAAGAGATTGTAATAACCAAGTTTGGAGGACAAGGAAAATAAAGCGTAACCAAACACGACACAAAGAAGAATACTTCCCAATAAGAAAGGCTAGAATAAAAGAGAGTCGAATATTCGACTAATAATCTCCTCTTGCTTTTCAGATCTTTCCCACAGTAATATTACCACAATCGATAGTACGAAGAGTAATACGGCAAACAACAAAAAACAACCTATTATTATACCGAGATCGAAGGAGATGAACAAATGGTCAACGGTTGCGATCGATGAACACGCAAAAGAGGAGACGATTAAAACCGAAAAGATAACGACGAATAAAGACCGTGAATCACCGATTACCAAACAACTCGATTCAGATTGAGATTCATAATTTCTCACCTCCAGTTTTTTCTTACCCATTTCTTCTCTCTTTCCTAATCTGACCCAGGCCAAAATAATGAAAAATCAATTAAATGAACCCCTCAAATATCTTATTATTAAAATTAAATAAATAAAAATAAATAAATTAAAAACAAAAATCACACATACAGAATGAGAAATCGAGATCTATGGAGCAAGCTTCGATTCACTCAAATTTCTTGCCGGAGTAGATTCCGGCACCGGTGCCTTTAAACTTCATGTTAATGACTCCTAAATCGGAAAAAGGGAATCTCCATCATCAACATCACCATCACTAAATCGGAAAAAGGGAGCAGAAAATTGAGATTTAGATGAATTAGAAAGAGACGGTTCAATAAAAAAGAGATATTGTGAGAAAATAAAGGTTGCCATTTTTTAAGGAAGGCATTCGGTATTTTTGATAGGGGTTTAAACAAAATGACCAAGTTACCCTTTTATTATTTTTGAAATGGTACATAATTTACTACATATTTACATTTCTGCCACAATTCATCTCAACCCTTAATCAAGCAATCTAATGGTCTATAATGAGTTCTCGCAGTTCTCGCAAAAAATTAGATTACAGATCCACGATAACGCGGGAAGATAATATATAATTTTGTTTCACGAAAGGGGGTGTTTGGTGAATATTTACATTTTATGTTTTTTTATAACATAAAACGTAGTTTTACGTGTTTTGGTAAAATTGTGTTTTGGCTTATTTAATAAAGAAAAACGTAATTATTTTTTAAATACTAACTTAATGCTTATTTCAAAACGCACTTTCAAATTCATCCCTTAAATTCAATCAATTCGACTCTTATGTACGCTTCTTTCTATTGCTGATTGAAAGTGGTTAAAGTCTTCAAATCGATTTCTTGTTGAAAAAATCCTTCGAATCCAAAGCCATTTATTCTATATCTCGGGTTTCATTTGGGTATCTCTGATGTATGCTTCATATTGTGGTTGTGACACTGTGCCAATGACACTTTTGTTGGTTAACCTTTACTTTGTTTACTCGCGAGGATTGTCGCTTCCCAGTGAGAAGTGCTTATCTTTTATCAGTAGATTAAAAGAAGAATATGATTGTATGTTATTTGGCCAAAAAAAGGTTGTATTTCTTTGCTTCATACATGTTGTATTGAACTATGTTCTTAGTTGTGTACAAAAACATTTTTTTTTACTATTTTTAAATTGATTCTGGAGTGTTCCTACCGTTTGTATTTTAACGGTGGTTTGTAGCCGAACCCTACCCTATATATATATATATATATATATATATATATATATATATATATATATATATATATATATATATATATATATATATATATATATATATATATATATATATATATATATATATATATATATATATATATATATATATATATATATATATATATATATATATAGGGTGGGGATCGGGTAAGAACGGCTCAAACTATACGAACGATAAGAACCATTTTTGGCCGTCCGATTAAATTTTTTATATCAAACCTCGCGATGCTGATCAGTAGTAAGTGGTTTCTGCTGATCAGTAGCAACAAGTTTCAAGTTTCTGCTGCTGATTTTGTTTCTTTTGTTGCTACTGATCAACATAAACCAAAAATATGAGAAGGTAACGTTTTTTATTCTTCCTAATGGGCTGTTTCTTTTAATTCTAATTCACCTAAGCCCATAAAAAGCCCAAACGTAGGACATATATATTGGTGGATTAGGGCACAGACAAATTAACCCTTGAAATCGATTTTGCTATCTATCAGTCATGAGATACCCCTACCGCATCATGGAAGAGACCTTTGACAGTTACGCTTTCGGAACAGCCAGTGGCTTAACGTATGTTATGCTGAAAGGCCTCTACAAGGCCCCGAAAGGATATCGTGTTGATGCCGCTTTACAATCGGCCTACAACAAGGCTCCACGAGTCGCTGGGTATGCCGTCTTAGTCACCGCTGTATTTTGCACTGTGGATCATACTATGGAATATGTTCGTCAAAAGAATGATATATGGAACAAAGTTACCGCTGGAGCTGCTTCCGCAGGGCTTTTTACTATTCGTCATGGTTTGCGTACTCCAGCGAGATCAGTTGTTTTATGTGGTGCTTTCGCTGGAATTTGTTTCGCAACTACTGGGTAATCGATTGTTTGTTGGATATCTTAATGAGATGGAGTAGTATTATTATTTAACTTTTGTGTAATTATCCTAATCATCTTTCCTGTTGTTTGTTGGATATGGAGTAGTATTATTATTTAACTTTTGTGTAATTGTCCTAATCATCTTTCCTATTGTTTGTTTTGTTTCATTCTTAATTGCTGTTTTTTGATTTCATAAAACAATTTGGTTGGATCATATTATAATATAAACCAGATTACAATCATCTCAATATAACTACTCTTGGATCGCCCTATTTCGATAAACTCCAAATATACACCAAAAGCCCAAGTGATTCATTCTGTTTCCCAATATTCTCAAACCAGATAAACTCATGCAATTCAAAAGTTAATGGATTAGTTGATATTTCCACTAGCTATCTGGTTCATAAGAATGTCAGTCAGGGGCTTATACAAAGACCGACCCAGGATATTATTGCATAATAACATTTTGTTTCCCAAATTCAATGGCTTCTGGACCCTAACATAATGGCCCTTCGCCAACCCCAGTTGTAAGATATCTGTCCATGGTGATTTAACATTCTAAGTTTCTCCATTACCCACTCGACGTTTAAAGCTTGAGATGATGTAAGCCGTTTGAACTTCTCTTGTTTTATGTGGTGCTTTCCCAGTTGTAAAATATTGACGAATAGGAAACTAATAATACTTCAAGTCAATAATAACTACTAGAAAATATCGTTTATTCGAGTCAATTGTGAGATTAGAAAGGAATAATATTCCGATTCTAAAGTGACTAACAAGAATATCGGTTGAATAGAATACGGGCACCCAAGTATAGTTGAAGTCAACTCAAGTCAACACTAAGGATAGTTGACTTTGTCAAAGTCAATGATTTCGGAAGAGGTCAAAGTCAACTAAAAATCAACGTTCCACACTTTGAATAAATTTAAGTAAAAATTCGTTTGAAAACGAATTGAAATAAGTTTTAATAAAAAATATGCCATTTGATATAAGAGTTTAAGATTTCGATAGCTGATAGTGTTAGTAGGCGATGACTTATATTTATAGCCTATCAAACCTAACATTTGGTAGTGTTGGGTATAAATACTCCACACTTCAGGTTTTGGAGGACAACTTCATCATCTTCCTCACATACTCACTGACCGGAATACTTAACCATATTCCGTCAAGCCTTTCCGATCAATCTCTTGTCCACCTTAGACTCGCCAAGAGTCTGTTAGGTTTGCACTGCTTGAGCAGGAGGCCAAGAGAGTGATCAATCTAACCCAAGTTACTGAGCCTGTCAATCCTTGCTCTAACATTGGCGCCATCCGTAGAACACGTTTTAGCAACGGCATCCCTGCAGCCAGCACCACCACAGGTAATCCCCCAACAATCCGAAACAGATGTCCTATTGACACAGTTGGCGGATCGCCTGAGGCAGACCGCGCCGACACCGGTGCCACCTCAAAATCCCAATCCAGAGTTATTACGACTGTTGCAGCAACTAGCAGAAGGAGAAATGACAAGAGAAGCTATTATGCCTGTATCAATAGTAAGTTCGAAATTTTGTGACTGGGTATCAAGATATCCGATGCCAGACAAGCAGAAGGTCCCCTCCATTGTAGGCACTTATGACGGCACAAGGGATCCAGACGACCATATGGCCTTGTTTGAGCAGGCCATCATGACAGAAAAGTGGGTAGACCCGGTAGCCTGTAAAATGTTTCCAGGAACATTGCAAGGGTTTGCCAGAGATTGGTTTGCTGGCCTTCCAGAAAGGAGCATTAGAGACTTTGCTGATCTAAAGGCAAAGTTTGTGTATCAATTTTTTCAGCAAAAGAAACAACGCAGGACACATCTGGAGGCCCACCTAATCCGGCAGAAGGAAGGGGAAGCCTTGCGAGACTTCATCCTGCGGTACACACAGGAATGCCAAAAGATCCCAGGTTTGCCAGAAAGCCAACAAATTTCAGGTTTCACCTTTTCCCTCTTGCTTGGTCAGTTGCAGGAAAAGCTTGCAAAAAGGACTCCCGCCACCTTCAAGGAAGCCACAGATAGAGCCTATGACTTCTTAAGATCAAGGGAAACTGTCTCTTTGGCAAGAGGGGTGGCTGGAAAGAAGGACAAGCTTTGGAACGGTGGGTCAGCGTCAGGTAGACAGGACCAACAGCGGGAAGATAGGCGAAATGACAGACGGGATAACAGCGGCAACAGAAGGTTTAGCCCTTATGACAAAACTTCATCCGAGCCATTTCTCAACAAGACCCCGAAAGAGATCCTGCAGACAGAGCGTGTAGGCTCTACTTTTAAACCTCCACCACAAATGGCACACATGTCCGGTACAAAAAACATGAACAGGTACTGTGAATTTCACGAGGACCATGGACATGACACCAATGCCTGTCGGGAATTGAAAGGAGAGATAAGAAGGGCGCTGGACGAAGGGAAGTTGGAACACCTAGTGCCAGCTGCCAGAAAACAAACCAACAGGACCCCAACCCAGAAAACGTATGCCTGGCAAAAGAAGGGGGAGGATACTGAACGACCGGGACCGCCAGAAGGTCACATCTTCATGATTGAAGATTAGATATACATAGACTAAACCTAGATCAAGGTCTGATAAACTTTTATTCTATATTTTCTTGTTTTGTCGAAATTTAATCTTTATTTCTGTCAAGGACATGGATACCATGCCTTATAATAAAACGTTTGGTTTGATATTATCCCAATTATGCACTGCATTATCTTTCTACTTTTTGAACATTGTTCAAACATCACAAGCATAAGGCCAAATAAGACACTCATGTCTAAGCCAAAACATGCAAACACGTCTTTTCATCTACTTGAGAAAAGATAAGCACTTCCCATAGGGAAGCGACATACCTCGCGAGTAATACAAATAAACGGTTAACCAAATAATGTATCACTGATATAATATGCTTAAATAGCAAACAAGTAATAAGATAAATATCCAACGGATAAACATTTATTATTAAAAAGAAATCACTCATAGAGTCAAGGAAAATATCCAAAACATAAAGCTTATAAAGCTAATATTCATAACAGAAAGGGAAAATGTTCAAACATATAAAAAAGAGCAAAAACTACACTGGTGGCATAGACACTGGTGGTGTAGCAATAGCAAGAAGATCCTCAATAGAAATGTTCAAGTCTTGGACAATGCGCTCCAGAATAGGAAAATTTTTCTTTTCAAACAAAGCATTAGCAACTCGCATCCGACTTTGTACCAAAGGATCAATAAAGGGTAGCACTGCATCACCGGCAACGGATCGCAACTTGGTCCCTACAATGTGTTTGCCAAATGCATGAGCAGTCCGATTCACTTCCAACATCAAATTCATCACATCAGGATGATCAAGTAATAGCTTGAACAACTCAGGAAAAGCAGCAAGAAGGTCTTTTCTACCCTGGACGGCCGCATCAAGTTGCTGGCGCTGAGACTCAACTACCTGTCTCTCAACCTCTAAAGACTTGGTCACTGTCGCCAACTCATTATCCTTTGCAGCCAGGATATCTTCATACTCCTGCGTCCTCCTTACCAATCCATCCCTCTCTTTCTCTAAGATGGACATCTTGGTAGAAAGATCACTAATATCCTTGTCCCGGCTGGAAACAATCTCACGTTCGGCCTCAAGATCTTTCCTAACCACAACCAAACTTTCCACCTCTTTCTTCAGATCCGAATAATTAACTTTCAATTTTTCATGATCTTCACATATGCGCTGCCTAGCAAGTATATGTCCCATAAAGCCATGAAAAAGGCTCATATCAGCATCATCCAACAATTCAGAAGTTCCTTGCAGCTTTGACTGCATAGCAAGTTGAGGTGGGACAACATTGTCCATGAAATCCCTAACAGATCCAACAGTTTGCCCATTGTCACCCACACAAAATGACCAGGCAGGCACAAAACGTTGACCAGATGGCGTGCCAACAAGTGCAGAAGGTTGCGAAGAACTGCCAGAAGCAGGAAGAGCCATAATAGTAGATCCATGGGGAACCATCTGAAGGCCCCCATAACGCCTTACAAGATTTGTTCCAAGAGGTGGAGAAGCAGGGAACAACACTTTTTTCGATTTGGGTGTAGGAAGGTCATAATCCTCAACATTTATTGATGGCCTTTTTCCTAACACAGATGGACCATCAAAGCATGGCTCCTGACCATCGTCAGAGCCAATATCCTCCAACTCAACTGCATAAAAGAAAGACAAGTTAGTTACTAACACAGCGAAAAATAATCATAACTCATAAGTACCTTGTCTCTGACGAGAAGAATCCTGCTTTTCAAGCATGTAATCATTGGGATCAAAATCATCACCTACACAAACAAAAAACATCAGTTATATATATAGCTATTATTTAAATAGACCAAAAAAAGGTTTGAAATAATACCAGCAGGGGATACTACGAGATCTCCATCCTCAAGCGGAAGCCTAACCTCCAGGCCCTGCCCCTCTCTTCCTGTAGAAGGAACACCAGGGACATCAACACCAGCTGCTTTGTACATCTGGCAAGCTACGGCAGGCGGATGATCATCTACTTCACAAGCTTCATCCCCCACTAAGAAATCTAGCAACCCCATAATTGCAAGAAAGAAACGATATAAATGACAATCAACTTCACGAAATAATAAAGACAAAAAAGGATTTTACAGAAACCCACGTTTCTTTGATGTCTTCGACACAATGACGGGAACCGTCTCCTCTTCAACATCCTTAATAATCCCAGCCATCGCCAACACCCCTTCGGGGCATAGCCTATACCTCACAGACATACGACGGAGGCGTGCATATGCCCTCGCCTTAGGAACGGAAAGCTCGGGGAGTTCATTTACTCCTTCGGGTATCTTAGATGGCCAGCTAAAAAGGGCACTTGACCAACGCTTAATAAACGATCTATCCACGAAAATAAAGTCAAACCGCCAGTTCTTAAGACTATCGGGAGGATCCTCAACCAGTTTCCATTCTTTGCTTCTCTCTCTCTGTTCTAGACTAAACCAGTCTCTAGATTTACACAGTTTATAAAAATGCCTAAACAAATCTACAGAACAAGCAATTTTCATCCCAACCAACAACATCTCAAACATTATAACCTTAGCAGCAGCTACAGGATGCATTTGGGCAAATCCAATTTTGTAGTGAGTTAGCACTTTCATGTAAAAGGAGCTACATGGAAGTCTAAGGTTTGAATGGGTAAGAAGGTTAGTGTATAAAGTAATTTTCCCTGAAGGAGGCTCAGTGGCACGTTGGTCTATGGTAGGCACTACAGGATTGAAGGAACTAAGGCATGGAAACCTAGTTATTAAATCCGCTAACTTAACATCATTAAAGACACTACTACATTTCCTAGCCTCTTTCTCTTTTCCGGAAACCATTTCAGCTTTTGAACCCATTATAACAAACTTGCTAGGACGGAAAAAACAACAATAACTTACCAGGAAAAAACGACGCTTCTGATTGGAGCGAGAAAACTCACCTGCACAAAAAAGAGAGGCCTCCGTTACAAATAAAAAAATAAAAAAGAGAAAGGCAAAAAAAAAAATTTCGCCAGCACAAAGGGCCGGCTATATGCCGGCTACCAAGCCAAAGTCGCCGGCACAAAAGTGCCGGCTATATGCCGGCTACCAAGCCAAAGTCGCCGGCACAAAAGTGCCGGCTATATGCCGGCTACCGAGCCTAAGTCGCCGGCACAAAACTGCCGGCTATATGCCGGCTAACAAAGCCAAGCCGCCGGCACAAAAATGCCGGCTATATGCCGGCTAACAAAGCCAAGCCGCCGGCACAAAACTGCCGGCTATATGCCGGCTAACAAAGCCAAGCCGCCGGCACAAAACTGTCGGCTATATGCCGGCTAACAAAGCCACCAATTCGCCGGCACAAAAGTGCCGGCTATATGCCGGCTAACAATTTAACCAAGTCGCCGGCACAAAGGGCCGGCTATATGCCGGCTAACAATTTAACCAAGTCGCCGGCACAAAGGGCCGGCTATATGCCGGCTGCCGGCTAACCAAAAAAAAAAAAAAAAAAAAACTTACCGAAAAACAGAAGAGTTAGGCTTCAAAACCTAATTTTTAAAACCTAACTGGGGGGCATGATAGTGTTAGTAGGTGATGGCTTATATTTATAGCCTATCAAACCTAACATTTGGGTTTGGCCCACTAAGTCTCAATCTGACAAAATGACCAAAACCCGGAACGTGAACCCGACACCAGAAGCCCCGCGACCAGGCTCTCGGCCTTCTGGCTCTCGGCCTTCTGGCTCCCTGCCTTCCGGCTCTCGCCTTCTGGCTCCCTGCCTTCCGGCTCTCGGCCTTCTGGCTCTCGGCCTTCTGGCTCGCGGCCTCCGGCTCCCGGCTCTCGGCTCGCGGCCTTTCGGCTCTCAGCTCCCAGCCTCCAGGTTTCCTACCAGTCAGACACTCAAGCCTAGTCCTTGAGTGTAACCGTCAGAGCATTAATAAAGTTATATAATGATATAGACGTTAATAACCGTGGGAATCCTATTGATGAGCCATAAATGGTCATCATTGTCATACGTTGTTGATACCTGGTAGTGTTGGGTATAAATACTCCACACTTCAGGTTTTGGAGGACAACTTCATCATCTTCCTCACATACTCACTGACCGGAATACTTAACCATATTTCGTCAAGCCTTTCCGATCAATCTCTTGTCCACCTTAGACTCGCCAAGAGTCTGTTAGGTTTGCACTGCTTGAGCAGGAGGCCAAGAGAGTGATCAATCTAACCCAAGTTACTGAGCCTGTCAATCCTTGCTCTAACAATAGCTTTTTTAGAGAAAAAGAGTATTTTATCAAAAGTTATACGTTTTTAACGAAACCGTGATAATAATTGTCATACTTAAGATAGTCATTACGTTTTGAGTTCAAAACGTATATTTGATAAGGTATATAGCATTACATATTGTATTTATTAAGTACATAAAAGTTTGAGTAAACGTAACGGAGTTGGATAGTAAAAAGCCGAGAAAAAAGAAACAATTACGCTACATCTTTGTTACGCCAAGGTGTTACGGACATGGTGTTGCGCAGGTGTGTGTTACGCAAGAAGTGGTGTTGCGCTACCGGTTGTTGCGCGACAATATTGTTATCGTAGGGGAGGTTCACTCGAAGACGTATATAATTAGTTTGTCGTTCGTTACTCGAACTATATATATAGTTAGTAATAATTTTCTAAATTTTTGACGTAAACCATCACATATTGATAATGCGGTTAATAACATGAGCAACACAAGGAGAAAGAAAAAAAGCGTGATCTTAAAGTGGTTTTATACGTAAATTTATCGCATTAAGTATAAGTGGTTGGTTTTTGATTTTCCAGCTATAGTCCCGCTAAGGGATGTATTTTATAAGGTTTGTGATGGAGCCCATTAAGAAGAGCCCAAAAACATGTTATATATATAGATAGGTGAAATTAGGTTATTCGATCTAGGTTTGGAGGCGATGGGTGAAGAAGGGCGTAAGGCGTTTCCAACACGAAAGTACATCGAGGATTTGCGAGAATTTTTCTGCTTGGGAGCGGTGTTTACCCCGATGGGTTTATTCATGAAAGGCGTTTACGACAACCCGAAAGGAAAGCGTTTGAAAGGCGGGTATCGATTAGCCCGAACTAAAGCTCCAAAATATGGAGCGTATACTAGCTTAGTTTCCGGTACGCTTTTCACTACATATCATACCATGAAATATGTTCGCCAGAAGGAGGATTGTTGGAACAATATTGCTGCTGGATTTGCTGTTGCTGGTCTTGTTGGTCATCCTTTGGGTTTCAGATTTGCTACTTGCTCTGCTTTATTATATGGTCCTCTCTTAGGAATGTTTCTTGAATATTTTAATGATATGGATTAGTATTATTATTTAACTTTTGTGTAATTATCCTAATCATCTTTCCTACCTATTGTTTGTTGGATATCGTTTAACTTTTGTGTAATTGTCCTAATCATCTTTCCTATTGTTTGTTTTGTTATACCCTAGATTTCATTCTTAATTGCTGCTTTTTGATTTCATAAAACAATTTGGTTGGATCATATTATAATATAAACCATTTGCCCTAGTTGTTTTTTATTCGATTTGCTAGTTACTATATTGTAATCACATTATCATTAGATTTATGAATATCTCAACTCCTAACGTTTCTGTGATTTTTCGTTTATTCATACAATCACTATCATAGTAATCATATTATTATTGCTGTTATTTGACTATAATGTGTGAATAGAATATATAAACCGAACAAAAAATATATCTATTTCGCTTAAATTTAATATTGTAACGTGCCTCGTAAGTGGCCTCAACTGCTTACAACCTTTTAGTTAGATTATTGCATTATATTAAAAACACTGGTTTCCTTATCATGTTTGCTACATTTATACTAAAACCGGCTAGTAAAAGACCATGGAAGCCTTGATCTCGAATGGTTAAGAGATGTATTAAATGTTGAAGTTATATGCCTTATTTTCTGTTGAAACTTGGATTAAATTGATTTTTTGAGTATCTGCTAAGCTTTAGATGTCCAGGCTTGAAAAGCGTGGGCGCCAAGTGTATCCGACTTCTAACATTTCACCATCTTGCTTTCCCCATACTCAAGGATTAATTGCTAATTCTATTAGGTGGACATAAATGTGGGACGGATAGCTGTAAGATGAACATTTGATTATTTACTGTGATTTTTCTTTAACTTGGGTATCTGCAAGCATCAGCAGAAACTCTCTACGCCAAACGTTTTCAGTTTATTTTTTTTACAGATGAACATTTGATTATTTACTGTGATTTTTCTTTAACATTATCATAATCGACAGGTATGAATCACATTACTAAATGTTTAGATTTGTAAATGTAAGATTATATTTAGCACCGAAGCATTATGCATCTGGTAGAAGTTGACGACTCAACTAGATGCCATTGTTGGGCCGATAGTCTAGAAACCGAAGAGCATATCTTCATCGAATGTCGGATCACCAAGGGTTTATGGACTCAAATCTTTAGATGGTGGAAAATCCCACAACCGGATATACGTTCCTTGGAAGATGTATATAACTTTCACCACTCACCCCATCTCACTAAGTACTCATGGAAAGCTTTTGAGGTCGTTGTACACACCACTTTATGGGTTTTATGAAAAGTTAATAAACGATGTTACGTTCAAGATCAAGAAGACTAGGAGTGACTTTTGTGGTGATGAAGTCGTTCTTTTCTTGTTCCTTTGGATTACAAGTAGATGTAAAAACGTAAATGTATAATGGATTGATATCAGATATCGGACATAATCAAAACATAAGAGGTGGCAATATCCTATGAGCTTCTGGGAGGGTAACGGTACTAGAGAGGTTAAGGATTTGGTTGATATTACAAGTAGTCGGCTCTATAATATTCCACCAGAGCGAAACATTATTCCACACATTTTTAGCTATTTGACGTCGGCCAAAAAGATGGAATCCATTTTCAAAGTCGTTGTCACAAAGAGGACAACGAACCGAGTCTAAATCAACTCCCCTTTTGTCTGGATTGGTAGTCGGTCGTTTGAAATCCTCCATGATAAAATGTTTACTTTTATGGGTAGACGTTTATTCCACCTTGATGCGGCTTGAATCATCGATGTTGCAGACCAATTCATCAGGCCCACCAGATAACTGAAGGGGGACGATGAGTTCTTAAGCGGTGACTAAGGCGGCATACCCAGCGACTCGTGGAGCCTTCTTGTAGGCCGATTGTAAAGCGCCATCAACACGATGTCCTTTCGGGGAATTGTAGAGGCCTTTCAGCAGAAAATCGTATGTGCAAAGTCGGATGATTTGCCGAGGTGTTCATATTTTCACCTATGTCAAAACATGTTCTTATAAACCGTTTTAACCAAAGAAACGTTGTACTAGACTTCTAAACAATATTTAACATGTGTAGTTTACGGGTACAAGCTAAGCCATCTATCTAGTAATATTGACATCGTTAGTGTCTACATATCTCACGGATTTGTCTTTGGAATTTAGTCCATAACATTAATCCAAAACACGTACAATACTCGAGGGTTAACTTGTACTATAATTATAAACCCATCATCTCCTCTTTTGTAACAACTTGATAACTTTTATGATGTCGAACTTATTAGATATGTTAAAAGTTATGTTTTTTTTGTTGATCTAGTATACACACTATATTGTCGAAACTTATTAGAACGTGAACTCATTAGAGCCCATACTCATTTATAACTCACTAGTATGAAACCCGCGCGATGCAGCGACGGAAAAAGAGTTAGGTTTAATAGTTTGTGTTCCGAATTTCGGGTTCTAAAAAGGTTTATGCAGTAAAAGTTTATAGTATGTCTTTTATTGCTTCGGGATATTTTTGGGATCGACTACTTTTAAGATAATCATTTTCGCCTCCGTCATGAATTTTCTTGGATCCATCACGGGATCAAACTCCAACGGGTCGATGGATACTTTTTCTTGATTAATCACCACATGTAGTATCTATTCACAGATAAAATAATATTCAATTTAAAAAAATTGCATTTGATAGTGGTGAGAATCGCGACAAGCGCAAAAGGCGCTTGCCTTAGTCTGTCACTAGGCGATGAGCCTCTAATCTTCTCGCCTATTGCCTAAAGCACACGTTTTTTGAGCCTTTGACAACACTGCTTGTAACATGTTCGAATCACAAAACTCACCCCTCGAAAACCAGAATTACTATCGCTTATATTAATAACAGCAGGAGACTGTATGAATATATTGAAACCAATAAAGATAAACCCTTTGGGTTCGAAACATATTCTTATTCATAAATATATATATATATATATATATATATATATATATATATATATATATATATATATATATATATATATATATATATATATATATATATATATATATAATGATAATGTGATTACCCAGTAGTTGCGAAACAAATTCCAGCGAAAGCACCACATAAAACAACTGATCTCGGTGAAGTAGACAAACCATGACGAATAGTAAAAAGCCCTGCGGAAGCAGCTCCAGCGGTAACTTTGTTCCATATATCATTCTTTTGACGAACATATTCCATAGTATGATCTACAGTGCAAAATACAGCGGTGACTAAGACGGCATACCCAGCGACTCGTGGAGCCTGCTTGTAGGCCGATTGTAAAGCGCCATCAACACGATATCCTTTCGGGGCCTTGTAGAGGCCTTTCAGCATAAAATACGTTAAGCCACTGGCTGTTCCGAAAGCGTAACTGTCAAACGTCTCTTCCATGATGCGGTAGGGGTATCTCATGGTTGATTTGATAGATAGTAAAATCGATTTTAAGGTGCCCTAATCCACCAATATATATATGTCGTATGTTTGGGTTTAGGGTGTTCGTTTGAGCTTTTTATAGGCTTAGGTGAATTAGAATTAGAAGAAAGAGCCCATTAAGAATGATATATGGAAGAAAGGGGTGTGTATTTCGCTTTCTTTCCACCAACCTAAAATGTCAAAACTTTGAAACCCAATAATACCGAGAGTGGCAAAGACATTTGAAGCCTTATATTGTCCCAATTCGCTTGTTGGAGCCAATTTTCTTTCACGCTTTATAGCGTCTTCAAGTAAAACATTAAAAAGGTTTATATTTAAGTTTTGATTACTAGTTTGACTACTTTGTTGAGAAGATGTTCCCGCCCACATTTGGTTAACAATTGGATACCCTGTTGACCATATTTATCGCAATATATAGAAAATAATACATCAAAATATTTTTCAAATCTACTTTTTTCTTCTTCAATATATAACGGGTTTGGGGTAAGGTGTAAGCCTAAATTTTTTTAAAATGATTGCATTAAACTTTGTACCCCGCCAACATTTAAACAAGGATTTAGTGTGGCGAAACAAGTAAAAATCAAAGACAAGGATTTATAATATTTTATAAATTTCTTTTTTATAACTCTAACCACTTTTCTAAAAATTCGATGTTCGGACATTTCAGATTCTTTTAATTTTTCGGTCATTATAAAAATTTGGTTTAGAACTAAATGGCTAGTTGGGTAATATACACCCGATAATATAGTCGTAGCCCCTTTAAAAACTAATAAAAACGAAGTTAATTCTTTTAGTCGATCTCATTCATAAGAAAAAATAGATTCGGACTTATTTTTAGTAACTAAAATGTCATTGAGAGCATCTAAAGTATCACGTTTTCGTAATATATTTTCAAACATAGTGTAGGTAGAATTCCACCTAGTATTATTATCATAGCAAGGTCCTAGGGGAGGTTCACCACATTGTTTTCGGAAACGTTTATAATTAGTTTGTCGTTCGTTACTCGAACTATATATAGTTACTAATAATTTCCTAAATTTTTAACGTAAACCATCACATATTGATAATGCAGTTTGCACGGACAAATTTATAACATGAGCAACACAACGAGAAAGAAAAAAAGCCTATCTTAAAGTGGTTTTATACTTAATTTTAGTAAAATTCATCGCTTTAGTATTATTTGTCGCATTATCTAGTGAAATTGAAAAAACTTTATCGCCTAAACTATATTCAACTAGTGTGTCATTTAATTTTTTTCGCAAATTACATCCCGTATGCGGATAACCAAACAATTTAAAAGGAATTGTACGTTTCATCAATAACAAAGATTTGGGATTTTGGTCATCATTAAACCAATAGGCCGTAACGGCTAAATAAGAATTTGCCGTACCATTGGTGCGGTCCAAACATCACAAGTAATATTTACCCCATATTTATAGTTTCGAAAACCCTCAATTATTTCATTTTTAGATTTCGACCAATATTTAAACGCATCGTTTCTAAGGGTAGTACGACTTACTTGTTTGTATCGCGGTTGTAGCCTTTGTTTGATAGTTTTCGTAAGTCGTTGGTTGTCGAAGTGGTTGAATGGAAGCCCCTCTTGAATAACAAACTTCGTAAATGCTTCTCGAAGCGCATCATTATCGTATATAAATACGTTCCCATCCGCACCAAGTTCCGATTGTGATGCTTCTTAACTAATCGCTTTACAAGACCCGTTTTTGTGAGTTCTTAGTGTTATCTTTTAATTAGAGCTTAAAAACTTCCCACAATTCTTGCAACGTGCCCTTTCCATCTCGTCTTCCATTACGCACAAATCGAAATGAGCCCACATTTCCTTGTTACGAGTAGTTTGTAGAATTTGCGCTACATCTTCATTTGTGTAAGCTTTGACGTTTCGAACATTGCTACTAGCGGAAGCGGAAGCTTGTGAGTTTTCCATTTTGAGAGAAGAATAATTGTGATTGTGTGTTTTCGGAAGAAAAAATAGTATATATATATAGCGAGGGTGCTAGTTTTTGGTGATTTAGAGAGAAGAATAGTTGAGTTTTTGGTGTGATTTCAACATAAACTACTTCAAGTATTTATAGGCAACTTAGATGTGCCAAAAAACTCAAAAAAAGTGGAAAAAAAAACGTTTCTAACAGTCACTAACGGCTCTTACTAACGGCTCTTTCTAACGGCTAGTTAACTTGTCTAACGGCTAGAACCGGTTAATTAACCGAAAAAACAGATTTCCATATAAGACTTTAACCGGTGTTAACCGGTTCGTTTAAGTATAACCGGTTCCGGTTTTTGCATAACCGATTTTACAAAAAACCGAAGGTTTAGGAAAAACCGGTTTTTGATTTTCACCTATAGTCCCGCTAAGGCATGTATATGTATTATTTCACATAATTTCCCTTTTTTATTTTATAAGGTTTGTGACATAAAGTAGGAGCCCATTAAGAAGAGTCCAAAAAGATTATACACATGCATGTTATATATATATATATATATAGATAGGTGAAATTAGGTTTTTGATCTAGGTTTGAAGGCGATGGGTTCAGAAGGGCGTAAGGCGTTTCCAACACGAAAGTACATCGAGGATTTGCGTGAATTTTTCTGCGTGGGAGCGGTGTTTACCCCGATGGGTTTTTTCATGAAAGGCGTTTACGACAACCCGAAAGGAAAGCGGTTGAAAGGCGGGTATCGATTAGCCCGAACTAAAGCTCCAATATATGGAGCGTATAGTAGCTTAGTTTCCGGTACGCTTTTCACTACATATCATACCATGAAATATGTTCGCCAGAAGGAGGATTCTTGGAACAATATTGCTGCTGGAGTTGCTGTTGCTGGTGTTGTTGGTCATCCTTTGGGTTTCAGAGTTGCTACTTGCCATGCTTTATTATATGGTCCTCTCGTAGGAATGTTTCTTGATTATTTTAATGATATGGATTAGTATTATTATTTAACTTTTGTGCAACATGTGTGTTAGGTGCGCAACACCTGCGAACACGTTATAAACGTGCGTTTTTCGCTTTACAACTCGATCTATTTAAAACTAGGACTTCATGACACATCGTAGGTATAATAAAAACTACAAACAAAGACATTTATGCTCCAACATGTAAGCCGTTTGAATTTCTCTTGTTTTATGTGGTGCTTTCGCCCTGGAATTTTTTTCGCAACTACTTAGTTGTTTTTTATTCTATTTGCTAGTTACTATATTGTAATCACATGATCATTAGATATATTATCATTTATGAATATCTCAACTCCTAACGTTTGTGTGATTTTCCTATATGAGATATATTTTTCGTTTATTCATACAATCTAGCTTGCTACTATCATAGTAATCATATTATTATTGTTGTTATTTGACTATCATGTGTGAATAGAATATATAAACCGAACAAAAAATATATATATATACATCGATCTATTTCGGTTAAATTTAATATTATAACGTGCCAAATGGGTCGAAAGTGGCCTCAAGTGCTTACAACCTTTTAGTTAGATTATCGCATTATATTAGAAATACTGGTTTCCTTATCATGTTTGGTACATATGTTACTATTCAAGACCATGGAAAACCGACTAGTAAAAGACCATGGAAGCCTTGATCTCGAATGGTTAAGAGATGTATTAAATGTTGAAGTTATATGCCTTATTTTCCAGGCTTGAAAAGCGTGGGCGCGAAGTGTATCCGACTTCTAACACTTCACCATCTTGCTTTCCCCATAAGCATTATACATAAGGATTAATTGCTAATTCTATTACGTCGACATAAATGTGGGACGGGTAGCTGTAAGATTTGGATGGGTACCCTTACAACCCTTTCCCGAGTCTTTTTAAATGTAGAGCTGTAAGCACTAGACTTTATGCAAACTTTTTTACTTATGAAATAATTGAAAAAAACACCAACACTTGGGTATCTGCAAGCATCAGCAGAAACTCTCTACGCCAAACGTTTTCAGTTATTTTTTTACAGATGAACATTTGATAATCGACAGGTATGAATCACATTACTAAATGTTTAGATTTGTAAATGTAAGATTATATTTAGCACGGAAGCATTATGCATCTGGTAGAAGTTGACGACTCAACTAGATGCCCTTGTTGGGACGACAGTCTAGAAACCGAAGAGCATATCTTCATCGAATGTCGGATCACCAAGGGTTTATGGACTTAAATCTTTAGATGGTGGAAAATCCCACAACCGGATATACGTTCCTTGGAAGATGTATATAACTTTCACCACTCACCCCATCTCACTAAGTACTCATGGAAAGCTTTTGAGGTCGTTGTACACACCACTTTATGGGTTTTAATTATGAAAAGTTAATAAACGATGTTACGTTCAAGATCAAGAAGACTAGGAGTGACTCTTGTGGCGATGAAGTCGTTCTTTTCTCGTTCCTTTGGATTACAAGTAGATGTTAAAACGTAAATGTATTATGGATTGATATCAGATATCAAGATATCAGACATAATCAAAACTTAAGAGGTGGCAATATCCTATGAGCTTCTGGGAGGGTAACGGTACACTACAAGAAAAAGGTCTTTTGCTAACACTTTTTTTAGTGACACATATAAAAAGTGTTAGCAAAAGTACACATATCCTTACACTTATAAGAAAACTATAAGCATAGCTTAATTTTTATCCACACAATATAAAAAGTGTAAGCAAAAGTGTAACTTTTGATTACATATTATAATAAGTGTGAGGATATATGAAGTTTTATCTACACATATTATAGAGTATTAGTAAAAGTATAGTGTTTTGCTTATACTTTAAAAAAAGTGTTGGCAAAAGTACGTATATCCTTACACTTATCTACATTTCCCGATAAGTGTAGGGAGATGTACAATTTTATCTACACATTTTATAAATTATTAGTAAAAGTCTAGTGTTTTGCTTATACTTTTAAAAAAATGTTAGCAAAAGTACGCATATCCTTACACTTATCTACATTTCCCGATAAGTGTAGGGAGATGTACAATTTTATCTACACATTTTATAAAGTATTAGTAAAAGTCTAGTGTTTTGCTTATACTTTTAAAAAAGTGTTAGCAAAAGTACGCATATCCTTACACTTATATACATTTTCCAATAAGTGTAGTGAGATGTACAATTTTATCTACACATTTTATAAATTATTAATAAAAGTCTAGTGTTTTGCTTATACTTTTATAATTAGCATGGCCTTCTCTGATGACAGCGCCTCAACCTAATATCAGTTTAAACAAAGTCAATAAGGCGTAACGATAGTTGTTCAATACTCCATATACGTTGTTTTTAGATGGTCCAACGATGAAAGGATGATTATATACACCCAAGATTAATATATAATATTTTATTTATGTTTAATATTCATGCATCATTGTTATTAATTAAGTTTTTATAATAAATTAAGTTTTTAATTAGATAAAAAGTGCATATTTAGAAATATTCCAAAAATACCCTCTTACACTATGTATTGTAATTTTTTTAGTGTCGACACAGGGGATTACTTCATTTGGTAAATTAAGTCTTCTCTACCAGGGGATTACTTCAGAAAAGGGGCAAAGAGCTCCGATACGATTAGCCTACCTAGGGATCTGGAAGCCAACGACCTCCGCCGTCATCGCCGTCACCGTCATCGCCGTCATCGCCGTCACCGATCTCCGCCAATCGCCGTCACTCGCTAGGTATAATCGCCGTCACTCGCTAGGTACACTTGATTTTAATTTCAGTTTTAGATCGCATATTTAATATTCATTTTCAATATAATTCACTCTATTTGTTCCTGTTACTCATATTATTTTGCTTAATTTCCTTCCGATGATATAATTTGGAGTGAATTGATCATTAGTTGTTATTATAAATCATGATTTTAGGTTAAATTGTAGTTGTTTTGTAAGTGTTTATTGTTGTTTTATGTATCAGCTTAAAGCTATAGTAGAATATTCGTGAGATCGAATGGAACGATAAACGATAAGACTAGTTAGGTAAAGCCATTAGTCATGACTTGAAATGATCGTAATTGGCGGACCTTTACTACTGAAAATTTATAATTTGTGTTTGCAAACTGATTATGTGATTATGCCTTCGCAGATAACCGGTTTTGGATTATCAGTTTGGAAGTAACCAATCCAAACTGTTTATTTCAAACCGCTTAATCATTATAAAACAGTAAGAAATTACTCGTTTGTTAGGGAAGAAGCCGATATTTAAACTTGATGAAGATTAGACTTGCCTCCAAATGACCTTCATTTGCTTGTATATGATCTTACGCTTTTAGTGGTTCGATTCTAAACATGTAAATTTTTTGGGATTAGGTGACTAGAAAATTATGTTTTTCTCATAAATATTTTGAGTAAAATGTTTGAGGTGGTTTTATGCTTTAACATTACACTTTGACTAACTTTTGACCATGTAGCCCATTTGACCGATTGACCCATTCATAAGTAAATGGGTCGAAATTATCAACTTTAGGTTCAACACTAACATTACTATCCATCGTCATCTAACAAATTTCAGGATAGTAAAGTATGAATTCTATCTACTTGATTTTGTTATGTCGACAGACTACATATGTATTGAAATTACTTACAGAGATCTCTGCCAAGCTGTTTTTTGCTATTTAGGTGTCTCATTTTGTCTATCGTTCAATGCATTACGTATAATTGTCTGTGTTTAGTGGTGGCTACTTCGACCCATTTAATGTTTAGTGATGTATCAAATGGATGAAATCGAAATTTTAGCTAAAGGGAATGGGTCGATAGGTTCAAACAGTGAAAGACACTGAATGTTATGTTTAATACATACAAGCATCTAAATCGGTTTATTCAAAGATCAAACTTTTTATTATAATTACATTGTGTTTGTAATCATAAGTAACACATTAATTATTCATAAATTCTATAAAATTGTCAAATGACCCGAACCTGCATGATCCGTTCATCTCGACACCTTTACTTGAAGAAACCAATTTATCAAACAGCCCATCTCGACACCCGTACTTGAAGAAACCAATTTATCAAACAGCTTAAAGTTAACAGGATTAATAACTCATAACAAAAAAACCATCCCTAGGAACTTGTATACAAGAACAGGCTACAATACCAAGTATATGCCATGTATAATGTTATGCATTTATTTATTTTCACTTTATTAAATAATTGAAAACTTTTGCTTTGAGAACCTTTCTTCAAAATCCCTTAGATGCCTTTATCCATAGGCAAATATTTCCATAAATAGAATATAAAGTTTAAGGCTAATCTACACAAGATACTTATCTTGTTTTAAATGCCTTTCTCTAGATTTGAAAGGGGTACAAGTTTATAATTCACGATAACCCCACGAATAAAAAAAGATTGCCACAGTACATGATTGGTTTGAGATTCTTACTTAGTGTTAAGTTGCTCATCTAAGTGTCATCTCTTATAGCATGTCGCTCAAGTCACTTGGGATGTCTTCGAAGAAGTCTTATTGTTCCTGTTACTCAAATTAAATTATGAGCTAAACTCATTTTTTTTATATATGTTAATAATATATATTACCTCAAACTTACCATTTCGTCATATGTTCTGATGGATTGATATTTTTTGATGGTTGCTTAAGCTCTGATGGATAGATCTTGGATGTATCTTGCGCCGAGAGCAAGTGCACAATATGTAGAAGGCGTAGAATCCTTTTTAGACTTTGCTTTTGAGAAAACAAGAAATCCTGGGAAGATTTTGTGTCCGTGCATTGATTGTCACAATATCCCATTCCTTACAAGAGCAGTAGTGTATGATCACCTCATATGTTCGGGTTTCAAAAAAAATTACTCAAGTTGGAAAGATCACGGGGAAGTTTGTAAGGCATCATCATCTAGAATGATGATTGAGGATGAAGGAGAATTTTCACACGACATGGATGGTTTATTGGGTGACCTATTCCCGGCAGCCCCGTTGGAAAGTCACGTACATATGGGTGAAAGTAAAATACCCGCATGTCCAATAAACAGTAAGCCCATGGATAAAAGTGAGAAAAAGAAATTTGATGATTTACTTAAGGAAGGTGAGCAAAAAATCTATATGGATGCTAAGTACACCAAGTTATCCTGCTTGGTTCATCTATATCATTTAAAGAGCTTGAATGGTTGGAGCAATAAATCATTCTCAATGTTGCTAGAGTTCTTACAAGATTTGTTGCCTATCGGGAATCTGATGCCAAAAACCACCCATCAAGTCAAAAAGATTCTAGAAAATTTAGGACTGCCTGCATGTCCTAATGGGTGCATGTTATTTTGGGATAAAAATGAGAAAGAAGAAGTATGTTCAATTTGTGGAGCTTCAAGATGGAAAGCCCCCGAAGTAGCCTCAAATGATCCCGATGAAGTAGCCCAAAATGATCCAGATGAAGTAGCGGGTCCAAAAAAGAAGAAGGCAGCAAATGTTTTACGTTGGTTTCCCTAAAATCCATTAAGCCTCCTGATGAATATTCATCTAACATATCACGTTGTGTGCGAATAAAAGAAAGAAAGCTTATTGGGATGAAAAGCTACGACTGTCACATGTTGATGCAAGAATACTTGCCTATTGCAATACGTGGGACTTTGCCTAATCACGTGAGCATAGTTTTAATTGAGCTATGTGATTTTTTTAGACACATTTGCCTAAAAGATTTAAGCGAAGATGATCTTGATTTTTTGGAATCTCGAGTTGCTGTGACATTATGCAAGATGGAAAAAATATTTCCTCCTTCCTTCTTTACAGTAATGGTCCATTTAGTGGTTCATTTAGTTAGAGAGGTGCGGCTTGGAGGTCCCACACCTTATCACTGGATGTACCCTATCGAAAGGTAGACATTCATTACGTGTTTATCTTTTACTTAATTATATGAAATTTAATGTGTTCATAATACCATTTAATTCATATAGGGACTTGTCAACTCTCAAATCATATGTCAATAATAAAGCTTTTCCAGAAGGCTCAATAGCCGAAGGGTACCTCGCTCGTGAAAGCTTGACTTTTTGCTCTCGATACTTTTCTGGAGTAGAAACCTTGTTTACGCGACCACTAAGGAATGATGATGATGACGATCAAAATGAGATTGAAGCATCACATTCACTTTGCCCCGGACGACCATTAGGACTACATATTCATTCAAACTTGCCGGCTCATAAAAGGAAGTCATCCTTTAACTCTGAAATTGACGAGAAGTCTCTTAAGCAAGCACACCGTTACGTGTTGTTTAATGTCGAATCAATCACACATTTTCGAAAGTAAGAGGATTATTTATCCTTTTTGTATTTAATATGGTTCTCATAAGCTAAATAACTTATATTAAGCTTCTGATTTAAGGGAACATAAGGATCTCATCAAAGGACAAAACCGTAAACGTCGCCTACCTGAGTTTGAGCTTGAAAAGATTCACTGCGATAAATTCAGTGCATGGTTTCAAAAACGGGTATGTTCTTTATATGATGAGTAAATAAAATTAATATCTTAATGTAACAATAAATTCAATTTATAGGTTGAACGCTTAGAAGAACAAATGGACCCTAGAGTTACAGAAGAAGTAAAGTGGCTTGCTCGTGGTCCTAACGATTTTGTCAAACGATATTCAGGCTATTTGGTCAAATCAGCATTAGAGCTTGGTAGAGAAGATGAAAGAGAATAGTTGACCATAGTGATGATGAAAAGTTTAAAAATTAGAGAAAAAAGAGGTTTGTATAGAACCAACAGACCTGCAACTCTGATACAAGCATTATAAAAAGTATAAATCTGATTCCTATCTTTTATAGCATGCACATACATTTAATGTAGTAATAGAAGGATATACAAAGAGTTCAAATGCTCTGAGATGTCCTAATAAGGGGTCAGGTGCATTGTCTAATAAGTATTATAATTATAATATCAATATGCAGCACCTAAAAAGAAAGTACGAGGTCCAACTAAGAAAAAGGAAATATGGAACTTAAAAACTCACGAGAAAGTTGTGGTCACATTTAATGAGCTTGCCCAGCCTATTGGGGACGAAGCAAATGAGCTGACCAAATTTCTTGGCACACTTGTGAGGATGTCTCAACATGTTGGAATCGACTATACGGAGTGGAGGAAGGTTCCTGATAATAAAAAGGAGGATTTATGGAGCATTGTGAAGGTAAATTGTTATACAATTATGTGAAGTATGAATTTGTGTGATTTATGTATGAGTAATCACAAAATATTTGATTGTAGGAAAAGTTTATTTTTGAACCAGCTGAAACAACAGAAATAAAGGATTGGATCATGACAGACTTGTCAAGTAAGTGGAGAACATGGAAGCATGAACTTAAAAAAAGTTCATACGATTCAAGTTTAACTGTAGATGAAATTGTGGCATCACAAACGGACGATAGAGTGGATAAAGGTCAATTCAGGACACTAGTCACTAGTTGGTTCACCCCAAAAAAACAGGTTCATGAACATGATGACTTCACCTAGTTTACAAGAGCTGATTATTATGTGTTATCTTTGCCTAATTTGTAACTTTACAGGTGGAAGCGGAGATCAAGAAAACAAATCGCTCAAAGTCAGATGAGCCTCACATTACAGGGAGCAAATCATTTGCACGTCTATGTGATGAGGAGGTCACGTCTTTTCTATATTATATATCGTCATTTTTAAAATTCATAAAGCCATTGCAATTTCGGAAATTCTAATCAGACATGTACTTTTTTGTTGCAGACCCAAAAGAACGATGGTGTTCCGCCATCACGTGGGAAAATGTACTGTTTGACTCGTACTTATCAAGACGGGAGCATTGTGAATGCTAAAGCCGCCAAAGTTGTGGTATGATCTTTAATTAGAATATCACCTAATTCATGGTATGGTATGATAATGTAATGATAAGGTTTGTGAATACTTGTTTGTATGTTAGATCAGGTAGAGTAATACAATATATGGAGTCACTATAGCTGTTTTTTAATTATCTCTAAATGATTGTACAAATTACAGGAAGCGATAAAAAAACTAAATCATTGTACAAATTACAGGAAGCGATAAAAGCCATTGGTGAATCTAGCACTGCTCAAGAGACAATGAGAGATGGGTCTCCTTACTGGATAGATGATGACTTAGCTAAAGTCAAAGGACCTGAAAGGGGAGGGAATGTTCGTTGTATGGGCAAGTTCCCGGCTGCAAAGAAAAGAAGAGTTCAGGATCCTCAAGTTCCTATACTAAAGGCTGAAGTGAAAGATCTTCGTGAGGTTATAATGAGTCTGGTTGCTGCTGTGAAAGAACATATACCTGGACTGAATTTGTCCACTATCACAAGTCGCGCCAACACTAACATGGAGGTAACATCACTTTGTTGACTTGTCATTTAAAGATGTTTACATTTAGCTAAGCTTAAATTACATTGCCCTTACCTTAACATCTAGACGTGAGCAAAGAGGTGTTTGAGTTAAGCCTGATTTTTATACTTTCCCACCTGTTTTAAAAGCATGTCGGAATTTAAATGATGGGAAGAGAATACACTCGTGGATATCCAAAACAGGGTTGGAATGGGATGTCTTTGTGTGTGCTTCTTTGGTCCATATGTATTGTCGTTTTGGTTTATTTGATGCTGCTTACCAAATATTTACGGATATGCCCTTTCGAGATATGGGTTGTTGGAATGCTGTCATTTCGGGGTTTTTTCAGAACGGAAAAGGTGAAAAGGCCCTTGAGGTTTTGGATGAGATGAAATCTGAAGGGATTAAGATGGATTCCGTCTCTGTAGCCACTGTTCTTCCTATTTGTGCACAGATGGATGAAATGGTGCACAGATGGATGAAAGTAGAGTAGGACTGACCGATTAACAACTTATAATCATCTTTATCATCTAATAGTTGAATTAGATTTCAGTACTTATGATAATAGCTACTTGACGAGTCAGCTAATAAGTTCACTAAAGCTGGGAATGGTTTGTAAATTTGACATTCATTTCAATAATTAGTCTTAAACATATATCAATTTCATTAAGTTAAAAACAGTAAGGTAATTTACTTACAAGAGATTTGGTATCATGGAATTCATTAATTGCTGCTTATGAGCAGAATAATAATTAGTGAATGTGTGATCATGATGTTTTTCTTCCATTCTGAATAAAAAATTTCCTGTCTCTTTATTAGGGTGACAATGCATGCAATGTTCGTGATAATACTCTCGCTCATAATTCGAAGAATGCAAGATCAACTGGTGCAAGTCATCATCCAAAGAATTCAGCATCAACCGCTACAAGTTCTCATCCAAAAAATCAAAGGTCAACTGCTACAAGTCCTCATCCAAAGAATCCTACATATGGTACGAGTTCTCATCCAAAGAATCCCACATCTGGAAAGAATCCCACATCTGCTACGAGGTATGCGTTTGGAAAAACATTTAAATATTTTTCATTTCTTTTCATACATTTAGACGTCTTACTACTTGCAAATCTGTAAACAAATACACTTTGCTTCTAATGAACATTCGAAAAGGTTTTAACTTATTTATTTCGACTACAGGAAAAGAAGGCAAAGTATTCAAGAGTTATAGAAGACAAACTGATTATCTCGTTTTACTAGTGCTACAATGCTACGACAATGACATTTGGTATTAAGTACATGTAATGCTCATGTCGGATAAAGAGTTCCGTATGGATTATGATTTGTATGGATTATGATTTGTATGGATTATGATTTGCGTGCGATGTTTATATTATGACTAGATTGAAAATTATTATTTGGTATTTCTGAAAGTTCTAATATGTGTTTGCAAAAGTTCTGTATGGAAGTTTTCTATGGAAGTTTTCTGGAAATTGTCAATTCTTGACACAAAAGTTGGTGTAGGCAAAAGATCTAACCTATGTAGACATATGATGTGTTAGGATATGTGTGTCACTATAACCTTTACCGTCAGAGCTTCTGCCAACACTTATAATAAGTGAAGGAGAAGCTAAATTATCTTTTCCTAACACTTCTTATACTTTTCCTAACACTTTTTGTCTGTAAGCAAAAGCACTATTTCTTGTAGTGGTACTAGAGAGGTTAAGGATTTGGTTGATATTACAAGTAGTCGGCTCTATAATATTCCACTAGAGCGAAACATTATTCCACACATTTTTAGCTATTTGACGTAGGCCAAAAAGATGGAATCCATTTTCAAAGTCGTTGTCACAAAGAGGACAACGAACCGAGTCTAGATCAACTCCCCTTTTGTCTGGATTGGTAGTCGGTCGTTTGAAATCCTCCATGATAAAATGTTTACTTTTATGGGTAGACGTTTACTCCACCTTGATGCGGCTTGAGTTTCGTTATAAAGCTTTTTTTATTACGCATTCCTTTCACGTTGAAAGTTCTTGAATCATCGATGTTGCCCACCAGATAACTGAAGGGGGACGATGAGTTCTTAAGCTTTACATTAAACTTTACATGTTTTCAAAATTGAGCAAAAAGTGACTATATAATTTTTTGGATAAAGTTAGGATTTGTTGATGACATACATGTATATTGCAAGATCACTACTACTATTTTATAACATAGTTACATTTATTGTAAGGTGAAAAGATTACATGTTAAAGTGCATATACAGAAAATTGTATCGATCTATATGAAAACTTAGTGTTTACGTTTTGAAAACCAATACATTTATTAGTAGTGTTATATTGACGGATTTACCATTGATACGCTTATATACAAAGACATTATAGTAAAATAGTCTAAATATATATCCCAAAATTTTTAAAGATTTGTTTGTTTTCATTTATTTCTTTATAAACTAATAGAATTCTTGTAAAACAAATTTCGTACCATTTGGCATAAATTTCAAAAACATAAGAAAAATCAATTATTCATTTATTTATATTTGTTCATTAAGTTAAACGAACAAACTATATTATTGTTGGTCCGATTCCCCAACAACCCTCCATATACATATACAAATACAAATATACAATATTAAAAGGTAAAAAGAAAATAAGTTTGATCCATACTTTCTTAATATTTTCCTTGGGTCATTTTATGCAAAACCCCCCTACTCCAACCCCTCCTATCCTACTCTATCAACCTACACTATCACATCAACTACCTCTACTTTTTAATAATCTTTTTATTAATATTTTATTATTACTATTATAAATAATATTATTACTATTATTATTCTTCTTCTTTTTTTTTATTATTATTATTATTATTATTATTATTATTATTATTATTATTATTACTATTTTTTATGTTTACCTTTTACTATATTCTTTAAACTCACAACATATAACTTGGTATAATTATAGAGAATGTGTTTGACGTAATGTCTTATATTGCTTAAGTTTTTCGTATTTTTTTTTACAAAAAGATGATAGAAACTTGTGTCTTATGACATATTATTATTTGATATTTATAGAGTTACATACTTTAAATCTAATAGACTCAAAGCCTACATGTCAAACTTTAACTAAATCTAATATTCGCTTTCAGTTTGAGCACCGAAATCACGAAAACTCAACCTAGAGAATAAAACCGTAATTAAAGAAAAAAACATTGTAAAGATAAAACTAGATAGATTATTATCATTAAGATTAGAATAAGTTGTCCTATTTTTGGAACCAATAACGTTGAAAAAAGGTAATATAGATGTTTTGTAAGAATAAGATATAAGAAAGGATAAATTATTATCATTAAGATTAAAACAAGTTGTTATTTTGGTTAAATTTGGTATAATATATATTAAATGTTATATATTATTATTTATAAAAAATCGTTTAATTAATATTAATATTTAGGATATAAAAATGTTTTTATAAAAATAGTTTTTAGGATATAAAAATGTTTTTATAAAAATAGTATTTAGGATATAAAAATGTTTTTATAAAAATATTTATATAAATATTTATATAACAAATGTATTTATTAAAATATTTATATAAAATGTGTTAATGGTTTAATTAAATGTGTTAATAGTTTAATTAAAATGTATTGATCCTTATTTATTAAATTTGTATAGATGTTTAGTAAGCACAATGAATTAACTGATTGAGCTCAAAATATAGCTCGAAACCTAGGTTTTGTTATTGTTAAGCGAAGAACCAAACATAAGAACGGGTATACACATAAGATCTAGTATATTTGTGAAAAGGGTGGACACAAATTTGATAAGATTTGTTGCAAGCTATAAATCTTAATAGAGATTTTTACACCAATATGTACTGTTTTTTATTATACCGAATATTTGAATAATAGAATACGAATGTTGCATTTTAATACGCAATTTATTTTTTCGTTAAATTATGTATAATGTTTGTTATTTTACCAGAAATTTATTTATATTATTTCTGGTAAAAACGAATGTTGCAAAACAGAAAAATTATGTTTTATCGTCTATTCGATTTTACCAAATATGTGAATAGTAGAATACGAATTATACCGAATATGTAAATAACATTGTTTTTTATTATACCAAATATGTGAATAATACTGTTTTTTTATTAATACATAATTTATTTGTTCGTTACATCATTTTACTGTTTTTTATTATACCGAATATGTGAATAATAGAATACGACTGTTGCATTTTAATACACAATTTATTTTTTTGTTAAATTATGTATAATGTTTGTTATTTTACGATATTTAAAAATATAAAGAACGATAACAAAAAGACAAAAAAACAAAAAAATGTCACATTTATGACACATGTGTGTCATGAATGTGTCATAAAGTGGGCCAGGAGGGGTTTGCATAACCCTTTAGGGAGGGTGGGCATAACCTATGCCTATATATATATTGCATATATATGTATATATATTTTGTATGATTAAAATTCCTTGTTTGAATGATGATATAACATTTATTGACATAAACATATTTATAATTTGCATCAAAATTAATAAGTGTTTGAGTATTAAAAATTGGTTTATTATAAAAAGTAACCCTAATCATACTTAGAAACCCTAGTATTTAAAAATTAAATATGATATGCAAAAAAGAGAGCATGATACCACTACACATTATATACTAGTAGTAAAATTAGATTGATTTACACAATTTGGACTATAAGCTTCCATTTCAAAGGCCGATTTGAGTTAGACATGTTACCACATATGAAAAAAGTTATTATTGCACTAATATGGTGGTTTATGATGCATATCATACGAAAGTAATTATAAAAGTTTTTTTTTGAATAAGACAATTTAAGATGACAATATTCAAACTTTTTCTAATACAATAGCAAACTTGTAAATGCAAATGGGTCATCCTTCATTTTGCAAGATTTTGGGGGACCAAATATCAACTCACTTGGTACTAATTTTGTTTACACATCTATGTTTGTTGTTATATTTTTTGTTGGTAATTTTCTTTTAGTAAATTTGTCAATGTTATAGGAACTACCAATTACTTTTGTGAGTAGGCATGGCAAAATCATCCCTAAGGATCCAATACCCCGGTATGCAAATGAAGCGTATTCGTGGCAACTAAAGATCGAAAGAATTGATTGAAATCACTCTTTTGCTCTTGGATGGAACAATGTTGTTAAAGATCTAAAGTTGGATGCTATGGATTTTCTTGTTTTTCCCTTGTAGGCAAATCAGCCTTTGAAATGGAAGCTTATAGTCCGAATTGTGTAAATGTATATATATGCAAAATCAATCTATGCATATATAACTTACATTTATCGACACAAACATATTTCTAATTTGCTTTAATTTACAAGTGTTGATATTAAAAGTTGGTTTATTATTATTGGAAAATAAAAACCCTAATCATAATTTACAAACCCTGGTATTTAAAAATTGAATATAATAATTATTTTAAATAAGAATATATTGTCCCCCAAGTAATACAAAAAAATTAGTAACAATCCCCAAAATAACAAGAGCAAAACAAACAATAATAATTATCTGAGTTCATTACGATGAGCTAAGGCTATGCGGAGTGGTGAGTGATGATGTGGAGTGATAGAGGTTTTTTTTAGGAGAGAAAGTGTGATTTGTAGGAAAGAGAGTGTGATTTTAGGAAAGTGGGTGTGATGATGTGGAGTGATAGAAAATGGGTGTAGTGGTGAGTGATGATGTGGAGTGATAGAGATTATTTTGTAAGAGTTGAAAAAGATTGTTGTTGTATGTATTTTTGATTGTTTTGGGTTGAAAACGCCAACCAAGCTCGTGATGCAGACCACGCCTACCACCATAACGCCCCCATAACGCGCCCACTGGAGCGGTGTGGGGCGTTATATCTGCTGATTTGGCAAAATAACGCCCCTATAACGCACCACTCCGTCCAGTCTAAGAACAAAAGGTAAAGTTAACTAAAAGTTCATAAACAAAAGCTAACATAGTACAACCTCCACATGAACAACAAGGTAAAGTTAACTAAAAGTTCATAAACAAAAGCTAACATAGTACAACCTCCACATGAACAACAGCAAATACTAAACAACCACCACAAAAACAACCATCCCAAAAAACAACTATCGGTTAAGTGACGGTGATCGAAATTAAGCGATGGCTTCGGAATGCTCTATATTCTTGGTTTGTTGAAGGTTGGGTGCTAAATCACCTGGACAGATTCTAGATCTTGTTCGATACATGCCGGGTCTTCCGGTTCCCACGTGGTCGAAGTTCCTCGATTATATTTCAGGAACTCCGACCACGTCGGAACCGGAAGACCCGACATATATCGAACAAGATCTAGAATCTTGTCCGGGTGATTTAGCACCCAACCTTCAACAAACCAACGGAATATAAAGCATTCTGAAACCACCGCTTAATTTCGCATAAAACCACCCTTTCTTCTTCTTCTCCTCCTCGTCACTTCAATCACCGTCACTTAAAAAGCGACGGGCTATGTTGCACGGAAATGGAAACGGGAACGCGAAACGGAAACGATACGGGAACGGGAAAAATCAAAAAATCCCGATACGGGAACGACATAGAAACGGCAATTAAAAACTATAAAAAAAAAATAAAAATATACTAAGGAAAATCCAAAATAGATTCATGTAAATTGTCAACTTCAAAAATACTACATCTTCTAAATGTAACTAATTGATGTTGTTGAGACGAGAAAGAAAGTCTAATGCGTTTGATTTTATAGGGATAGATAAATAGTTACGTCTGTTAGGTTTTCAGGCCTTAGGAATTCATAAGCCCATTCAAACCCTAAAGTAACTGCATGGAAACTTCGAAACGGTCAACGAAACTGCATCGAAACGGTCAACGAAACGTTTCAAAAAAGCCGAAACGTTTCGGGGGCGTTTCGGAAACGGGCACGGCACCCTTCTGGGCGTTTCGGTGCATCAGAGGCGACGGGAGTTGAACCGGTAGTTAACCCTAGCTAGGTTGTTGAGGAAAGGTGATGAGCGATGGTGGAAATGAGTGACGCGACGGAAGGAGATGTGTTTTTTTTTGGAAGGGGGTAGTTTTGGGGTTGGATGGCGGCGAGCTGCCTGAGATGAAATGTGATTTGTTGTTGTTTATGTCTTTTGTAACCTAGCCTAGGTATTTATATTTTATGTTTTTCTTGTAGGACAAGATTTGTGAAAAATGCAAATTGGTAATTAATATCTCTTTTTTTTTTTTTTTATGGTTGTTTAACTTAGAAAATCGAAAAATCAAACCGGAAGGTTTCTAATTTTTATAACCCGAAAAATTTAGTTTGGTTTTAGGTTTATGTAAAAACGACGCAAACTGAACTATGGTCGCTCAATTTTTATTTTTTTGTTTTTATAAAAAGGTATGCAAACATATGCTAATCAACATTTTGAATTATTACTACATATGATATGATATGATTTTGAAATAAATGTAAATAACACCATTGATCATGACATATTTGTATAAATATAAAATTTAGGAGTCACTGAAAGTTTTATAAATTAGGGCTCAATCCAAACTCTAGGATTTAAAGAACTCCAAATGATATATCAATCCTTAAAATCGGCAAACATTACTTTATTTTTCATACATCTAACTCCAACCTCCATGTCTTTAAAAAATCATCCGTACGTATTTTGTTTCATCCGACCCCTTCCCGTCCATCTATTTAACCAAAAGTTTAAATGGTTTATATATATGTTTATGTTTTTAATAAATCTTCATGTGTTGCCAATTGACATAAAAAGTTTCTTATTATTACGTAAAACTATTTTCTCCTATATTGTAAAAGTTTATTGATCAAACAATTATCGTGCAAATTTGCATTGAACGTTTGTAATTTTTAAACTCGTGAGACTAGTTGTTATGGTGTAGTCATTATTAATAGAAAACGATAAAGTAAAATTAATATCACCTAAGTTTTAATAATATTGACATGACGAAATTTAATGAACTCAAAATTTGTTTATTTTACCCTCACTACATCTTATAATTACATTCTTATCCTTTTGATAACCAATGGCAATTTTCACTTTTACCCTTCAGTAACACTTTCCGATGCTATTGCTAATGAACCAAGCTAGCGCCCTACTTCTAATTTCCCACATTTATTTTTTTAATTTATCTAATTTATTTATTTATCAAAGACATACATATCCACTTTTACCCCTTATGACTATTGCTATGTTTTGGGAGGTTTTTTTTTAGAAGTTTAAACGGGGCTTATTTGGGGCTCAATTTTTTTTTCTACCAAATAAGTCTCGTTTGGTTGAAGTTTATTTATGTGTTTATTTAAAAAATAAACTTCTAAAAATAAGCTAGTTTAAGTAGCTTAAAAATAAGTGGCTTGGACTTATTTGATGGTAAATTATATAAATACCCTCATAAAATTTGTTTTATTATACTATTATATATATTTTTTAGTTATTTTATATTTTTAAGCTCCAAATTCAGCTAATTTCCAAACAAATTTACGAAAAATAAAAGCTCAAACTTTAAGCTCTCATAAGCCCTAGTTTTCAGCTCCAACTACAAGCTAGTTTTACCAAAATACCCAATATATGACCATATGTATTGTTACTAACTTTTTAGCTCAAATATTTTTTTGTTAATTTGGTAAAAACGTTTCTCTTGTTTAATGGACCTTTTAGCTAGTAATTTCATTTTGTTTCTTGTAAATCAATTGGTAGAAGTTTTATAAGGAACTTTTTCTATTTTGGTTGTTTTTGTTTAAACTATTTGACAAGACTTATTATAATATCTATACGTATTCTAAAGATATATTGCTTATGTTTTTCTTTAATATGGATGTGATTTGTAGCATCATAGGACTGTTTTACAAGACAGATGCTTTTTTTTGTATCTTGTTAAATCATTGTATCTTGTCAAATTATTTTCCCTTGTTACATATCATTTTTTCCTTTATAAAAAATTTCAATGTATACTATCATTACTCATCTTTAATATATAAAGAAGAGGGGCCTTAAATGTCACATAGCGAATTAATGTTCCTTGGATGAGTTAACTTCTTTGATGGTAGCCGTTAGATCAGATTGATGATGTCATCAAAGATTGTTTTCATTTTACACCCTCTTACAATAAATAATTACATTCTCTTTTTCATTCCATATTTACTAAAATAAAAACATAACTATAATTTACTTATAAAATCGTTCAATTTGAAATATGATTTAACTTATTATTATTCTAAAATCTCCTAATAAAAAATATTAAAACATGTTTATAAACGTAAAAGTGTATATATTATTATAACTATAAAAAACATGTGTATAAACGTAAAACTATATATATTATATATAACATTACTTTTTCATAATAAATTAAATCTACATAAACATAAAATTTACGATTCAATTTTTATTTTTTTCCGCGTTATCGCAGGATAATAATCTAGTTAAGAATATACAATTAACATCTTTTAGTGCTATACACTATAGATATATTCAAATGGAACTAAATTGTGAGTCATTTGAGTTTAACTCGTTTTAAATTAATTTAATAAATATTTCAACATATATCGGATACCTAAATTTCAATTTATTAAACTATTTCAATCACTGTAGGATTATATTTATTTTTTGTTCAAGCCAAAAAGACAGTATAGATTAGTATGTGTAGATATTGTGTGCAAAACTATTGTAAACCAAAAGGAAATTTAATTCTAGAAATCGGAAAACCGAATCAAAGGTTCCTAACTTTTTATAAACCGAAAACTTTGATTCGATTTTGGCTTTATGCAAAAACGATGCAGACTGCCCATAATTATCAGTATATTAAAAATGTATTACATATACATTAATTAGGTAGAAAAATAAGTATTTATACATGTAACATAACGTCACAAGTGTTCAAATTGCTAAATGAGAACGGGAAGAAAGAAAAAAAAAAACAGTAAACCGAGTGAAATCAAAGTAAATTTTAAGTTCTTAAACAATCTTTGGTGGAGAGAAATTAAAAAATCCGTAATGGATACAAAGTGGTGAACATAGGAATCCAAATAAACACCTTAAAACCGAACAACATGACGAAGAAACAAGTGACATTGGTAGATAAAGTCTTAAAATTTAAAACTGAAGTATTAAAAAGCTTTTAAACTATGATAAAACGAGACAACTTATGTTTTGTTACAGACGAAGAAAGATTATCAATAATTCAAGAAGTTGTCTTCCCGTATATCCAATCCAACTCTGGCTTTTGGATTTCAAATAAGTGGAAGTCAAAACGGTCTAGAATGGAATGTTTGGGTGTCTAAACCATATGAAGTCGGAGCTCTTTCAAACTAACTTTTATTTCGATACGATGTCTTTTTTCTTATAAGTGTGGTTGGTCTTCTGTCTTAGAGGCCAACATTTATGTATTGTGAGTACTAATATATAGGTTTCGTTTAATGAAATGATTTGCCCTTAAAAAAGAAAAAAATAATTACACTTACAAAACACTTATTATATATACTTATAATTTGGAATAATTAATGGGCTTTTTTAGCTAGTAATTTCATTTTGTTTCTTGTAAATTAATTGGTAAAAGTTTTATAACGAACTTTTTCAATGAAAATAATATTTGTTTAAATCGTCAATATGATCTAACAGCTGATATTAAATAAGTTAACCCAAGATCATATTTTGTCATGTAATATTTAATGTCATTTTTTTATTATATATTAAACATTGGGTATTTTTTTTCTTCATTTTTTGTTTAACTTTAATTGAGACTCTATTCATTACAACGTATGGGTAACTCCCCTCGTTTATAACACACACGATTAGTTTGGGTTTTTATTTGACTAGTTACTCGTTAATCCGATCCGAACGCGATACCATTTTCATTCCTAATAAACATTTTTTATAAATGTTATTTAAACATCTATCACTTACTTATTTGATTTAAATTTTTTAATAAAAAAATTGAAATTAATTATATTTTATCTCATTAAAAATGAAAAATCAGTGAGTTGTCCTTGTGGGGATGACACTGTTTCCTAAAGCAGTGTTTGTTGTACTACCATACACCAGTGAAAATGACACATTTAGCCTTGACAGACTTTGCTTTAGTGAAAGTTGGATAACTTAGTCTAAGTAGGGGTATTTTCGTCATTTTCAGAATATACTGAATTAATAATGATGATGAATGAATAGAGTAAAAGTAAGTTTGGAGGTTTTTATTGTAAATCCAAACGGGGTCCTACATGAATTGGGAGAAAATGGTAATTATGTATTTATGTTTTTGTTTCTGAATTTTTGATTTTTTATAACAAAAGTAAAAGGATTTCGATAATATGACAACTTGTTTGGTAAAATAGTTGAAATTTGAGTCTTTAACCTATTGATATATTAATAATTTATATTGAAGTTCATTGAGAAGTATTGCGGAATACGGAGGATAAACCATGTCAATTACAATGCAAAAGTGATAAGAGGTGGTTATGATGTTCAATATTAACATACTAAGAAATAAGTTAAAGAAATTGGTTTAGTAAATTAAAAAGTTGGTATCACAATTGGAAAAAGGAGTTTTTTAAGTGACTTTTGTATTGTTTGTCTAATTTTGAGGTTAAAAGTGTATACCTGATCGAGTGTTGATCCTCTTTTATTTATACCGAAAGTGTTCCACACTTGCTAGGTCTAAAATTATCCTCGCGATTTTGTCACCAAGCCAGTTTCGTGTAGAAAGACAAAATGTGGTTGTGATAGTTATACTTGCTTTAAGTATTTCGTATACTCCAAACCTTATTATCGTGGCTTGTCTTATAGTGTTGACCACTTTACTACGTGGCAACCCATATGCTCAAAGTTTAGTCAATAGGGTATGTCATACGAGGCAGTAGAATGTATTCGGGGCGTATCGTGAAAACAACTTCAATATTCGGGTTGTACAAACGACTTTGTTTGTGTCTTTAACATGCATTAATATGTGATTAAGATGCTTACATGTAATGATGTTCCTGGACATTGCAACTCATTAGTTGCATCATGGAAGACAGGGTGGTTTCTATCTATCTCTTATTCATAGCATGACTCGCATCCTATTTTGTTTTAAGACTGAGACTCGTAGACAGTGACGAAATTAAAAATTCAAATCTAGAAAGGCCAAATAATTTACGATTGATAAAATGTATAGCTTTTGGGTAGGGCAAATACTAAAGACTAACCCAAAAACATATAATATTATAGCAAGTTGATAAAATTTAAGATTTTGTAGGTGAGGTACGGGCATATGGCTAACCGTGACCTCCATATAGCTCCGCTACAGCTCGTAGAATATAAGGGTTTTTTTATCCATAAAGCTTTTTCTCCATTGGGTGACGTAATTTCTTACGTTATTTAACCGGGGTACCCATTCCATTTACCAAAAAAAAAAAGACGTAATTTCTTACGATAATTATATATGGTAAACACCTTGATTAATTGGTGATTATCGTGACTAAACCTATTTAAGATCTACAACAAGTACAACGTATCAATTAGCTACCGAATTTAACAAGTATTGATGCGGTGTCAATGATTCAATGAAATATTGGTCGTTAGCTGTTAAATAATCAAAAATGAAATAAATTATCGAGATTCCAAAACATCTTTTTGTGATGTCACATAAATACGAACATCGTCAACTCCTATCCACATTTTGATGTTATGATTTGCCTAACGTCGACACCGATGAGCTAAGAACAAACACTACTACAGAAAAAGGTAAGAAAACCCCTTTAAAGACCGGTTTCTAAGTACAATTATAGGTGCAACAAAACCGGTTTTTATCGGTTTTCGGTTAAAAAAAAACCAGTTAAAAAAAAAAACCGGTTTTAATCGGTTTCGGTTTTAATCGGTTTTTTTGAAACCGGTTTTTTTCGGTTAAAAATGTTCGGAATCGGTTTTTTAATCGGTTTTTTTTTTGGGTTTTTTTCGGATTCTAAATAATACAAAAAAACGGCACAATTATAATTTACAAATGAGGCCACCGACATATGACAAAAACACATGATTAAAGAATAATATTACACCATAATTGTCTTAACTAACAAAATAAAATACTAATTTTTTTGACTTGCGTTTGGCTTTAAAGTTTGTATTATATTTATAAAGTTTTTAGGTTATTGTTATTGTATATATCAAGTAACATCTTCATTAATAAATAAGTATATTTAGTTAGGAACTATGAAAAACAAACACTAGACAGTGGTGGATATTTGTAATCGTATGACATATACATTAAATCCCTCATCTTCCTTCTCACTCCACCTTACCCACCCCAAACCCTAATCCAACCACCAAACAGCCGCCACTCCAAAAATGAAATCCTCTAATCGGAAACCACATATTATGATCGAATTCAACACGAAAAAGCCATATAAAACACATAAGATGAAGAACTATACCGATCATATCATCAAACTAATGCATCAGCACCAGCAACAATCTCCAAAATCTCTCCAGTAATCTTGGCTTTTGGACATCCCGACGACCATAACCGTATGTATAGTCTCTAAAACGAGGCAATTGAGGATCTATGGTTGAAATTAACCGGTTTTAAAAACCAAGCCACGACTATGAACCAAGCCACGGTGAAGCAAACCTTGTAATTGTTTTAACCGATTTCTTCTCAAACTAAAAACCGGTCTAACCGGTTCCGGTTATGGGTAACCGGTTTTCGTAATAACCGGTTTCGGTTTTGAAGTCGGGTTCGAAAAAAACCGAGCTCTCTATGTAAAATGACTACTATCTTGGCCCATATTATGTTTAAAAAGACCAGTTTCTTTATATAATCAAATCTAGAAGTGAATATGATGAAAATCTCGTTATTTTTATAGATTAGGTATTTGATTTCTTTCATTATTATGCAGATTCATCATTCTAGGGTTAATTTAAGATCTCAATTACTGTATGTTGTAGGGCATTTGGTTCGGATACAAAAGGAGGATAACAAATCTATGGATTTTGGTCAATTTCACAAGATCTGACCTTGTTAAAATCTGGGTAAATCGTAAATCAAGCTATTAGTTGTTCTCTTCTCTATGAGGCCTATAACATTGTGAAACTTGTGCAGGGATTGTAGTTACATGATTGCCTTACTACAACGTAGAGTTGGTAGCATGATTTCCAATCAGATGGTAAGTTCTGCACTCTGTTATATACTTTTTTATGGTCAAACATAGGATTCTTTATATGTCAAATTTGTTTGGTTCTTTCGTTTATTTGATACCAATGTCTTTCTGTTATTAGTACATGTCATTAAATTTGGTATACATTGCAAACTGATCTCTTGAATTTCGAAAAAATCAAGCCGAATTTGAAGTTGAAAGCAGTATGTTTGACCTCAAAAGTCAAACTAAATATTTAGCCCTTAGTTTAGTCTCGGTCTCACTTAAATGGTTTAGCCCATATTCAGTGGTGGAGCTACATGGAGGTCACGATTAACCGCGACCCATCCACAAATTTTTAAAGTTTTATAGTTTCTGTACTAATATTATATTTTAAGTTTAATCCAGGATAATTGGACCATCCAAAAAATATTCACTTGTTCCATTTGAGAGTCTATACGACTTACCCCGAATATAAAGTGACTCGATTATGCTAATCTATGATAGTCTGGGTTTATAAAAAACTTAGCGAATAAACGACCTAGTAAAGTTAAGTCTAAACGATTCAGTCTAAATCTGAGTACGAGTAAAAGTCAGACTTAGACTTCACTTATTTTTACTTGGTAAACAAGAATAAATATTCGGCTTTAAAAAATCGCTTTCTTCAAATTTAAGCCTAAAAAAAATAAAAATACGATTTTTAATATCTTGCGCGTTATGGACCCACGCCCCATCCCCGTGGATCTAGAGCGTCTCAATTTGTCACTAATCGTCCCATGGGAAAAATCATTTTGAAGCCCAATTCGTTTTTAATTTATGTTTTTTATGTATTTTGTGTCCGTTTTTTGTAGCTTTTGCTAGTCGGGTTGTTTTAATATATTTACCGATTAAAAAAAAAAATCATTTTGGCTTTTTGCTTAAGATATTTAAGTTTAATATTTTTCAAATGCATTATTTCTTTCACGAATAAAGACTATATCTTCTTTGTCTTGCATGCTCCTTTTGGTCAATGACATCTACTTTAAACATCAGAGTGTTAAGAGATCTTCTTTTGCAAGCAAAAGATCTCTCCAACTTTTAATCTGCAATTTCAGACAGATGGATAGATAGATATAGTGACACTAGCTAAGTGATGGGATAGGATAATGACAATTGATTTAACATATATATTTTGTTGACTATAATGATTGTTTTTGTAAATAGAAGAGGTTTACTTGTGACATGATAAGTTATACAACTTATACTAATAGTAAAGAATTAACAAATGATATATAGTGATTAAGATTTAGTAGTAAACACAAAATGAATTTGATATGGCATTATATAGTGAAGTGATTAATTGTCACGAATATTGCGATAATTTTCGAAATTTTAACTTTCTCTATTTTAAATCTTACTTAATTTTGTATTAAGAGTTTCGCCTCAAATTCTTTAGAATACGTATAGATATTATAATAAGTCGTGTCTAATAGCTTAAACAAAAACAACCAAAACAAAAAAAGTTTCTTATAAAACTTCTACCAATTAATTTACAAGAAACAAAATGAAATTACTAGCTAAAAAAGTCCACTAAACAAGAGAAAAGTTTTTACCAAATTAACAAAAAATACTTGAGCTAAAAGGTTAGTTACATGGTCATATATTGGGTATTTTGGTATATTTTGCATATATATATATATATATATATATATATATATATATATTGCATGACTAATATAAATAAGAACCCCCAAAAGGCCAAAACTACCACCACCTTCCAAGTTCCAAACAGCAAAAAAAAAAAGATGAGACGGACAAATCCCATCCGGTCCCTCACTAATTTCCACCCTAAACACTACCATCTTGCCAAACCCACCATTCCCATCGGTCACCTTCTTCCAAAAAACACTCATTTCTGTTGGATTAATCGGTTTGTTAGTCACGTGATATGCATGGCTAGAAGTTTTTAGTTATTGGTTGCATGGTGAATGGGTCAAAATCACATGTGTTTTTCCCTTGTGAACGTGTGAGTAGTAGTAGGAATAGTGGGTAGTTTAGTTCCATGATTTTAGGGTGTCTTTCTATTTAATAGGTTTAATAGGTAGTAGCATGTGTTACTTTTTTCCTTGTAATGTAACTTCTCCATTTTGGGTAATACACATAAAACGTTTCAAAGTGTGTATAGTGTGTATTTTCTAAGGGCCTGAACCAACAATTTCCACCCTCCCTCACCATTCCTCAGCAACTCCCATCGGTTTATAAGCGACGACGGTCATCAAAAGGCTGACGAGGAGGAGGAGAAGAAGGAGACGAAGATGGAGGAGACGAAGAAGAAGGAGACGATTATGACGAAGGTGAAGAGGAACTTAGTTGTGATAGGAAGCACTGCTTTACTCGCGCTCTATGTTGCGTCCAGAAGTTCCCGTGCCGTTTTCAGGGGTACGGTGATAAATCACCCTGATAAAATGCTGGAGCTTCTCCGAGCCGCTGGCTATACGGTTCCCACCTGGTCAGAGTTTGTTCTGGTATTTTATTTTAGGGGTGCTCTACTACTAGTTGTAGTTGTGTGTTGCATTGGTATCTTAACCCTCTTCCAATGGTTGTCTGCGAGGATTAAAACTATCTGGAAAAAAAAGAGATCAATCAAGATTAGGAAAAAGTAATAGTGATAGGTTGTTTTTAATTTGACGTAGTTATATTTGGTTTTCCGGTGTTTGTTTTTGTGGCTGTTTGATATAAACTTTTAGTTAACTAAAAGTTTATATTAAACAGCAGCCACAGAAACAAACATTGGGAAACCAAATATAACTACGACAAATTAAAACTAACCTATCACTATTACTTCTTCCTAATCTTGATTGATTTCATTTTTTTCCAGATAGCTTTAATCTTCGGAGACAACCATTGGAAGAGGGTTAGGATACCAAAAATACACAGAACTGCAACAAATAGTACAACACCCCCTAACATGAAATACTTGTAAAACTCTGACCAGGTGGGTACTGTGAAACCAGCGGCTCGGAGAAGCTCGAGCATCCGATCAGGATTATTTATCACCGTACCATTGAAAACGGCACGGGAACTTCTGGACGCAACATAGAGCGCGAGTAAAGCAGTGCTTCCTATCGCAACTAAGTTCCTCTTCACCTTCGTCATAATCGTCTCCTCCATCTTCGTCTCCTCCATCTTCGTCTCCTCCTTCTTCTCCTCCTCCTCCTCAGCCTTTTGATGACCGTCGTCGCTTATAAACCGATGGGAGTTGCTGAGGAATGGTGAGGGAGGGTGGAAATTGTTTGTTCAGGCCCTTAGAAAATACACACTACACACACTTTGAAACGTTTTATGTGTATTACTCAAAATGGAGAAGTTACATTACAAGGAAAAAAGTAACACATGCTACTACCTATTAAATAGAAAGACACCCTAAAATCATGGAACTAAACTACCCACTATTCCTACTACTACTCACACGTTCACAAGGGAAAAACACATGTGATTTTGACCCATTCACCATGCAACCCTTAACTAAAAACTTTTAGCCATGCATAACACGTGACTAACAAACCGATTAATCCAACAGAAATGAGTGTTTTTTGGAAGAAGGTGACCGATGGGAATGGTTGATTTGGCAAGATGGTAGTGTTTAGGGTGGAAATTAGTGAGGCACCAGATGGGATTTGTGTTTTCTGTACGGTGGTATTTTGCGACTTGCCGGATTAGTTTCATACTTCGTCTCATCTTTTTTTTTTTCTTTTTGGAACTTGGAAGGTGGTGGTAGTTTTGGGGGTTCTTATTTATATATATATATATATAAATACACATGGGGAACTCATAATGACATGCCACAGTAAAATCACCAAAAAGATTTACCAATTTTTTTTTTCTCCATACTATTTGTTCTTCTCATTGTATCTCCAATCATTATACATGTATAAATACTTTTATTTAATGTAGTTAAACGTAATACATTTTTAATTTTAATATACTTATACTTCGGTCTGCGTTGCTTTTATATAAATCCAAAACCGAATAAATTTTTCGAGCTTTAAAAGTTATGAACCTTTCGGTTCGGTTTTTCGATTTCCTAACTTAAATTTCCTTTCGGTTTTATAACCCATTATAGATTTATTTAGGCATCTTATATTTTTGTTATAAATATAATTGTCTCAACTCCAAGAAGAAGGTGAAATATGTCAAATCAAACTATTTAAGTATATTATGTAAATAAGGCCATAACTGGTCATGAGTCACCAATGTTATTGTTATTTTTCACAATTCGAATTCATGTTCAATTTCTTGAGTTTTCTGGGAGTTTTCTTGTCACCCTAGACACAATCTAACTCTCTCACTCAATAATGACAATAGAGTTTGGGTACTATATATATATATATATATATAACGCACCATATATATATATATATATATATATATATATATATATATATATATATATATATATATATATAGTGTTTAGATCTATAGGTTTCACAACCCTCTTTTTATTAAAACAAACAACTTCTATAGTTATCAAATTTATTCCATTACGTTAAACCCATATAACAAACACAACCTAAGTAACTACTACTACTATAATATGATTTACAAAACCCACAACACAATCTTTCTTGACATATGCTCATTTTTTCAATCTTAATACTAAAAATGAAAACAAACAAAAATTTCCAAAAACATTTGGTTTCATTTTCACGACTGGTTGTCTTGTCCTCACTCCTCCATAGGGCTGAGCATCGGGCCAATACCGACCCGACCCAAACCGATACCGATTATACCGAAACCGAAAATAGGCAACACATCAAACCGAAACGAATTTGCTTCAGTCGGTTCGGTATTGTGACCGAAAAATACCGAAAATACCGAAAAACATCCACCATCGTTTATGTAATGTTAGGGTTCTTAATCTACTCTAATCAAGGTATCTTTCGTTTCTATCAATTTGATGCTATTCATAAAGAATTCGAACAAGAAGAATGATCAAGAGATCTGTTAACATTTTTCATTGATTGTGTCTAAATACATATAGAATAAATAGGATAAAGTCTAACAAACATCCCATAAATTACTCCTACATATTATGGAAAAGATACGTAGGAATAAATATATTAAATTCTATATTCTCCTCAAGATTAGCGATGGAGACCGTTGAGGAGGTCCTTCACTTCATCAAATCTTCCCTATTTTCGTCCCAAGACACTATCATAAAATATCGAGTTAATGCTCCCTTAGAGCAGTATATTGGCCCCTGGTAAACGGAAAAAGCTGGGCATAGATGATAAAACCAGGGTAGGAAACTTAGTTAAGAACGTTTTAGTTACCATCCACGGGCGTTTGTTGCATAAAGAACCTTTTATAGACTTATTACAAACATTCGACCATTGCTTATCATATTTAAAGTATCCGTGTGACCTAAAACACAACCAACAAAGTTGGAACGATTATTTAGAGAGTCTATGTAGTGTCATCTCTTGCTATGAAGTTTGGTCAAGATTTGAAGATGTCGAAAACAGAGGGCATGCTTTGTTAAACGAGATCCATAAGAAAGTCTTGAAAAAAAACAAAGAGGATGAGACATTTACAATTTCTTCCCACTTACGAATCATATACACACAACCCTCCAGACTTCCAAACCGTACAAATTGTGGTTACAGTTGATATGTCAATTTTACGTTGTTATTGGATTCGTATAAATTAGGAGCACAATGAGGCCTGCCAAATTTTTTTAGGGTTGGTTAAAGAAATGGAGGCGTGGACAGTGTAAGATACTCCTACTTTAATTTTTTTTTTCCACACAAAGTTTTAATTTTCTAACTAATGTAAGAAACTAATATGACAGACATCTTAATGTTTTGGAACGGAGTACCATGGTTATGCCGTTTTTTATGAATTGTATAAGGGATGTACTTGAAAAACGTTCATCATTCTTGCGTGAATGGATCATTCAACTATCAATCCTAACATTCAACCAATTTCCAAATGCATTGATGACGGGTGATCAGATGTGTGATGTAAGTAAGTTTTATATATGGTGCCTCATATTGGTGTTCACAAATATTCTAACTCATCATCTCTTCCTGAAGAGTGAAAAAATAAAACAAACGCGATAAAGTAGATTATCATCATCCGAATTTTCATAATTACCGGACACTTTTGGTAAATTTATTGAACAAAATCAAGGAATGATTATTTTTTAGTCCTTACTTAAGTTAAACATAATTTTAAAGCAAAGTTTTATACCAAGACACATAAATTTTGGTATAAATGTTGTAATGAAAATATCAAGTTTCACTACTTAATATTTTCACTACATATCCAAAGAAAACTTGTATATAGTGGTGTAAATTTAGTAGTGAAAATATCAAGTTGAACGCACCAGATAAATTTAGTAGTGAAAATATCAAGTTGAAACCAATACATTTATTAGTAGTGTTGTATTGACGGATTTACCATTGATAGTAAAATAGTCTAAATTAATATCCCACAAATTTTAAAGATTTGTTTGTTTTCATTTATTTCTTTATAAACTAATAGCATTGTTGTAAAACAAATTTTGTAACACTAGTTACACCACTCTATCTCAAGTATAAACCAAACAAGAGACCAGATTTGTATGATTAACCTAAATGATGGACCATTTATTAAAAACAAAAAAGAATTTCATTTTCCATAAATGAATATAAATAACAAGAATATGTTACAGAAAGCATAAATCATCCAAGATGAGACGGAGTATGGAACTAATCCCTCTTCAAGTTGTTGTTTTCCAGAAAGCTTTTTGTAAGAAGAAAAGATCCATCAACATTTTGGTATAAATGTTGTAATGAAAATATCAAGTTTCACTACTTATATTTTCACTACATATCCAAAGAGAACTTGAATATAATGGTATAAATTTAGTAGTGAAAATATCAAGTTGAACGCACCATATATATATATATATATATATATATATATATATATATATATATATATATATATATATATATATATATATATATATATATATATATATATATATATATATATATATATAGTGCGTTCAACTTGATATTTTCACTACTAAATTTATACCATTATATACAAGTTTTCTTTGGATATGTAGTGAAAATATCAAGTAGTGAAATTTAGGTGAGTGCAGGTTCAAATCACATACATCCCTAACATCCACAATGTTAGGTGTAATAATAAACATTTACTAAAATGAATACCAATGATATAATATTATTTATGAATCATCTATTTATCATCCGAAATATATTATATATCTATATTTTAGATGTTAAAGGATAATAACTTCCAACTAATTCGTAAACTTATAATAAAGCAAATAATCATTATTACTAAATTATAATATTTTCGATAATAACTTGTCCAGTTTTGTTTTCATTTTTAAGTTAATAAGTATTTTCTTAATAATTTTATAGATATCAAAGGGATATTCCTTTACGTGTTAGATATGAATATATTTAGTTGTTTAGCAAAAAATCGTTTTGTATATGTTTGGTATGAAGCTTTTAAAGACTTTTAGATGTTACGAGCTTTTATTTTCAAAGTAAAGCTCATTTTAAACATATTGTTTGGTAGTAAAAGAATATATAGCTATAGTCAAAAGAACAAATACATGTCGTATATGCGTGTGTACCATATCCTTTGTCTTCTATTTCTCCACGCAAAAGAAAACATGTTCTATCAACCATCCATCAATATTTCTAGGGATGTTCAAATTCGGATTTTGAATAGTAATTTTGGCTACCCGAAATCCGAACCCAAAATTTAGGAAAATTTCGGGTTGTTTCAATATTTTAAAAAAGACAAAAGTAAGCTAGACACCGAACCCTAAAACAAAAGATGCATTAACTAAGAGTTCGTAATAACGAGAAAGTCACCAACACCGTTTATTAGATGAGGAACGGGGTGAGAGAGTTGAATATTAATAAGCTTGGTATAAGAAACCTGCAAGTAAAGAATTGAGAAATTGAGAAAGTGATAATTATTGGTAAAACTAATTATAAGACGCTTCTTTCATAATATTGGTATAAGACGCTTATAATCATTGGTAAAACCGAACTATGTTAAAAAGTATATCATAATATGTAAGACACCTTCAATAATTTTATAAGACGCTTATTTCAAATATACAACCTAATACACTACAAAATATATGGCTTTTAGTGACTAAAAAAAAGTTTCAGAAAAAGTTTAAAACCGTTAGAAAAAGCCTAAAACTTTCTCCCTATGAAGAAAAAAGCGTCACTACTGAAGCCATAACTAAAAGTCTATTTTCACGCAAAACGTCAGTCAGGAATGGTCTAAAAGATTTATTGACAGTAAAGGGTGTAAACAAAGTGTACGTCAATACCTTTAAATGATGGTTACTTCCAGTCAGTAAAAAGTCAACAAAACCGCAAATATAAAATTTGGCCTAATTTCTTATTATCAATATTAACAAGGTGTATTATCCAAAAGATAGTCACCTGTGACGAGAAAAACAAGTCATTTTAACTTGAGAGTTTGGTGCATAATAACCCGACAAACAACACAACATTACTACTATATCTAGCTTTTCGTTCACTTTTTGGTCGTTGATCTTCTCTTTTTCAACAAGTGTTGAACCTTAGCGAGCAACATATCATTTTTTTCATAATATAGTCCTGATTCATTAATCAACATTTGGTGAAAATAAATCGACAACATTTGAAAAAAACTAAAAAAACAAAAGATAACATCAAAACAGAAAACCCAAAGATTCAAGCACTAAAATAAAAATAAAAAAACAAAATAACGACACTCCCAAAACTCTAAAATTCGTGTTTTTCACCTTTCGCTACATGGTTGTTTGTTTTCCAAATGCTAAAAACCGTCTTTATAGTAACATAAGAAACAATTATGAGACCTCATAGACAACCGAAATCAACCACAACGTGTACACCTAAAACTATTCGTATGTACATTGCTAAAAGTAGATACTCTTGTACCTTAGGTCACCGTTACATCTTTAAAAATAATAGATACCATATATTATATGTTACAAATGTCCAAAGAAGTATTATTTATAAACATATGTCGTTTAAAGATTTCTAACGAATCATATATGTTAAAGAAATCGTGTCACTTTGAAATTTATTGTTATCTTTTAAAGCTTTCATTGTGAAACAACATACATGACCTCATAGCTAGCTAGACACGATGACCTTGAACAAAAATGTTGTTTGTATACACGACCACAGTTGCACAAGTCTCTTCATAACATGGTCAAATCTCATAGTCGGGTTTGTTACATGAACACTAGTATGGTTTTGCAAAACCTTTTAGAGATCAAGTGACAAGTCCCTTCAAAATAAATCTCGAAGTGACACAATTTCTTTAACATATGTGATTCGTAAAAAATCTTTAAACAGCATATGTTTATTAGTAATACTTCTTTGGACCTACTTTCCAATTTTCACTATGCCAATGCGGGAGCATATTCGTAAATCATTACAAAGGAGGCTTACTAGCAAGACATTTTGATACCGTCATAGAAGTCTCAATTTCAAAGTCTAACCTCTCTAATAAAATATTTTGGAATGATAAAGGAAAAGGTTCAGAAACACGATACGTTACAAATCACAACCCCACATTAGACCGTGTATATATGAATTAAAGACCGTCTACAAAAATAAAAGACATCATATCAAACTTTCAAGTGTTAATAAAAAAAATTCTTTCAGGGGTATTTTCGTCTTTTTCAAAAAAAACATCAAAACGACGTCGTTAAGCAAACTCTTTCCCCGCCTAAACTCTACTTACTCACCAACAATAATTCCGTGAACGTTTCACCTCCTTCTTTAAACCCTCCGAAAAACCCGCTCCTATATTCAAATACCAAATCAAACCCCATAAACCCTAAAAAAATTCACCCAATTCTTCATCATAAATCATTAAATCCTAAATAAATTTTCAATTAAACAAAAGGGTTTCATTAGATCAAAATGTTTTTCATTTCCCTTTTTCAATTTTGAAAATTATAATCAAACAAAAAAACCCCCAAATATTTAAAGATTTTGTTAAATTTTGTAAAATGGCGGTTTTGATACCTGGGGTATTGTTGAAATTGTTGGAATGTATGAATTCCGGAGTGAAATTAACTAGTGAGTATAGGAATTCAGTTTTACAAGTTATCGATATAATGCCGGTTGATCTTGATGAGAAATATTTGGTTCCGAAACAGGGGTTTTGTTTGAAAGTATCGGATTCGATTCATTCGGTTTACGTTAGTTTGGAGAGTGATAAAGATGATCTTGTGTTGAGTAATAAGATTCAAGTTGGGCAGTTTATTCATGTTGAAAAGTTGGAGGATGGGTTGACGTTTCCGGTTTTGAAAGGTGTGAGACCGATTAATGGACGACATCCGTTTGTTGGAATGCCGGAGTTGATTGGTGGAAAGAGTGAAGGGAAGGGGAATGTGGGTTCGGAATTACGCGGGTCTAGAAGGGGTTCGTGGTGTCCTACACCGGTGAAAATTAGGGCGTCGGTGAATGTGAATTTGGATTCAAAAGTGGGAGTTTTAGCTAATAGAAGAAGCTCGTGGGTTATAGGACAAAAAGGAGAGCATTGTACGCCTGTGAAAGAGCGGTCTTCGATTAGTTTTAGGTCAGCTGAGAAGATGAGCTCAAATAGAAGGGCGTCGTTGTCTAAATTGAATGAAAGTCCTGTGATTGTTAAGAAAAGTGGTGTTTGTTCTTCTACGGTGATGATTCCGAAGAGCAAGAGTAGAATATGCGACAAAAGTGGAAAGACGTTAATAAGTCGCTTTAATTCAGCTGTAGGTACACTTTCCCTCTTACGAATTCTATTTTCTTATGAAGAATAATTTTAGTTACTTACGTGCTCCGTTTTAATATTTACAGGAAAAGAAAAGTGTCACACCACCAAGTTCACGGAGTACACGAGTAATGTCGTCCCCCATTACTCGTTTAAAAATGAAGGAACACTTGAACACAAAAATATCTTCACCACTAAAGTCTCCGTATGCTAATTCATCTTCCGAAACCAGTTCATCATTTAACTTTCCGCCAAAGCTTAGCTTACTAGGAAAGGTAACTTCAAGTTCTCAAACTTATATTTTTCCGTTTCAAAATTATTTTGTAATAACTTTTATGAAAAACCATATATTAGGAAGCTGTCCAACAACAAGAAATAGCGCAGAAAATTGCCCTTCAAGCTCTTAGAAATGCGTCAGCCACTGAAACTCTTGTTTGCTCCCTCAAGTATGTCTATAATATCTATACCTTGGTGAATCCTGTATTGAGTGAACTATAAATTCTATTGCGTATCTTATCTTATATATGTATGAACTGGAGGTGACAAAATGGGCGGGTTGGATTATTTGGTTTTGTATGCTGGTCAGTTGGGTAGAATCGAAACACTTTTCCTAAACAAATCCTGAAATTTTTCGTCTGAAATATGACTCTGCAAAAACTATATTTATTTCAGTAAATATATAATTTTTTGAATAGAATGATTTGAAGGTTTTATGTATTAAAATACATTGTTGACAACTTTCGAATACCTATTTGATCCGTTATTCTTTTTAACTATTTGAGCTTACTTTTTTTTCTACCTATTTAGAGATCTATTAAACATACATCACACATTCACACCGTTTGTATTTGACTTATAGGACTTTGTCTACTTTGAGTAAGTCAGCTAATCCTAACGATCCAACAGACTGTTTTGATCAGTTTCTCGAGTTTCATAACCAAATTGTTCAATCCATAGCCGACATGGTATCAATCAAATCAGCAACTGAACCAAACACCCAAATCTTGCATGAAATTATGAACAAAAACACTCCAACGAAAGGTCAACAGATGTCAACCATATTAGGAAAACACTCGAGATCATCTAGTGATAACCAAAAGGGCAAAATGGGAGGTCTCGCCGATACAATTAAACTAGGAAAGCAGATTGAGAAAGAAGCTGCAAACTGGTTTATGGACTTCTTAGAAAAATACCTGGAAATTGCTACGAACAAATTAAAATCAGATTGTACGAAAGTTCCCCAGTCACTTATATTGAAGATTCTGAAATGGGTCGGAGTTGAACAATTTGATTCAAGCAACAAACCGTTGCATCCAAAAGCAATAGAAATTGCAAGGAAGTTAAGGATCAAGATAAAGAATCCTTGAATATTTGTATAGATAGATCATATATCAAACGCTCTTTGATACAGTAGAAAACATGAAATTAGTTTGTACAGATTTGTCGTATTCTTCGTTACCAATATTATGCAAAAATTATTTCTCGATTTAACTTGTTTGGTAGTTTTCTGGCAATCAGATCATACGGGTCATTTATGTATTCTTATGATTGATGCTGATGTCCATCAAATTATACTGTCTTGTTTTCTTCGCTGCTTTTTTTTTTTTACAAAAGATTAAGTGAAACCGGTTGCTAATGCTTGTAGCTTGCTTCTGTCCTGAATACCCATTCTCCCGTTACATGCTACCTTCTTCCCAATCGTAACTCCTTTGACAGGTCTTTTATGTGTTTGGTTTACATAAATCTCTACATCTGTTGTTGCAATAACACTCCTCTGCAACATATTTGTCGGTCTTGAATCCGTCTTTAGGTTTATTTTCACGACCACCTCCGTTTCTAATTTTTATTTTTCTTGGGGTTATACTAACAATCAAGTTTGTATTTGACTCGCAGGAATTTATCTACTTCGAGCAAATCGTCTAACCATAATGAATTAATGATCAACATAAAGTTTTGAAAACATTCTTGAGTTCTATAACCAAATTGTTCAATCTAGAGCCGACATGATGTCAATCAAATCCGCAACCAAAACAACAAACAAAGCAGAACATACACATCCAGATCTTGCTTGACATCATAAACAACACCACTCCAGAAAAAAATATACATAGGACTTGTATAACAAAATATACATAGACATTCTTTGATAATCCTCAAGTAGTGAATATCAAAACTATCTTCATATATCGGGGAATCGGGTTGGGGATTTTCTTTAAATACTTCTTTCGATAAATCAAACGAAACAATTACTCTCTTATAGTTCTCGTCTCTCATAAACCAGTAAACCTCACCATTACATAACGAACCAAGTGAGTCTTTTTTATTACGAAAAGTCTAAAACCATACTTCACTTCTCCAATATATTTCCATATACTCGATTTCAAGCTCAAACACACAAAAAAAAACTTGTGCTTTGTATATCATAATTTCACAAACCCTAATACAATCTAGTAATCATCTTTAGATGAATCATAACCACCGGAGTGTATGCTATATTAAAACGATATAGACAACATATAAACACACGAGGTGTTTTACGTCGCTTGTGCAAAAACTCGTACCAACTCCCAACATTTACTTAGATCGGTTGTGGCATAATGGATGAGTTACTTCTTAGTTATATTAAATTAAAAACATATAGCTATTGGTGTCGTTTGAAACATTGAAAACATTTTTAGACCTTTAAACATATATTTAGAATGTTTTATATACAATTGAATACACTTTGAATAACCTTATGCTCATTCGATCCATCTTGTTGTTTTTAACCGTTAAATATATAAAATGAAACAAATAACTTAACAAACATGTTTAAACTTTAGTTTTCGTAGGGGTTCCGTCCCTTTAGCAAAAAACTTCATGTTTTAACCTTATGCTAATTCGATCCATCTTGGAGTTCCGTCCCTTTAACAAACATGTTTTAACATTCCCCCGGAAACAAGTAAAATGGCAACTCATAACACACAATCCTAACGGGATAAGAACATATGCACTCCAAACCAAGCTAAAGATGACCAAATAAATAAACGAAAATGTAATCTAATAAACTCGATTAATTAATAGTCGATCAAAATAAGGATGTTGGTTGTCATCCAAGACATGCCCGGGTAAGATGGCAACTCGGAAAACATAAACCTGAACAATATATAATAATCTATTAAGTTCAATAAACTATCAAAACTAGTATCTTCAAGCATTTAATCTTCCACGTACATCGTCAAACTCTAGCTCACGATCAAGGAATCGAACCATACAACCTAATTCACGAAGAAATCAAATGGAAAGTAAGTAAATGCCTGATATCATAAGAAAGCATAACGATTCCAATTAATATAAGAAGAAGAAACCAAAAGTTACTAGTACACAAACACATAAAGAAGAATGAACCTACCAGACGAGAATACTCGTGATTCATTGAATCGTTGCCTGCTTTTTTATCTTCATACTCCTATCACCATGCGGAGATACAAGGCTAGGTACATATATCGCGCCTCCAATATAATCAGCATTTGTTGATAGTGGTATACAAACATTAGACGCCAACCATATATGAGCATTAGCAACATAAGACTTGTGTTTAAGAAATATAACGCCCTTGAATTCTTCATAAGGTCGCCGTAGTTCCCAAGACGGTTTTACTGTCTTTTACATTATCGTTTTCCATTACCCATTTATAAAAATTAGGTCTCGTAGAATAAAATAAGCATAGTCGTTCTTTAATAATCCCTAGGCTACTATCCAACTCAAGTTCATATTTCGGGGAATCGGGTAGGGGGATTTCTTTAAATTCCTCTTTAGATAAATCAAAAGAAAGAATTACGCGTTCGTTGTTTTGATTATCCAAATACCAGTAAACCGCGCCATTACATACCTTTCCAACTGTATCTTTACCAATTATATACGAATGCATCAAGCCATACTTCATATCTCCAATAAATCTCCACACATTTGATTTCAAAGCTAACACAAAAAAACATGTGCTTAAAACCATATCTTTCATAAACCCTAATACAACCTTGTAATCATCTATCGATGAATCATAACCAAAACCCCAAAATAATACCGCGTCACGACGCCTTATTGTAGTTTCAAGTTGGTAATAACATAACCGGTACAATGGACTCCTGTTAGGAATACGATCAATACCCGTTAGTCTTTTCACCTCTCTAGTTAAAGGATTAACGACTAAAACATCGGTATTGAAAACAGAAAACAATACCAAGCCATCAGAAGAACCAACAAGCTGACATTCATGTTCTCCCGCATAAGGAAACCATGACCTACTCTTGGTCATAACGATTCTTCGATGTCCAATCTTATCGTTATAGTTTCGACCATTGTTGTAAGTGATGTGAAGATGGGATTTAACGAAACGATTACTTGAGATCATAGAATACCAAGATTTGCAAACGCTTTTCCATGAGACGAGATCATTCGCATCCGATCTTACGAGTATTTGCTCATAGATATCATTATTAAAACCCTCCAATGCCATTGAAACCCTAAACCTAAATTTTATTCGTATTTTCTAAAAGTGAAGAGTTATAGATCTTTATTTTTATATATATATATATATATATATATATATATATATATATATATATATATATATATATATATATATATATATATATGGACTGATTCATGCGAAAAACTCTTTTTTCTGCGAAAACTGCGAGAACTCTTAAAAAAAATGTCAATTAACATGTAATTATGTCTATTGACATGTAAAAACTATTAAATGTTAAAAATCTAGTAAAAATATAAATGAAAGATTAAACAAATTGTATGAAATCACGCGTATTTAGAATTGTTCACATGTGAACGTTATTTTTCAAAAAATGAGTTCATATATGAACGAAATTTTTTTTTCGTTATTTTATATGATTTTTTTTAGTTTTTTACGTTTATATTTACTTGATTATTAATCTCCAAAAGAGTTTGCATGTGAATGAACAAAGTGAAACGTGATTTAACACTTTTGTGAGAGTTCTCACAGTTCTCGCAAAAAAAAAGAGTTCTCGCATGAACCATTCACTATATATATATATATATATATGGTAGAAAGTTTTATTCAGGGCCGTAAGCAGATGCGGTATAGTCCAAGGATTATGGGGATAATTATTTGTTAGACCCATATAATCCTACCGAAAATCTTTAAACCCAAGGGAAAAAAACAAAAGAACATAACGAGTCGATCGACTCGTTATGTTCTCCACTTTCATAAGAGCAGTGGTGTTTATATATTTGCGACTTTTTTTTTTCTTATTCTGTTTGTGTGTGGGTATTGAAATCTTGAATATAAAATCAAAAGTGATTTGAACACGAATGTGTAAATTTAAAGGAGAAATGTTATATTATAGAAATTATCTATACTAAATAAAACTCGGATTTTTGACTTTATTATTGGACAAACGTAGAAACGTACTCTTATGGTATATAACATTTAATTTTAACATCAAATATAAATTTCAAAATCCAACAATGTTATGGTCGTAATATTCAACTTCATAGTGATGCTAACATCCTTTTTAGAATTTTGTATCTTCTTCGTGTTACAAATAGTGATCTTACAATTGCATAATGTACCAATCGCATCGCTAACAAAGCAACTAATTAAACCTTACATTCTCCGATAAATTTCCAAATAATTGATGTCAAAGTTAAAGCACGTTATAAAACAGTTTTTCTGTAGCCCTAAAACAACTTTGTAATCCTCCATAAATGATCATAACCAAAACCCCTCCAAAACGATGACTAAGTGGTAAACGATGGATTTCTCGGTTTATTAACCGCTATAGTTGCAAAAATAGCTACCAAAATTCAATTATGGAGACGAGATATGCAAATGAGACCATTGGAAGAACCAACGTTTCAATTATCGTTAACTTCACATTACATGTGATAATGGTGAAATGTAGAGAAATACCTCAAACGAATCGATAAGTTAGTTAGAATGATCCTTGTACGTCCAATCTCATTAGTATTATTCAAGATGCAAATTTGTAGTCATTGTTGTAACTATCTTTGGAAACATCTGTAAAGCGTGGGAGCTAGCAGCCGTATTATAAGAAAACAAGCTCTATATCGACACAAATGGTAATGGTGAAACGTAGAGAAATACCTCTTCCACTCGGATATTTTTAGAATGGTGTCATGACAATATGGCATCCATTCCTTTTGTACCCTGTGAGTAAAATCCCCAACGCAAAAGTGAAGAGGAAACCTCGTTAATTTGCATTATGTTGTATGTAATTACACGTTGCCTATACCTTCTACTCATTCGATCCATCAAATATATTATCTTTTCAAGTTTACTATTTAAACCGTTAAACAAAAATTTAAACATATAATTAGAAACACACGTTTAAGTTCAAATCCGCTTTAATTCTACCGTTCCAAATTGCAGGAGCTGAAGGAGTTAATTAGTTGAAAAAGCAAACAAGTCGTAGTAATTGAGTAATTGCGCGATAGTATGTGACATACATAACAAGAACAACAGTACATGAAACGAAACCAAATTATTAAAATTATGGTAACTTATAATTAACCAAAGCCCAGCTTGTATGGTAATCATAAAGATTATCTGCGTTTTTAAGGAGATAAGTTTTATAAACATCAATATGTACACACATGAGGTTTTTGACGCCGCTTGTGCAAAAAACCCGTACCAACTTCCAACAATTACTTACACCGGTTGTGGCAAAATGGATGATTTACTTCTTAGATAACATTGAAAACATGTTGCCATTGGTATTGATTGAAACAAGTTGGGTTGAGTCGACTTGTAAACATTTTTTTTAACCATTAAACATATATTTAGATTGTTTATATACAATTGATCGAATACACTTTGAATGACGTTATGCTCATTCGATCCATCTTGGTGTTTACTAGTTTAACCGTTAAATATATATAATGAAACATATAACTTAACAAACAGGATTAACTTTTAATTGATATATTAAAATTCCATAATTTAAGTATACATAACAACATAGAAACTCCGATCATCCAAGACATGCCCCGGGATCGAGTAAAACGGCAACTCATAACACACAATCCTAAGGGACTAAGAACATATACACTCCAAACCAAACTATATATCGGGCTACCAATATAATCCGCATTTGTGCATAACCGTGTACAAGCATCTGTGGACAACCGTATAACCATACTTCACTTCTCCGATAAATGTCCAGATATTTGATTTCAATGTCAACACAAAACAATATCTTACCAAACTGGTAGTTCCTTAACTGTAGACTCTTCACAGGAATACGAGGGCTGGTTAGTTTTTTCACCTCTCGAGTTGAAGGATTAACTACTGAAATTTTGGTATCGCAACGAGAGATGCATATTAAACCATTAGAAGAACCAACAAGTGTCATCTTCGATGTTGAAATTGACATTTTTCATCAATGGTGGCTTAATCACATACGAATGCGGAACTTGTTCTAGTCTCTTTCCATAGGACTCAAAGAGCTCGTCTATAGTATCATCTTCGATACGCCCTTTGAAAACTCCCTCCACACCAACCGTTATACCCATTGCAAGACGTCTCATGGCATGCTTTGTCTCTCTTAAAAGAAGTTTGCTTATTCTCTCGTATTCGTACCAGCTACTTATATCTTGTTCAACGTGGATATAAACCGTATTCGTTCTAGCTACTTCTATCATCTTCAAGGTGGATATAAACCATATTCTATTCATACTAGCTACTCCTATCATGTTCAACACCGATATAAACCGTATTCGTACAAACTGCTTCTATTATGTTCAACACGGATATAATCGTACTCATACTACTAGCCACTTATATCATTTCGACGTGGATATTGGTTGTTCGTACCAGCCACCCTTCCATCATGTTCAACGGCGATATAAATCATCAGTAAGACAATAACAATATTAATATTAAAATTTACACACAAAATAATTATTGTGGTTAGATACGATCACTCTTTAGGTAATCATTTTGAATACGGTTGCTTGATACTCCGTTAGGGACAAACCTCTCCGTTTAAGTTAATACATTTGCAAGCGTTTTTGTTAGAAGCGGGAATGAAAAAAAACAAAAAATGCGTTTGCCGGGAGTCGAACCCGGGTCTATTGCTTGGAAGGCAATTATCCTAACCGTTGGACTACAAACGCTAATCTGTTGACGTCTTTTGAAGGAAGCTTATTATAATCAAATATAAAACTATGGATATATATATAATTAATCAGTTTAACAAATATAATCAAATATAATCCTTTAATCAAAAAAAATTTCACCATCTCTCCAAATTCAATAATAATCCCATATTTAATAATTAATCAGTTTAACCCTTTTTTTTTATCAATTTAATCTCCTAACTAAACAAATCTTCATTATTTATCATAAAGTTTATAAAAACGCTTAAATTGTATAAAATCTAACTTTATCAATTATATACGTCATTTTTTTTTACCTTCTATCTTCTTTTCTACGTAAAATAACAACTTTCATGTCAATTTAATTTAAACATTACATATACCATTTATAAATTCTAATAATACTAATAAAGAAGGAAATAACATATCAATATTAAAAATATTACTTAAAAATAATAATCTAAAACTGTACGTGTGTCCACATCCCGTCAATAACCCTCTTATTGATCAAAAACGATAATAATAAACCTTTTTCAAATAACTATCAAAAATTATTTTGTTATTAATTCTAGAAATTACAATATTTAATTAAAATATATTTTCGAAATTAATAATAACTTTTTTATTTTAAAAAACTAAATAATAACAATCGTTTCTCTTTTATTACATAATATTTTTTCAAACTTTTTCTTTTCTAATTTATCTTCGATCATATTATATATTTAGCATGTGACATATTATTTAATAAATTATAAAAGATATAAAAATATTATGAAACTGTAACGTGTGGGGTGGTCTCCGTATATATTTACTAATAGAGATATATATAATTATATATATATAACTGAATTCAGAAATCTGTAAAAAAAAATCATGGAGATAAACTACTGTATCTGGATGAGGCGAATAATTACGGCGACATCCACCACCACCACTGCCGCCGTCTTCCGCCGTACCTCCGCCGCTTCAATTTCACACCGGTTCACTCCGCCACCTACTACTACAAGTATTCCTCACCGCCACCGTTCAATTTCGTATTCATCAGCTGCAAATCGGATTTCGAAAACCCTAACTCATCAATGTTGTTCATATTCAGGTATAAAAATGTTGAGATTCTATGTGTTTGAGCTATTTTGTTTATAGAAACTGTGAAATAAATCGAAATTATGCTGGTTTTGTGGTGTAGGTGTAAGTGTAGGTGTTGAAGATGATGGAATTGGTGGTATCGAGTCTCGAAAAGTGCTTTTGAAAGGAATGAGATATGGTGAATTTGAAGTATGTGTTAATTTCATCGTGTTATACGTGTTTTTATTTTTAATTTGCTTTTTGTTGTGTGATTTGGTTTGGATGTGAGTTATGGAATTAAATCTAGCTTAATAATTAGTTTTCATATAGTTAACGAAAATTGGTGGCGAACATATGTTGTATCTTGTTTGCTCTTTTTATTCGTTAAGTAATGTCTGGGTAAATGTTGTATGTATGATATAAGAGGTAATTACGTTTGTTTTAGGTGCTGAATAGCGAGTTTGAATAAAATATAAAATGAATATTTAAAAGAAAAACAGTAAAAGATCTATTACTCAATGGGGAATACACCACCCCCGTGACTTTTCCAGTTAAGTCTTGTTGTCTGGATTAAGTCACAAACAAACACGTAAGTTATGACTTACTACATTAGCTTGTTAGTGTACGTTTTATTGAAAAAAGAAGTTTAGTTGGCATCGATAAGTACTTAAGTAGCTTTTGATCCACAAAATTATGGTGTAGATTTTTGTTTGAAATGAGGTAGTAATAAATGTTACGAAATGATGTCGTGTTTAATTTAATAAGAAATTGGTTTGTTTTGTAATTATAAACGTATTTAAGTTTGGAGTATGCTCCCTCCATGTCATGCACGCTTGAAGGTTTGATTATTTTGCATATAGATTAAAAAGTTTTCCAATATGAAGTAGAGGCATTTCTTAAAAGAAACCAGTGCCACAAGTTGTATTTAGTGATGATACCAATCATATAGTTATTTGTAACTTGAAAACTTCTCGGAAAATGAAACTGTGAATTTTTTTCGAATTAAATTAAAGTATCTTTACAAGAACAGAGACTTGATTGGAGCATCCTAGCCTATCTGCCTATATGTTTTGAAACCGAGTTTGTTAATTTTATACTTGTATCCCTTATATATAATCCTAAAGTTATTTTAATTTCTGTATTCCTAAATACATAAATATTTTAAACAGAATTGGATCACTTCGCAAGGATATAGACCTGCTCAAGCGTTGATGTTATGGAAGCTGATTTATGGGAACAATTCAAAGAGTATCTGGGCACATTCATGTGAAGAATTAGAAGGTTAAACTCATTTTCAAGAATTTTATGTCGACTTTAATACTGAACTTGTTCTGCATTTAGAAACATCGGTTTATTATTTCCTCCTTTTCTAGGTTTAAACAAAGATCTTATGATGATGCTGAGTACATCTGCTAAATTGAAGGCATTACAAGTAAAAGATATCATTAAAGCCTCAGATGGCACTAGGAAGGTAAACCTAATCTTTTTGAACTTTCGCTATACTTCCTTGGTACATTGGGTGTTTGGATGTTCGTTATAATGATTGTTTAGACTTGAAGAATCAGAATTTTTATTAGATAATCATATGATTAGTTGATTAAACTTGGGTAAAGACATAAACTAGATAATTGTCCATTCATCTCAATTATCAGTTTTTTGCAATAGCCTATAGGTGCCTTCCAAATCCGATTATATTGACAGTAAATAATCACAAAATGAGAAACATTATTAATTTTACCCAAACATGCAAAGCTTAGTCGCAATAATCAGTTTTAACGCATATCCAAACACCCCAATGCATAATTGTTCACCTGAAATAAATTAATATAATCAAACTGATTTAATTACTCTTTATATACTACATGTTTTTGAGAAAACTCAAACTATAATGGATTTTGTATTGAATCTGACCTCGAGTGTCCTCACTTTCTCCTGATGCATTATGGCTCATATCGTTTGTCCACAAGACTATAGGATAGTAAAATGTCATTTTCTTCGAACCGTTCTTCTCAATTCTCCATTTTATGGGTTTTATTTTCATTTCCCTATGCGTTAAATAGATAGGGACATAAATCACAACATTTGACCCTCAAAATGAGAATTGTGAAATGGTTTAAATAATATTAACTGATGCGTCTTGAGGATTTTCTCATTAATTATAAAATCTCAGGAGGCTGCAGATTTTGTTTACATTGGATGATGGCTTGGTTATAGAGACGGTAATAATACCTAATGGTGATAAGGGGCGGAATACGGTGTGTGTTTCAAGTCAGGTGGGCTGTGCAATGAACTGCCAATTCTGCTTCACTGGCAGGCAAGTTTAATTATAATTGCTAATTGCTACTTCTTTTTTTACAGGATATTTTACCCATTTATCTATGAACTGGTCAATTTGGTCAACATGGTCTGGCCCGTTTTGACGAGTACCAACAATTATTATGTATTGATACCGTTCCACCCGCCCCACCCAGTTTGCTTCTTTTACTTACCATTATGTGGTTTGGAGTCGAAATAACTCACTAGAGTTTTTTTAAAATAATTTTGTGGTAAATTATTTTCTTATTATTATTTATTTATGTGGTAAAACTAGGTCTACTAAACGATTATTTGTGTTGGATATGTGGTTCTATTAAAGCTGTAAATTCTGACAGCCACTTCGTCGACCCAATTTTTATCTTAAAATGGTTTCAAAAAGTCACTTACGATAGTTATTGACATTTTCTGTTTTTCCATTTTTGGTAACACATATATGTTATACAACAACTTTTTATATACTATTAAATTCATAAATCTTACACTCGGAAAAAAAACACTGAAATTTGCATCTTGAGAACTCGGGTTTTTTTTTTTTCAGGATGGGTTTGAAAAGAAATCTAACAGCAGCGGAAATAGTAGAACAAGCGGTATTTGCACGCCGCTTGTTTACGAGTGAAGTTGGATCTATCTCAAATGTTGTTTTCATGGTATGTATGCCATTATGCTTGGAGTAATAATAATATATGTAAATTAAAAATGAATTTATTGTCCCTTTGAATTTACCTGTAGATGTGGCAAATAATAATAATGTTTGTAAATAAGAATGTTCAATATTCGTATAATTATTAAAACGAAAATAATGGTTTGTTTGACTCTCAAAGTCCAAGTCAACTAATAGAGAATGAATCATGAATTTGTATTAACTACTTTATATTTTACTTTTAGGGGATGGGAGAACCACTTCAAAACATCGACAACGTACTGATAGCTGCAGATATAATGATTGAAGAACAAGGGCTTCATTTCAGTCCGAATAAAGTTACCATTTCAACCAGTGGACTTGTACCCCAAATTAAACGTTTTCTTCGCGAGTCTAAATGTGCATTAGCTGTTAGTCTGAATGCTACTACTGATGAAGTAAATGTTCTCGATCCCTTCAGTTACTAAACTTTCATTTTTATCCTTGATTCTCCTTTTTTACTGTATGTTTTTGTAATAGGTTAGGAACTGGATCATGCCCATTAATCGGAAATACAATTTGAGCGTTCTTCTTGAAACCCTTCGTGAAGAGCTCCGCTCAAAACATAAATATAAAGTCTTGTTTGAATACGTGATGCTTGCTGGAGTTAACGACAGGTTAGAATAAATAACTTTACTTAGTCAATAGCCCATGGTGTGGGTCGTTATTATAAACTGTGGTTTTTTTTTCCAGTATTGATGACGCAAAGAGGATAATTGATCTTGTTAAAGGCATTCCTTGCAAGATTAACCTCATCACGTTCAACCCGCACAGTGGGTCCCAGTTCCAACCAACGACAGACGAGAAAATGGTTGAGTTTAGGAACACGTTGGCTGAAGGTGGTTGCAGAGTGTTCATGAGACCAAGTAGAGGAGATGATCAAATGGCTGCATGTGGTCAATTAGGAAACCCGGGTGAGTTTCAAGCCCCTTTGCTGAAAGTACCACCAAAGTTTCAAGCTTCGTTAGAGATGTCCGTATAATTTTTGTATCTTGTACGTGATACATTAAAAGTGTTATTATGGTTTTGTAATATTTTGCGAAGTAATAACTATGGATTAACTTTACATAGGTTTACTAACTTGTGCAACAAATATACTAAACATGATTGAAAAAGCCCCAACTCGAGCGTTGTGTAATCTCGGACAACGACAAACGTGTGTTTATGATCATATCCACTATTGTGTTATTCGTGTCTTCACTAGCAACAATGATTCTGGTTTATACAAATCTCAAGGACTCCGTTACATCGTCCTAAAAGCTATTAGTTTCTTCTCAACAATTCTCGTCCCTCAATGTATTTTGGTTAAATTCACGTAATGTCTTTTTCTTTCGTCATGTTCTTTATGTTAATCAAATAAAAAGTTTCACATTTGTAAAGAGTGTAGGAAGGATTTGTATGTTGTCATGTTATCTGATGCACGTAAACTTGATTTGTATGAATGTCATGTCACCTGTTATGTCATATGAAGCACAATAAATAGAACTAATCATAATGGATACGTAACCAAATCAACATATGAAACATCCATGTCTATACGGATACGTGATTGTATAGGATCATATACGTGATTGTATAGGATCATATCATCATTACGAGTATATCTATGCACTAAAACGACTATTAAAAGTTCCAACAATTAAAAAAAAACAAACATAATTTTTCATCATCTAAATAAAAATATCCATAAAAAAATATAACTGTAATCGAGTTTTATACATTACAAATACAAACACATATACATATACATATACACCTATACATACAGATACATATACGTATATATATATATATACAATCAAAAAATTAGGGCACTAAAACTGAAGATCATCTTCATCAACCTCTCTCAATAATGGCGAATTCAACAAACTCACCGGAGAAATCATCTCACCAACCCCCTCCAGACAATCCAAATCCCCTCAATTCGGATCTCCCGGATTCCACAATATCACCATCCATAAACCCTAACCCTAACCCTAACATTATCCCCAATTCAACACCACCGGCGCCGGCGACGGCTACGGCGGCGCAGATCCAACCGTCACAAGTCGCCACCTTCCCGCCGTCGTACCGGCCGCCAGTGCCGTTACCGTCTCTTACTCCTCAATTTTCCCCAATTCCAAACCCTAGCTTTCAAGTCCAGCCACCTGGAGTTATGATGTACGGGCAGCCCGGGCAGATGCCAGGTCAGATGCCAGGTCAGATGCCAGGTCAGCGGATGTATGCACCGATTCCTAATGGGTATCAGATGGCTGGAGCTCAAGGAAATATGAATCCTCCAGGTGGGTTGTTGTTTTTAGTTAAATTTGTGGAAGTTGTGGAATTTATTCTTAAAGTTTTCGACTTTTTTGATTATGAATTGAATTGATGCTAGTTGTGAAATTTGATTATTTGATTATATGTGTGGTTTTAGTAATTAAAGAGTTTTGTAAGTATTTAAAAATAGGAAATTTTGGAGGATTTAGGGTGTTGGTTTAGGGAGTAACGAATACCGATGACAAAGATGTTTTCTCGTACAGTGTCGTAATTCGTAGAGGTTGGTTGGATGGCTCTTCGATTACTACGACAACCTTTTTGGTATGAAAATGTTTTGTTTAGTTTTGTTCGTTTTTCCTTATGTAGATTCATGTTGTTCATGTCAAGTTATGGGTTCTGTGGTTTTCTCATAACAAGATCACTTAAAACTCTATAGACCGAAAATGGATAAACCCTTTGAGGAAACATAATTTCACCATTCACATGCGTGGATTTATAGTAGGGCTAGGAAACTTTCGATTAATTGAATTCGTTGTGCTATTAAACCAAATTCAATCTTCATTGTATAAGGATTATAGTGGAAATTTTTGATTTTTGTGATCCAAGATGACCCGATAAAAATTAAAATCTAGAAATTGAACGTGAAGATAAACAATGTATGCCATGTTCATTTTTAGTAGGGTTTTATTTGTAGTCTATTTTCCCTTTAATGGGTTCTCGAATCGTGATTTGTGGGCAGCAGAACATGTTTGCAACTGAATGCTTCTTGCCCTTTACATATGCCAAGGTATCACAATCCTTTCAACTACACTATTTGGTTTCTGTTTTTTGCATCTGTTAGTTAGTATGTATGGTTCCGTACGTATATAATAGTTCGAGATGTAAAACTGTGGGACACAAATTAGAGTTTATTGTCGTCATTTGAATTGGCATCTTTGAGACTTTTGAAGTCTTTTGTTACTAAAATTCAATTGATCACGATTGGTGCATGGAATATTTTGACAAGACACTACTTTTCAGGATGCACGAGGTAAGTTGCTTTGTAAATCCATGATCTATGAATTCCGTATATTTTGTATTAAATTTTCAATCAGGATATCTGTTCCGCTGGTGTGCCTATGCTGCCATTTATAGTTGCTTATAATACTTGGGTAAACATTGATAATTATCTTGTTGAAAGTGTTAACAAGACATCTTTTACAAATGTGTTATTTCTGAACCTTTACTAATAAGTTTGCATAGTATTTGTGTCTCATTTTTGCAGGGATTATTCGTTATCCATCTCCATATCCACAAATGCTTCGACCAGCATATCCTCAAAGACTACCTGGAGCAATGGGAGTCATTCCAGGATTACAACGCCCTCCAATAATGCTTATGCGGGGCCCTGTGATTCCCACCATCGTTAGGCCACCTATTAATCTAGCTATAGCTCCAATCGAAAAACCAATGACAACAATATATGTTGGCAAGATAGCATCTACAGTGGACAATGATTTCATGCTCTCCCTTTTACAAGTAAGTTTTTTCAGAGATCGTGTATGTGGAGGCCACCCAAGTATTTAACTTTTTTCATTAAGCCACCATGTAGTAAAATATCATATAGGCCATCCAAATTATGTATCTTGTGTCATTTATATCGATTTCGACCAAAAGCAAGTCAAATGACGAGTACCTTAAGTTTTTACAGAAGACAAGTAAACAAAATATACGTTATTATTATTAATTTTTTTAAAGTTTTTAAGATAATTTATGGTGTTTGACATGTTTTTGACCGAATTTGGTATAAATGTTACAAAATACATACTTGGGTGGCGTTATGAATACTTGAGTGACTTCCCCATACATTACCCTTTTTTAAATTAAAACAGATTTAGTACTTACACATTTAAATGTCTCCTGAAGCTATGTGGTCCTGTTAAAAGTTGGAAACGTGTTCCGGATCCCACTACTGGAGCTTTGAAGGGATTTGGGTTTTGTGAATTTGAATCCGTTGAAGGAGTTTTACGTGCTCTACGGTTGCTGAGTAAATTAAGTATTGATGGTCAGGAACTACTGGTAAGGTTGAATCTTTTTACACTCTTCAGTAGTTCAGTATCTCTCTCTCTCTCTCTCTCTCTCTCTCTCTCTCTCTCTCTCTCTCTCTCTCTCTCTCTCTCTCTCTCTTTATTTGCTTTGTCATGTAAAAATCATGTTCCGGCATCTTTCTACAATTTTCTCTTCCAACGAGTAAGACCGGCTTAATTCATTTTGCCTTTAGTTTTAACTTCTACTTGGGAGAAAGAGCAGTTGGTTTCCTAACATATTTGGAGATTTATATGGTTCAACAGTTTTATAAGTTTTTGAGTAATTGATTTAGGAGATTCTAGGATTGACTTTTGGTATATTCGATCCATTGTTATATGTTTGGACCCGTTGGAGATAAAACTTTACTGAATTGTCCAATTGCCTTATTTAATAGATATACATCTTAATATGATACAGTCTAAAAAATTGTATAAAATAAAATGAAATTAGTTCAACCTGTAAAAACTATACCAAACTTAGCCAACAAGTAGTTGGGCAATCTTGCATCATTGACTAGAAATAAGCATTTATATTTATGAATTCATTAGTCCATGTGTGTTTGTTTGCTTTATCAAAGCTTTCCGTGTTCTCTATCTGTCTTCACCATTTTTTATTCTCAGCTAAACAATTCTTTAACATGCTGGCTGATTTTGAATCTGCAGCTAAATTTTGATAAAGCAACTAAAGAGTATATTAAGCGTTACGTTGAGAAGAAAAAGGAGAATTTGAAAAATTTGAAAGCAACAGATTCTGAAAGTTCTGATAAAGATGAAGACAAGAAGGAATCTCTTAAGCCTTCAGTGGAGGAATCAAAGGAAGACGATAAAAACGAAGGAAACAAAGAAAGTGATGATTATGCTACGTTTGGCCTTGTGACTAATGAAGATAGAGAATCTGACCGAGAAGCCAGTGAGAAGCTATCTGGAATGATAGAAGAGAGAATTAAGAATAAACCTTTACCACCCCCACCCCCGCCACCACAAACTGCTCCTGATTTTCCAGGAAATTCAATCTCTGAACTTCCAGCAAAGTCAAGAGATGGCGATTCAGATGCTGATATAGCGAGAAGTGGTAAGTACAGCTTTTTTGTATATTATAAAATGTCAGTTTTTTATCTTTTAATATGTCACTGATTTCACAAAATTGATATATTGGCATCATCACTCACATCTAAAAGGGCGTACTTCATTCCTAACTAGAACATACTTGTTTGTCGTTTTATGTATTATTTTTCTTACCAACTACAATTTTTAAATACCCCAACCATTGGGCGTTGACTATCTAGTTGTTTTAGCTTTAAACAGCAAAAGTACATTAAGTTCCATCTTGCACAGCTCGACTGCCTTTCTAATTTGTGAACTTAATCCTTTTACCAATCTTTTATCTTTAACATATGCAGTTGAAGATAGAAACGATGAAGAAACAACAAGCAAAAACAAGCCTTCAGTTGAAAATGAAAGACCCGAAACAAGTTCACCCGACCGAAGTAGACGTAGTAGAGACCGAGACCGAGACCAGAAACGTGAAAAAGAACGTGAATTAGAAAGATACGAAAGAGAAAGAGAACAAGAACGGGCCAAAAGGGAGCGGGAAAGAGAATACAAATTACGTGAAGATGAACGCCGTTACAGAGGCCGTCTAAAGGAATGGGAAAATAGGGAAAAGGAAAAAGAACGGGCTCGCAAACAAGAAAAGGAAAGGGAAAAAGAAAGAGAGCAGGATAGGAAGTATGAGATATTAGATCAGGAAGACGAAGATAATTATAGCAAAAAGAGGAAATATAGAAATACTGGGGAGGAAAGAGAGGAAAAAAAACGGAGGTTGAGAGAAAAAGAAGATGATATTGATGACAAAATTAAAGAGGAGGAAGAGATTGCCGAAGCTAAAAGGAAAGAGGAAGAAGAAAGAGAACTGCAAAAAGAACAACAAAAGCATGCGTTAGAGATTTTATCGAATAATGCTATTAATGGAAGCGAAAATGCTATGTTAATCGATGGGAGCTTGTTGGAAATCAGAAATAAGGCTGCTGAGCACCAAAGTTCCGATGTAGAGATGGAACATGAAAATGAGATCGGTAAGTTTTTTAATCAATAACGTGGCAAATTTTATAACTTACATAAATTCAAATGGTACAATAAGGTTGGAAGTGGTCAATCCAAACCGACCCACATAACCCTACCGTTCTAGATATTTTTAGTTCTATGGTTTAACTATGTTTATTTGTTCACTTAACAGGTAACAAGATTACACAAAATGGGACTGGTGACGACTCAGAAACAAGACAAAATAACACCCTACCAACCAAAAAATTAGGGTTTGGTCTAGTGGGGTCCGGAAAAAGAACCACCGTTCCCTCTCTTTTCCATGAAGAAGAAGATGAAGACGCTCAAAAAGACAAAAAGATGCGACCTTTAGTTCCAATAGATTATACAACAGAAGAATTACAGGCTGTCAGAGAAACTACTCCAGTTCCACCTTCTTCAAGTTTGGCTGCAGCAGCTGAATTTGCAAAACGAATCGGAAATCCAAATGCAAGTTCAAAAGAAGACCGACCCGATTCGGAAAGGGACAGAGGCAGACGAGACCACCATCGAGACAGGGATAGGAACTTCGATGAGGGTAAAGATCGTGATCGTGGAATAAAGAAAGCAAAGACACCAGAGAATAAGAAGCTTTTGGATGCAAAACAGTTGATTGATACTATTCCTAAAACCAAGGATGAATTGTTCTCGTATCCGATAAACTGGGGAGTTTATGACAAGGTTAGTGTATTTTCTCTTCATGTGTTTTTGCCATATTTTTTTGTATTTGTATGTATTATGCTACAACTCCTACCGCCTAAAATCATTGTCCGCTAAACAAAAAACTCAGCTTAAGAAAGTAATCAACAAATGCAACTTTTATTTAATCAACTAAATTAGTAAGATGGACAATAATTTTGTGTCGGATGCAGTATTACTATTATTCCCTCGTCCTGAAATTGGCCACCTGACCAAAATCACAGGTTTTAAGAAAAGTATGATAATTGCAACTCTTACTTAGCAGAATGACAGTTATACCTTAGATGCTTTAGAGAAAATTATTGTAATAACTGTATTTGTAATTATCAATATTAAAGCGTTAACCCTTATGTCATTGGAAATATGTTTGTCTGTCAACTCAACCGACCTGTATCAACCCGTACTAGAAAAATAGTAGTTTTCGACCTTGACTATGTTGACTCGCTACCTAATCCCTCAAGTTGCCACCTCCATTTTCTTAGTTAACCCTTATATCATATTGGAAAAGATGTTTGTCCGTTAACTCAACCAACCTTGGTTTTGCCCTGGATCATTTAGACCAGCTACCTGATCTGTCAATGATGCCACCTCAATTTTCTTATACTTATAATATCAGTCTCAATATGCAAGTCCGAACACCCCTGGAGCTTTATTGTACTAAAATTGCTACTGTTACTAACTTTGTTTGATGACACTAAACAGAATGGATTACACGAAAGAATGAGACCGTGGATCTCAAAGAAAATAACCGAATTTTTAGGTGAAGAAGAAACCACACTTGTAGATTACATCGTCACAAGTACTCAAGAACACGTGACAGCAGACGAAATGCTTGACCGACTTCAAACTATTTTAGACGATGAAGCTGAAATGTTTGTGCTAAAAGTGTGGCGAATGCTTATCTTTGAAGTCAGAAAAGTCGAAACTGGTCTTGCTGGAAGAGCTAAGGCTTGATTGATGCTTCTTGTTGTCATTATGGTATTTTACCAAGTCTTTGTTACATTTTCTTTTAACATTTTCCGTTAACTTTGATAACTCAATCTTAGATCGGTTTAGCTGAAATATGACTAATTTCTCCATATCTATCTTCTGAATAATTTTGATTCTAAAATCTTTGAACATGTAATTTTCTGTTCATGTAATTTCAAATTGTATCTAGATAAGGTAATCTGTTTCTTTGGAATTAGTAATGATAACTTTTTTGTTTACAACAACTATTTTTGTTTCAAATCGAGCGATAAATCATAGTTGGCTTTTTAAAGCGTCATGTATGTCTTGAACAGATTCTTTGTGTTGGTGTTTGTGTAAGCCTCTTATGAACCGGCTACACCTATATGCGCCTTTGCTATTTAAAAGTCGAGTGTAACTTTCTAGAAATTGTTGTTGTGACGCTTTATTAACCTAGTCAACCTTACATTTCAGTATAACATTTTGTATGACTTTCTATGTTCTTGTCGCTCATTCATACGTATGTGTGGAGATTAATCTGATTATTGCTTTTGTTAATGCGTACATGTAGAAAACAGTATACTAGGCAGAGAACGAAAACTACTCTGACATTGGGTTAAGTTTTATACCTTTAGTTTTGGAAAGTTCCCAGGTGAAAGAACCAATCGTTTTCTTGTGTTATAATCGTTCTATTCATTCGTGAAACAGAGGAACCAGGAGGTAGAAACTAGAAAGTAAATATGAGGTCACAGAAGGAGTCTAAGACTCTCAAACCTTGTTTCTACAGCCTTTTGGTCCCTTTGTTTCGACATTGCATCGTGGAGATTTAAGAGCCATTTCGATTTTATAAAAATTAATTTAAGAGCTAAAAGATATATCATTCTCACCCTACAACATAACATTCCGAGTCACAGAGAGTACCGTTAAGAATTTTCAAACCATGCTTATTGCTACATACGGTCATAAATGAAGTTTGAACGAACAGAATATGGGAAGTTAAAGTTTAACAAGACACTCAAATAACAATTACAATCATGAGAAGATTCGTCAATCAATCTTTGACAGAGAAACTTCACAAAGCAACTGTAAACTCACTCAACTGAGGACCACAATGATGTGATATCCCGCAAATGAACAAATCTGCAGACTTCGTTGAAACACCATGCTCTTCACTCCTTTTATCCCCTAGTAACTAAAAAGAAACAAAAAATGAATTACCGTTAGCTTCGTGCAAACTCCAGTTGAATCGATAAATCAAAATGAAACAAAGTAATTATGTAAATATGGATTTATGGGGGAAAAAATGCATTATTGTTGGTCACCTACCTTAAGATCTATATTTGAATCCATACACGTAATAGTCGTGGAATAACTAATATGTGAATATGTATGGAGAAGAACAACGATTATAACCAAATGATTGATATTATAAACCTTACATAATGTTTTAGTTTTACAACTACAAATAATACCAATACACTCAATTACAAGACTTGAAACTCACGCACGAACAGTTACGCTAAGAATGAAGTTTCCAATGTATCTGTTAGTGCATAGGGATTTGTGACGGCTAGCATTTATGATCCCAATGTTTGCTATTTATAGGTTTCATAAAAACCTAAACAGTTACGCTGCGTAACTCTTAACCGACTTAGAGTTACAATGGCGAAACTTATGGGATCAGTTACACTAGATAACTGAACAGTTACGCTGCGTAACAGCATAGTTACGTTGCGTAACAGCATAGTTACGCTGGCGTAACTGTGGTTACTTAGTGTAACTGTTTCATAAATGTAGCGATACTTTACAACTCGATCTAGATACATTTTAATCTTCACGACACGTTCATAAACTAAATACAAACTACAAAAATGACGGTTATGCTCCAACAATCATGTAATACCTCTATCTTTTATCCGGTGTTAGTAACAAATAGTTTAAAATTACACATCTTGTAGAGAATCCACCAATTGTCATATAATTACAGTTTGGATATAAGAACTAAAGCACACATGTTGATTGAAAGGCACTACATAATTAAAGTAGTTGTTTTTGCAATGTTAAAACACATTAATAAGTAATATAACGAAAAGAATAAAGAAAAGAGACGGAGATAGAATGTTACCTTTTTCATCAATCGTGATATTCGGAACGTGAGAAATTTTAGGCCAATCTACACCATCCGTCTCTTTATCATACCTTCTACTCAGAGTTTCACATCCTATAATCTGAAGTTCATTGAGATCCTTGAAACTCTGAATCTCAACGGGTAAAGAGAGCATACTCTTACAATAAGTTATATGCAACCTGTTGAGTTTTCGAAAGTAACTAGGCAAAGAAACCAAATTTGGACAAGCGTTTATGAATAACACTTGTAAAACAGGAAATAGAGTGTTGTCCCCTGACTTGGTATCCTCGTCATGGAAACACTTTAAAGAATACATTATTGACAAGTCAATAACGCTAAGGTTGGGTAATTTCCCAAATGGTGGAATATTTTCACACTTCTTACAATCATAAAAATTAATTCTGACCAAATTATTTAAATCGAGTATCCAGCTTGAAGAAATATTTTTTCCAGTATATCCGTCTATTTCCAAAACCTTGAGACTTGGATTTGGTTCCAATCCCTCGAGAACCTCTTCATCAAGTGCAATCCTTTCCGGTTCAACATCTTCTAAATAATTGTACTCCCAGTGTAATCTCAAAACCAAGAGGTTTGTTTTGGATTTGAGATTGGCATTCTTGACCTCCCTTAAACCTCCTTCAAAATTCTCAAGTCCTCTTATCTTCAACGTATCTTCAACAAGATTAATCACATCCCCCAATTCCCCTATTTTAGCCCCTTTCTTTTTACCAACTGGGAAATCTGTAAATCGAAGATCATTTACTCCTTTTAATATTCCAACAGGCAAATACTCGAGTGAACCGCAATGCTTGATGTTGAGATGTTGAAGATTCCTCATGTATCTCATCTCTTGAGGCAGTTTACGTAACTTCAAACACCTTTCCAGAATTAACACTCGCAAGTTTTGGAGATAAATAATTGACTCTGGTAACACTTGTATCTTTGAGTATGATAAATTCAAATATTTCAAATATTTGAGTTTGCAAATTGATTCAGGCAAAGATTGAATTTCAAACAGGCATAACACCCTTAGATACACAAGCTCAAAAATACGGCTAATACTACCTTTATAATCATATGCTTGATAAATGAATATTGACCGTAATGATCTCAACCTTTTTAAATCCTTGTTCGAGAAGACAAAATGTGGACATGATGAACTCAAATGAAGCACATCTTCTGGAGTTATCGGGTTCTTACCAGGTTCTATAACCAAGCAATCATCTCTCATCACATATTGTGCAAGGTCATGCATCAGATCATGCATTTTATATTTTCCGTCAACAACTTGAAAGAAAGACCTCCAAGTCAAAAAGTTATATATATCTTCTCCAAGCACATATGAGCTTGCTTCTCCTCTAGGTGGAATAAACCCATTTGCCATCCACAATTGTATCAATAAATCCTTTTTCATTTCATAACCTTTGGAAAACAAACTACAATAAGCAAAACATCTCTTTATATGTGGGGGCAAATTATCGAAGCTTAGCTAAGATGTTATTATCTTGCAACTCCTATATGTTGCTGCTCATCACATGTTCCCAATCGCTCGTACTGCTTTTTGACCACATCAAGCCATCCAAAGTCTTCACCGCTAAACGCAATCCTTTACATTTCTTGACTATTTCCCTTCCGATAGGCTCGAGCTCCCTTCTGTTTCCCCCTCCCTCCCCTCGGCAAATGCAAGCTTCTCAAACAATGACCATGAATCATCTTTTGATAAACATCCAAGTTCGTGCTGGAAATCGGGAACCTGAACCATCATTCGACTTGTTGTTCGGTTACGTGTTGTCACCATTACGATGCTACCTTCTGCACCACAACTAAGTTTAATACGTAATTTGTCCCACTCGCTCTTTTCACTTTCCTCGATCCAAACATCATCTAATACAACCAAAAATCTCTTTCCCTTTAACTTCTCTTGAAGGCTTAGTTGCAAATCGTCTAGCTGTGAAAGTCTACATTCACTTTTATCTATGGACTCTATGATTCCTCTTATTAACTCCTTAACGTGGAACTTCTCCGAGACATACCTCCAACATTTTAACTTGAAATGTTCATTTACGTTTTCATGATTATAGACTAATTGAGCTAAAGTCGTCTTTCCCAACCCCCCCATTCCCCAAATAGAGCACACCCTTACATTATTAGAGCGATATATGCCTCCTACTATATCTATGTTACATATCTTTTCAACTAGCATCTTCATCTCTTCATTTCTTCCGAAGACGGTTGATGAATGCACAAGGGAGCTAGTTTCCCTGTTTGGCATCTCACCCCAAACTCCGACATCTACATCTACGTTTATGATACCATTAGCTTGAGTCAAATTTAACTCATATCTTTGGGCTGCAATGTCAGCTATCTTTTTTCTTATAGCTTTAACTTTGTGAGCAATCCTAGTACGGAACATAAGCGTATTATGATCAGAGGAGAAGAAGGCTCTTACGCTGTATTTGATGCCTAGTTCTTTGTGTAGCTTTCGTAGCATAACTTCAGTTGATATCTCGTCAAAAACATTTTCCATCTTCAACGATTCATATCTGAGTCTCTTAAGCCATAACTCCACACTCGCTTCCTTAAAGCGTTTCTTTTCGGCATCCTGAATAACCGCTTGGATTTGTTTGAAATAATCCTTGAGAGTCGAAATATCTTCATTGAACCCCCACACTAGACCAAATTCTTTGATAGCCGCAGAAGTCAGTCTTCCTAGCATCTCACTCACAAGGCCAGAAACAAGCACATCTGCCATGATTCTTTTACAAACTTAATACAAAAAAATGCAAAATGATGAAGTTAATTGTTTCAGTAGAATAAAAAATGCAAAATGATGAAGTTTAATATATAAACTTGACTCAAGTTGAATATTTAAGTCAAGAAATGTTATCTAATCTAGGCTATATTGGATTAAGGAAAAAATATCGTTAATAATTCATTCATTTTTGTTTCATATCGAGCGATAAATCATAGTTGGCTTTTTAAAGCGTCTTATGAACCGGCTACACCTATATGCGCCTTTGCTATTTAAAAGTCGAGTGTAACTTTATAGAAATTGTTGTAGTGACGCTTTATTAACCTAGTCAACCTTACATTTCAATATAACGTTTTGTATGGCTTTCTATGTTCTTGTCGCTCATTCATATGTACTTGTAGAGAGTCGGAAATTGTGTTTACTTAAATAGGAATCAAAGTTTTGGAAAAGCGGGTGTAAATATGTTTTATTTTCGCAATCACAATCTCAAAAACCTCTATAGACAAATTGCTCGTGCATAAGATAAACAATCTACCTTAAGTCTTTCGAAAAGATCAATTATCACACATACGAAAAACAATCATCAGGCACTTGGTATAAAGGTCAAACTTTCTTGTGGTTACTTTAATTCACCTGTTAAAAACCAACACCCACGGAATCCATTCGAAAGCATACGAAAAACACACAACAATCAAGGGTTTTTTGTGCTTCTATCTAAAACAGGAGATCGAGAAATTAGAAACTACCAAAGAAATGTACAACAACAACATTCGCATATGTTGCAGCTACACACCCTTTTCGTACAACACTCGGTGGGGGTGCCCGGGTCAGTAACTCGGCCTGGTTCACGATTCACTGAATCAGAGTCTGAATCCAGTCTAACTATCATCAAAGTTCCATAATTACCATTTACAAACTCTAAAGAAACGATTTTGTTGGCAACTTTTGTTAATCAATCGAAACTTTAAGTTTCTTTTTCTTCGGTTTGTCTTTGAATATTAAAGTCTTGGAGGATTCCGCATCATCGGACTTCATTGTGGAGCTGCATGCCTTAAGTTTGTTCTTCAACTTTGACTTTTTGGGAGTTTCTTCCTTTGACTTGGAGTCTCCAACCACGACAGGCTCCGTCAGGTCCACAGGTGCAGGTGCGGGTGGGGGTGGAGGTGGTGGCGGTCCTTCATAATAGATGGCGGCATCAAGAGCGTAAATACGTAAGGAAAGAGATGAAATAGTCGAGATTTTAGCGGCTGCTGAAGGTGAAGACCAATACCACCATTCTTTTTTGAGGTGCTCGGTTTTAATCATGTCCTCTAAGACAATAGTCGCTTGTACCATCTGAAAAACAATCGGGTTTTAAATATTTAAGGGTAAAATGGGAAAGTTAGCAAAGGAATTGTTTTATTAACATAAGCTAGAATACAAAGATGAGCACTTATTTGGCGACGGAAATGTTATTCAGAACGAAACATTAGCATATAATCATACTAAAGATAACAAAGAAATAAACAAAAGATAAACTTACCTCGTAAATTGATTGGGCCGATTTCAGAAAAGCCCGCCAACCTCGTAATCTATCTGGGTCTCTTCTTGAAGGTCTAAATGCATCCATTGGAAGAGCAGCTTCGATATCAAGTAGAATCATTTTCAGACACCGAGCGATATCAGAAGCTCTGCCAGAAAGCGCAACACTAGTATTCCAAGAAGATGACGAGGGTTGTGATCCAATTATACCGTTAGGGTTTTGCTCGTTTTTGGGTTCCAAAGACACGTCACATTGATGTACTTCGTGACCAAAAAATGTCGTATGACATGAGAAACAATGGTGTCGAGTGGACCCCACTAATTCCAAACAATCACATCGTCGTATTTTCCCATCTTGGTCGATTCGACCCGCATCAAATTTCTTTTCCAGTTCTGCCCTTGCATTGGTGCAATAAGCCGATGCTTTCAAGTGGTTAACATGCATTTCAACTGGACCATTTTCGTCAGATGATTTGTTTCGTTGCCAATTTATAATAGATTCTTTCAAGTCTTTTTCTCTTGCATCAGTGTTACCCAACCAATCAACCAGAGTCGAGATTTCAGCATCTGATTCATAGCAAGTCCAAGAATCAAATTCTTTAGATGAAGAATTCTCAGAGGTTTCACACCCTTCACTTTCACTGTGTGGACCAGAAACAAACAGCCTTTCGGGTCGGCCAAGAACCCAATATAGTCTTCGGGCCGAATCCTGTCCCAAGAAGTTTCTTCGACTATCGGAACCATCTGCGTTTACATGATTCCGAATTACCGTAGAACATAAAGTCTCGTCACATAAGAATTGAAGAAGGAAAACCCTCTGCAAATACATTGTAAATTGTTCATGTTTACTATTTCATATAATATAAAGTTTAAACAATTTACCTCCGTAATTTTATGAACAATGGAATATGAAACTAACCTCCTTGACACCTAGTTCCCAGTAATCCACCAACTCCATATTATCCGCTAAATCGGCCAATTCGTCTAAACCATTTCGAGTAAATTCTCTCCGAGTTTTCTTCTTTTCAGGGGGTTGACTTTGATCTGACACCCCGGTCTCTTCTTGAGCCAAGGTTTGACTAGTAATGAACGAAATACAAGGAGGGCAGTACCAACTAGCTTTGGGAATCCTTTCAAGTGGAGGATTTAAACAATACGTATGATACTCAGAATCGCATCTATCACACAAAAGCAAAATATGGTCATTTTCGTCTTTTCCACATATGTTACAAATCCCGACCTCCCATGGAGCAACAAAAAGTGTACTCGAGATTGTTTCTGCAAAAACTGTGTTTATTTCATTATTTGTTTCTTCGGATGCTGAGGTGGAACCGTTCCAATAGTTAACCACTTTGTCGACTAATGTTAGTACCTAGAGAAAGGAAAAAGATTAGAATTTTGCTTAGGAAAAGAACGAAACTTTTTCATAAATAATTCAACTAACCTCTTGTTCGTACAGTTCTTCAATTCTTTTTGAGATTTTCTGAATCAAGTCAAGATATTTAGGTAATTTCCCATATGTCGTATGTAAATTTTGCAAAACCTGCCAAGAGATAATACATGACAAATTTCCGGATAGTAATGGTAAACCAGTCAGAGCGGGTTGACCCTTTGTCCTTTTTATAAATAATTAATGTATTAAATATAGAGGAAGTTTCGACCCATTTACTTATGAATGGGTCAATTAGAGGTATGTCTTATCTCTAACAAGCAAACCAGTAAACAAAAATTAACTACCTGAAAAACAGATTAAAAAGCAGGAAAAGTATACTTTTAGATTTTAAGTTTTAGAAACCTCCTTAACATATTATTGAGAAATTAGTTACTGAAATAAGATTTTGATAAACATAGCCCGAGGGCTATGGTTAACAAAAGGTTTTCTTTAAAACTTCAACCAATGAATAATGTGATTGGATAATATAACAGAAAAGTTGATTCTAACCGCATGAAATTGCTTCTTACAATCAACAACCTCCTAGTGGTAACAAAAAACACGTTCATAACCGGCTGTAAATATAATTGACACAAATTATTTATATATTTTTTATTAAAAATATGACAAAACGTGTTTCAGACAACCAGGCCGAGCCATTTAAACTGCACCAAAACATTACTTGTTTTACCCAAACCGGTTCATGCCTTTTACCCAACCTGCCGTTCCCCCATCTGTATCAACATACGATCACAGAAAATTTAGTGTTAAGATGACCACCTAACTTTTCTAAATAAAGCTATTTAGGTTGTTGCAACTTGAATTGCGAGCGACTTTCGACCTCTTCCATTTTTATCAAAGTTTTACATATTTCCGCCATTTGACCCATTAGAGATAATTAGAAAAGAAGGAACCCATAATTAACTAAATGGATAGCACTTACAGCCTTTATTTAAAAAATGTGTCAGTGGGTTAATGGTTTTTTTGGCATACCTCGCGAACATCTTCAATGAAAGATTCATGTGAATCACCGTAGAATCCTGCATCCAGTCGGAGATCAATGGTCCTGAAGTCTAATGGGCGTGAAACCTTAGCAGGATTTCCAACATCATAAGATACATTTGCTTTCAAGAGAGATTCTGCCATGAAACTATTACAGGTTTTGTTTTCATCTTGAGCAGCAACAGATCGTAGCACCATACGACACCGTTTAATTATCACATCCGAAAATGTTTTCACAATACGACTTTCCTTTGATTTCTTCTTAGTGAGCGGATTTTCATTTCTCACTTTCTCAAGAACCTCGACAACAATTTTCTGTTTAAGTTTCAATTGGAAGTCAGTAAGGTAAATGAAAAAAGAGTAGAGGTGGCAAAATGGTCGGGTGACGGGTCATTTTTACTATGGGTTGATACCGACTTGATTGGGATGGTTTGACCTAAAATACTAAAACGTTTTTGTCAAAAAAAAAAAAAATGGTGTCAAAAATGTTTTACAAAAACATGTTTTAATGATCTAATGATTTGAACAAAATAGATTTAGAAGGTTTTATGCAATATAAATAAACTTCGAGCAATGTTTAATCTGTTCGGCCCATTTCCCCGATTCCTCTTGAGCAAAAAAATGTTATTTGACGTATTAGAGATAAAACATAAAATGAATCTACCATTGCCACCTCTATAAAAGACAACTTTTTTCAGGAAAAATGAATTCTAAATGCGAACCTTTGTGGGTCCCGCTGCATTACCCTTGTAGACCTCTTTGCTTATGGACCTTAACAACATCTCTGTCGCCCACAAGGGTGGTTTTATATCTAAAGATCTTAGAACGCGGTTTCTTATTTTTGCTCCCACGTTTGTGGGTTGCTTTCTTATAGGTTCCAGAAGCTTAATCCACTCGGGACATTTGGTATCAGTACTCTTTGTCTCAATGGCTGAGTTGTTGATATTTAAATCTGTTGTATCTATGATGAAATCAACAATGTTAGTCTTCGCAGAAGAAAATACTTTCTTTGACGCCTCTGCTAGAACCTGAGAATAACATAAATTTAATTATAAGTGAAAGAGATAGTTATAAAAACAATTTATATCTTCGGCAACCGGACACGTATTCAAAAATCCCTTTTCAACCCAAAACCGTTTTGATGGCTGATGCGTAAATAAAAAGCTAAAAAGATGCCAAATTAGAACATAATATAAGATAATAAACTGAAGACGATAAACCTTACCACTGCATCAGCCTCGATTGCAGCCATTCCCGTAAGATAACTACAAAGAGGTCCACCATCACCATTCAGGCAACGGAACATTTCGTCAAACTTACGGCTAGTTATATCCGAATCGTCAAAATTATCATCCATAGACAACAAAACCATAATATATCTCCTAACTAATTCTGGCCAAGTAATTTCGTTAACAGGAAATATACCAAACATTGACTTTTGACAATAAAGATTAAGCTCCATGTTTTTCTTCCTCCATCTTCTTGACTTCGACTCCACGGCACCACAAGGATCGGAAATCACAACTTTCGCTAACATATCTTCTACTACTACCTTCAACATCGACATATGAAAGTTTGATAATTGTGATGGAGAAAAATCTCTCTTGGAATCTTTTGGGGTATCAGGGACAATTGTGGAACATGAGGTCAAATCTTCTACTTTAGCACCTTCTATTGACTTGATGCTTCCACTGTTTGGATTCAGTAACTCGTATTCCAGATTTTGTCTAGAGAGAGATGCTTCTTGCCCTAGAACGTTATGAAACCGCAAGCAGAACTCATAGGCCTAAACAAATGAATAAAAATAAATATTAGACCTAAAATTAAAAATATCTATTTACTTATGTATGGGTCGATTCTGGTTATAATTTAACTATACTGGCAGGGGGAGCTAAAAAAATAAACGGGTCGAAAGTTGCTCAAAGTGTACTTATAATGCCAGAAAACCTGCTAAATCATTTTAATCAAGATAAATCGATTATTGAAATTATATATTGGTTTGCAATAATATTTGACGCACTAATTGTTTATAGAATAATCAAATTTCTTGGGAAAAAAAGCGTTTCAGGTCAACCCAACATGTTTCAACTTGTAAAAATATTATCTCATTACCCGAGTCCCAACCCGCCCATTTTGCTACCGCTAACAAAAAAAATACTTTGTATACCTGGAGAACATTTCCGATTAAACTAGGAGGCAGTTTTGAGGCAATTGCATTGCCGGGTGGCCCCGGTCTTTCACGGTTCTCTGTGAGGCTATCTGATACCATCGGTTGTGAATGATATTTCCTTAACACCGAAAAAAACCCGCTTCCAACAGTATGAGCAATTGAGTTTTGACATCTGGCATTCAAAAAATCATAGTCTGAACATGCCTTAGCTTCTGGAAGCTGTTCTATGAGTTCTTGTACAAATTCTACATCGAGACCGAATCTGTCCAATAGCAACCATCTTCTCAATGCGTAACAAGAATCTTCAAGCTGGTCAATGGTCAGTATTAACCTCGGGATACTGTTAACTTGACGGTTAAAATACCCGAATTTATCTAACGAGTCGACACCGTAAGACCCATAAAAATGTTGGCCTTTTTCAAGGCTATGGTTACAACAAAAATTCACAACTTTTAGATCTCGAAATGTTTGACGGCATGTAAATATTAATGTTTCTACCATTATTTCCCAGGCGGATAACGGTGATCTCCCTTCAACTGAAAACTCACCAATAACATCACCGTTGACGAAATTATTTAAAGTCATGTCTTGACTTTCATGAGTCAAACAGCTGGAAATTTCATCCGAGGGCTCAGCTTTTGACTTATAAATCACTGTTGAAGCATTCGGGATTAATTGCTTTGTGCAAGGATACCGAGTTACTCTGAATACAGGGGCAGAATCACCATTTTTTATAACATTACATACAAAAATGGACCCTGTAATTTTATCATGCCAGATAGATTGGTAACCAGTGGGCCAGATTTGGGAAGTGTTGTGGAATGGGAATCGTGGGTCGATTTTCCCAATTGACATAATAAAGAAATCTTCAAACTGAACTGGAAAACTATCCTGCTGATAAACATAAGATGTCAGAAAAAAGATCAAGATTGGTGAATACATCAAATCAAACAATATATTCCCAGCAAAAAGGTCTAGAGGTGGCAATGACTCCTCGTTTACCTAATAATGACCTAATGGATCGATTTTTGGTTATATATGATCTAAAACAGGTAAAATACCAAAACTTAGCAATAAATAAGATGGGTTAAGCGGGTCGAAGTCACCTAAAGTCTATATAAATGCTTACAGTCTCCTATATCATTTTATTAAAACAGGGCAAATATCATAAGATAGAAATATACTTGTGGTTCGTTTTAGTAATTATAACTTTTAATTATTCGTTTTGGTAATCCAACAGTACTACCGTTTTGGTAATTATAAAAAAAAATTGGTTAGATTTTTGGTCATATTTGATCTCAAATAAGTATCTGTTTTGACCCAATACCCAACCCGTCCATTTTCCCACGTCTAACAAAGTCAAAGGTTAATTTGTTAGATGCAAGCAGAAGAACAGATTAACAAACTTACAAGAGACGACTCTGACCCACGGTTACAATTCTCCATGGTTTCAACTTCAAGTGCATTTCCGCCATTACTGACCATGCTTAGTGACCCATTTTGTAGTAATCCAACAACACTACCGTTTTCATTTGTTTCACAGGAATTGCAACCAGATAACAAACCAAGATGTTGAGCAACTTTTTGCATTGAATCAAATCTATTTCCATTTGGGGCGCAATAAATTGGAGAATTTTTGCAAATACTTTCCGAATATTCGAATTTTACACACCAACCGTCACCTAATACACCTCTTTTTCCGGATATGTAGTCTGTTAGTGCTTGCAAATACACTGAACTGGCATTTTGTGTTGCAATATCCAGATTCAGACGAGCGATCTGCAAATTTGCTCGGGCGTTTGCAGAATTTGAAGTTGATCCAGTAAAAGGATTTCCGCATGCATCCTGTATTCTGTAAAGAGCGAGATATGGAAAGTTGGAAATTTAAGATGGAAAATATATATACAAGTATAATTCAATGCAACATGTAACGCTTATTTTCTTTGAAAAATCAAATATTTGTGTCGTTTCTATATATATGAGATGCATGAAAATGGATGCATATAGTTTGCTTTTAAGCAAAAGACCAATAAGAGTAAAAAGACAATTTTGCACTTAATGAGCCGCTGAACGGTTCAACCAATTATTCATTCAAACGTGTTTTCATTAAGAGTCGTTCACGCACAATTGGTTGCCACTTGTTTAAACAGAATGCCTTACTCGTCTCAATTTAAGTGTCCACAATCAAAAGGGCACACAGTTTAAGGCATGCTATGTAAACCTTTTATTAAAGCTAAATGTCAATTTTACCCTAATAGTGGTTTAAGAAATTGTAATTTTTGTGAAAAGGGTAAAATAGTAAAGTTGATTACTATTTTTGGAAGTGGACTTTTATTTTGAGACGAACTAAACTAGAAATGTGGAAATTTAATTTGGGGCGGAGGGAGTATCTATTTTTCCTTTGCATTTATTTAAGGAAAAAGTATAATGATCATTAAAATGATCTATTTTGCCTAAACGTCGTCGTTTCATTAGAGTTAAAGAAACAAAACCTAACCGACCTTTTTTCAAGATGATTATATGAACTATTTCTTGAAGAAGATAGTGAATGCCTATAATCATCTTGAAAAAAACGCTTAGAACATCCTATTGATAAGATCACGCCTTTTATTCATTCATAAGTGTAAGGTAATTTATGATAAAGTCCATATGTGTGAAACATTTACTTATGTTATCTAGACATCCTTTAGATATTTACATGTCCACACCTTTTACTCGTCTCAAAAACATTTGTTTGTCTTGCCACAAGTTTTCCTAAACGGCCATCATACGTTTCTTTGACTTGCTCTTTCAACTTAGTGAACGTTGCATAGCTCGTCAACAAAGAAACATTGAGAGGGCTCTACATAGTCAACAATGTCAAATATGCATTCAACCACAAATATTTAGTTATAAATCTCTAAGGTACAAGATACTAATTGACACGAATAGGATAGAACTTTGAAAGACAAAAAAAGGAAAGACAAAGGATATTACTAGATTCCCAAACAATGTAACACCATATAAACAATTACAAATAGTGAGACTATTACTAGATTCGCAAACCAAAATGTTACTTAAAAAAGATGACATAAAAAAATTTCCATACTAGATGAAAAATAAACCGAATTGACAATTACAAAGAAGTTTCCGGTAGATCTCCCACTTGTTACATTTAGACTAGTCTTATCAAGGAAATTTTAAAACCAATTGTAATGACATTAAAGTTCATTCCATAAAACATGAACGGTCATCGACAAAACATAGAGCATTATTGAATTTAACTCCTCTTATACTTCTAGAAATGGTAAACGGGATAGTATAACCGTTAAAGTGTTCCACTAGAGTAGAAGAACGCCAAGATTCGACTTGTTAATTGAGGTGCAAGTGACATAGACTTGATTTACTCTGCAAGTCAAACACTTCCAAAACCAAATCAACATATGTTGTGGGAACTTCCAAAGATCTCGATTATTATCACATGGTGAATCATATCAAATTAAGCCCCTAGGCGATAAACTCATGGATCAATGGAAGAAAAAAGCTTGGAAAGTCAAACAACTCAATAATGAATCAACTTTTGATGTGTAACAGAAACGAAGACCACATGTGGTCCACAATCACGAGTTACATTAACTTATGATTTGTACACAAAGCCGACAAGCGGTCTATAAGAAAGTCTTCACGAGTTGGATATTATTATTAGTTTGTGGAGGACTCATTTTGAGCCGGTGAATGTCCTCACAGGAATACTACCTATGATCGAACCTTAGACCCCTCTTTTGGATATTAAACAATCCATAGTGTTTTGTACCTAATGTAGGCCAAGATCCTTAATATGTTTTTAAGTTTTTGATTTTGTTGATTTCCGTTTACGTAGTAGATCATGTTAGAACTCAAAACTAATTTCAACTATAAATTTTTCCGAGTTGCCCTTATAAAAACGTTTTTATAAGGGTGTTCCTTTGCACGTTTAGAGAATGAGAGTGGGAGCCACATGACTCGGATCGACATCACTTCATTCATCATCTATCTTCATGGTAGCACAAAAGTCGAATCGTCCTCAAGAGGTCGCATCGTTACTTGTATTTCTTACATATGATTTTAATATGAGAGAAAGTGCAACATTATTCGTTACTTAGTGTACAGCCAAATACAAGCCTCTAAAAAATGAAAAGTCGCTTCACAAATTTAGAAGACTCGGAAATTGGTGCGCCAATGTAACTTTCCCACTATATTAACCTCTTATTCAACTTTTTTACGGATGACTTAGGTGTTTCTCCATAGAATAAGAATAGTTTGACATACAAATAAACACCACCTTAAATACATGAAAAACTATATTTCAATAGGAAGAGAAACTTCTTTCGCCGCCATATGAGCATCATCCATGTGATTTTCTTGTCATATCTTTCCAACCTACATAATATATCACTTTGTTTTGTGCTTGTCGGGGTTAGCAATTTAGATTTTAATTCCCCCCTCCTTATTACGTTTTCACACGGTTTTGCTCATAGCAAAACGAATCGTGTTAAATGTAATACCTTAGGAGTAAACACTAAGTCGGATCAATACCAAACGATAATGTTTTTTTAAAGCGTTATGTTAGTATCGAGTACCGTACCGAAATGCATCCATAGGAATTGGTATTAGTCGATACGGTACCAATCTAAATACCGAATAAAAACCGGTACTAGTGATACCGAATACCAAATTTTGGAATGTGTTGTACCGAGTACCGAAAGGTTTGCATTCGGTTTGTATTGGTCGGTATCGGTATTTCGGTACTTTGCTCACCCCTAGTGACGCAAAACATGTTACTCAAATCCCTTCAAGAACCGCTCTGAATACGTCACCGAATCCAAGTTTCCTTAATAACGGCTCAATTATTTAGTTACTCGTAAGAGTTTACCTTACCTAAACAAGAGAGATTTCAATGTTGAATTTTAGGTTATCAGGATAAAAGGATTACTCAAATGAGCATTTTAAACTTGGATAACCGGATTTGGATTTGGTTTATTAAAACATGCCAATTCAATTTTCCAAAGGGCCGATTAAAAGGACAAAAAAACGTGAAACCTTAAACACTAATTTGATTCCTAATTCGGTTTCGTTTTGAGATTAACACAAAATAATTTGGATGCATAAAAACGATATGACATATGGATAGTACTAATTATTTGGTTGACCCGAAGCATGAACAGCCCTATCCGAATCGCTTAACTTATATCGTTGGCAGTCCATCAAACCAGCAACCAAACAACAGCAAAATAGTACCCACTAATACTCTCTTAGAGTCTTAGCCTCCCAAAATCATACGATTTATAATAGAAGTGCAACAAAAAACCAAACGACTTGAGCAAAACAAATTATATCAAACACCTTATGAAAAGTTACAAGTACATCAGCAAATGATGCATGGTTCAGTCAAGTAACATAACAGAGAAACAAAAAAACCTATTTATACATATTTTGAGCACGTAAGCATATCACGTAGAAACTTTTTGGTCATGGGAAGAACCCTTTCTTATATATGCAATTTATGATAATCCAAATTTTAATGATTTATCGTTAAGTAATAATGTTACCATCAATGTCTAGCAACAGGGAAATAAAATCTTTCTACAAGAAGTTTTTGACATTTAAGGGGACTTTCAATTCACAATATCACAAACCTCTCTTATAGTACCGCTAACATCTCGGTGTTTGTTTATGTGACTAAAAGAATCCTAATAATAATCACAATCAAGCGCTTAAAGTTTACAAAAACTCACATTTGACTCAACGCTTACTTTAGTTTTCGGTTTTCCTCCACATCTTATTATTTTGAACCGGTAATTGCCAAACACTCTATCGTGATTCAAAATTTAACGCTTTAAGCACATATCAAAACAACTGGTAAGACGGTCTAAAAGTAAATCACATAGAAACAAACATTTATACCCAATTTGTTTAGATCTGCAATTACTAAAAATAGCCTCCAAATTCAAAAAACAAAAACATAAATTTTGGATCTTTTCTTAAGACGAAAATTTATCAAACAATCAAACATTTAAAAGAAACAAACTTTAATCATAATTCATAAAAACTAAACAAATCCCACTTCAAAAAACCACAAATTTCATCAAATGCAAGCAAAAAATTTCAACTTTTTTCCAAAATCATAAATGAAGATTAGTAAGCATAAGCAGTAGATCATACTTGTTATCCTCACGCGCCGCGTCATCCCCGTCAAAATCATCCATTGGTGAAACATTCATATCGAACCCATCATCTGAAACAGTTCTCCGAATCTTTTTTCTTCTGTGACATTCCATTGAACACTTGGCACACATCAACTCTTGGGGTGTGTTTTCAGTCGGTTTTAGACAGTCTACATGGACTGAGATTGAGCATTCTGGGCAGAGGATTGTTGGGAAGTTGGTGGTGGTGAGAGGACATGAATTGCAGCGGTGATCGGCCGGAGCTCCGGCGACATTGGTGGGTACGACGACGGCGGCGGGGGTGGGGGTGTGGGGAGGGGAAGAAGGTGGGGTTTTGTTGAGATCGAAATCCAACGCTAATACTAGTGTTGTAGTGTTGGTGTTGCGTTCGGATACGGGTATGGATACGGGTAAATTACTCGAACTCGAATCTGGATTTGGACGGAAACTTGAACTCGAACTTAATTGATTCATTTATACGAGAAGAAAAAGTGAAAATTATATTTAATTTAAAATAAAATAATTAAAATTTTAAATTAATTATACTCGAAAGTCATCCGACTTATTTTTAAATAATTAACTTTTTATTGGTAATTTATTGAAAATACTATAAATAGTGAAAAAATAATACTTGTTTGAAAATTTATTGATTAAAAAGGTATAAATTATTTGACTTTTTAAGAGAACAAAATCTAAACCTTGATTCAATTTATAAAAAAATGCAAATTTTGGAAAATTACGAGGTGTTAAATAGTTGATAAAAAGAAGAAAGAAAATGGAAAGACTTACAAATTAACTTGAGTTGAATTGAAATGTAATAACGACACGTTTAATAGCTACAAAGTTTCAGATCTGAAAGCGGATTCGGAGAAAGGATCAAAGTTTTTTGGTTTTTGATTGAAATGTGTTTTGGTATTTTTAAGCGGTTGAAAGATGGACGGTGATTTTATAAATTTAAATTGTTGTTTAAAACTGTAGGGTTTTTTAGAGAACTTATCGGATGAGAGTGAAGCTTTTGTGGTTCTGACGAAAAAGGGGTTTGTTTTAAAAACGGTGTATTACAAGGTTCATGAATCTCAAGCTAATTTTGAAATATTTAGAGAAAAATAAAAGTTGATGAAAGAGGACTTAAGGAAAACGTGACTCCACAACAAACAAATTTGTACATATGTGAGACTGAGTTGGGTAAGCGGAACTTAAAATATATTACATAGAGAGCTATAACATATTTATTGTTTCATATGGATTTAAATGACTTTATTATTCTTGTTATTATGAACTTGTAATGAAAATACTTATTTCTTTTTAGTTCTTAAATTGGATAGTTTGTTTATATTGATATTAATCGACAAAGTTACTAGAAAAAAAAAAGATTTTGGTATAATGAATTTATCCCTTATTATGTAATTTAGATTTTAGATATATGATAGAAGATTTATAAAAAAAAACTTTATTGTATGTTAAGTTAGATTGTATAATTTTTTCTTTAATTTTTCAAAAATTATAGGATGATTTAGTAGTTGGTAAATAAATTCACTATTCTTAAAACAAAAACAAGCCAAAAGAATTTTCATTTACATTTAAAAATATATTACTTTATTTCTTTCGTATATATGGAGAATTTTATAAATATATTGAGTTATGGTGTTTATAAAGTCAATGAGAGAGTTGTATTTTATTAAGTTTTATTTGTGGGTTATTTGAGTATTTTTTATGATTCTACTCTATCAAATTTTAGATTTTAAATTATATCTTGGGTTATTTGATGTTATTAATTTGATATGGTTGTATGTAACGATACACATGATGTGTCTATCTTTATGTCAGCATTCTTTTTTAATATTTGATATAGTTAGTCCACACTCGTGTAATAAATAAAATCCGTTTATTGTTAAATAAAAACAAAATTATACAATATGTTTCTTTTTATTATCACCATTAATTTTTCTTTTCTTATGATTATAGATTTTTAGTTATTCTTAGAAAAGGAAAAGTGAAAAAGGAGAAATTAAAAAGAGAATTTTTTTTTTTTTATTACAAAAATGTAATATATAAATAATTTAAGATTTAAAGTAATTGTTTCAAACTATGTTTTTTAAAATAAATATTAAAAGTCAAAGGTTAAAATTATATTTAAAATGAAGGAACTAAAATAAAAATAGTTAATAATGATATTATATGAAATCATCATTTTGATATAAAAGTGTAAAATTAATCTTGAAACCAATCTAGTGACCCATATATTTGTCAAATGACCTTTAATGTATATTTTTAATATATATTATTATAGATATACTATATTAATTCAAAATTTATTGTAAAGTATTAGTAGTTTTTGTTGACTAGTAATAAATGATTATTAATTAGAAATTAGGAATAATGATATAAAGTGCTTTTTATCATTGTGGAAATTGCATGTGTTTTTTGCTTTGCAAGAGTAGTAATATTGTAGATTTAAACTCATTCACATCTTTGTTTTCACACATAACCAAATAATACCAATGATACCAATAGCATAATTACATGTAACTATTCAATATTTAAATTAATTTCAAAAATTGACCTCTTCAAAAGAGTAAATGTCGATTTAATCACAATGAATTGATAAAAAGTATAATGTATGTTATATCGACGATTTATTTCACACTAATATCATCAATAAACTACGTAGTAATATCATCAATTAACATTTGGTTTAATGATACTATAGGCTAGGTTAAAATAAAAATTCTAAAAATTGTAAAAACGTTTCTATAATATTATAATCACTTTTTAAAACATCAAAACATATTTTTTTAAAATTATTTTTCAAAGAATCTTTTTAAATAATTTGTTTAACCTTATCGAACTTTTATATATCTTTTTGATTTTTTTTTTCTCCTTTTACAGTGATGAATAGGATCATAGGATAATAAATTGAGAATCATAATAAATTTTGTGATTATTCAGTTCAAACATGTGCCTTTAAAAAAAAAATAACAAATATGTGATTATGTATTTAAAAAATGTGATTATCTTCGTCATTATATATAAACAAATTGATAAAAATATTCGAAAAGTTATTTCAGCAAAATAATTTGAAAAATATTTTGACAAAAAACATATTTTTAACACTTAAAAGTTAATTTAAGATGTGTTCTCACGTTCTCATTATAACTTTTCACATGATATTGATAATATAACCTCTCGACTGAAGGTCTACACCTCGTTTCAAACCTAAATTTTCGGTTATTATTAAGTTTTAAATATTATAATATACATAGACATGTATAAGTGTTTACGTCTATTCATTTTCATTAAAGATCTAAAATTCGTTATAAACCTAAAATTTAATTTATCTAAATCTTTTTCAATGTTATCAGGACAATAGTATTGTAGTTATTATAATTAAATCTAAAGTTACTTAAATAATATTCATAAAAAAGTATATATAATTATATATAATCTTGATTATTTCAATTTGTAATTCCATTTACATGTTATTTTTATTTTCCATTGTTATTACATAAGTATATATGTGAAATGCGAAAGAGTTAATATCTTTAATATATAATAAAAGAGGGGCCTTAAATGCCACGTGGCGAAGTAAGGTCCATTGGATAAGTTCACTTATTTGATGTCAGCCGTTAGATCAGATTGATGATGTCATCAAAGATTATTTTTATTTTACACCCTTTTACAGTACATAATTACAATATCTTTTTTCATTCCATCTTCACTAAAATAAAAAACATAATTCTAATATGTTTATAGAATCGTTCAATTTGGACTATGATTTATTTTATTATTATTCGTAAATCTCATAATACAAAACATCAAAACATGAAGTGTATATATTATTATAACTATAAACATCATTATAACATTATTTTCTCATAATACCTTAAAATCTACATAAACATAAAATTAATTCTAATATGCTTATAGAATCGTTCAATTTGGACTGTGATTTACGTTATTATTATTTAAAATCTCATAATACAAAACATCAAAACATGAAGTGTATATTTTATTATAACTATAAACATCAATATAACATTATTTTCTCATAATATATTAAAATTTACATAAACATAAAATTTACGATTTAATTTTTTTTTTCCCGCGTTATCGCGGGACAATAATCTAATTGATACATATATTAGATAAATAATTAATACTAATGCATAGAGTATTACTTGCCAATTTTCAATATACCCAGATGGCCATATATTAAATACAATTTGAGTATATGTAATGATGATAATTAGTTGATCATAAAAGGAACATATATTAATACATATAACTTATATCCTAACTATAATATATTAAAAATCATTAATGGACTACTTATGAAGATATTAACATTTATTTTTATAATATAATAACTAGGATTTTGTTTGTAGTTGTATGTATTGATTACGCAAAATTCTAAATATATTTAAATTTAATTTATATTTTTTAATGATAAATGAAAATAGATAGATTATATTATAATACAATTCATTTTTCATTACTTTTTTAAAATTACTTAATGATGCAAGTACACATTTAAAAAAATAGTCCAATGATGACAATATAAGTAAAATTAATTTTCAGTTATGCTAATTAATCGACACGTATTTGATTTAAGAAAAAATTGATTGTATGTTACTTTATATATAACGATAAATAATAAAGAACAAAGATATGCTTAATTATTTGGGTAAAAAAAAAGTAAGAACTAAGTAAGGTATTTTTAAAAATAGTACGACAAACATTTACTTTGAGGCATAGTTAGAATAACAATTATTATTTAGTATTTTTGAATATCTTTTTTTGAACTAAGAAGGAAAACCCCAAAAGAAGGCTCGAACCAAGATCCTAGGGAGAACAACCTTCTACAAATGAGAAAAACTCCACATTTAGTATTTTTGATTTGAACAAGTAATTTCAATTTTTTTTTTGTGTTTCATTTATGTTAAGTAGATGAGCCCAATAGTTAATTGGGTTTAATTGGTCCAGCTCATAATGAGCCCAATAAATCAAAATTGAAGAAACTAACCAAAACACTTTGAGCTAAAAAAAATTAAAATTTATTATATTTATTTAAATGGTTAAATATGTGGAAGGAGTAGAAAATCGTCAAAGATATTGATATCTAAATGGTTGAATATCTATAGACATTCATATGAGTTTTTTAAAATTTATTATATTTATTTTTTGTACATTATCAAAATCCAATACTGCATTTCATGATCAATTTTTCAATTATACATACAATATATCTTAGTGACGGAGAAGTATGGATAGGCGTGGTACGATACCGGGATGACACAAGTTGGTATTGGATATTTTAATCATGTAGTATTGTACCGAAATAAAACGATTCGGTAGTGGTCGGTATGTTATCATACAAAATATTTAAAAATACAATATAATACCAGTATCAGGATATCGGATACCAAACTTTTGAAAAACATTTGGAACCAAGTATTCTACCACTTATATTCGGTTGATATCGATATTTTTTTTTCCCATCTCCACATAGTTATGTCATTATTAAAATCCTCTGAATAATTACTTAAAAAAATATGTTTTTCATAATATGTTTTTCAACCAATCAACAAAACTATATATACAAAATTTTAACTTAAAAAAACGTATTTTTCTTAATTTGTTTTTTAACTAATCAAACAAAATAATTTTTTTATAAATTTTTATAAAATAAATATATTAAAAGAGAAACCAAAAACAAAGATATGTGTGGTATCCTATGTCTCATGGTCCCTCAAATTGTGTCCATTTGTAAGGTTTGGTGGCCCTCATCAAAGCTTATAATAATTATTTTAATTTTTTGTGTGTGTAAATTACATACTAAATAGATAAAACAGGGAATTTTTGCACACGTATTGCTGTGAATTTTGAAAATGTATATTTAGAAAAATCAAAACAAAAGTAAAAGTTTAAACAATAGAAAAAAGACGAAACCGAGTCTTTCAAGAAAAGAATATACTAACGTGATACAGTTACTTAAATAAAACAAAAAAATAAACAAAGACGTACACCTTAGGCTAAAGCATGTTGGTAACTTTATACATTTTATTAAGATATAAAAAAGAAAAATTAAGCAGGTTGACTGACCGTTAGGAGTTGAGTGATAAACTATTTACGGAATAGTAATACTACTCACAAAAGTGGGTAGGAAGAAATTTCTTAAATTATATGTATCGAATGTTTTCCAAACTAATGAATGTAAAACACAAATAAAATAAATTCCAGCTCAGCAACATGTCAAAGTCAAAATAAAGTGTGGAGGTTGAGCTAAATGTACACTTCTAGAGTCAAAGTTTGTTGTTTTTTCCTAGTTGTTTTTAGACTATGAAATTGGCAAATTTCCAGCTTTTTTGTCAAATTATTCTAAGAACAAAATTATCAAATATCCCATCATCTAAAAACACATATAACTTGTTACATTGAAATCAATTTCGAAATCGAGACCTTTTATTACCTATACTTATAACATGAATAGTAGCGGAGGGATAGTTACTAGTTACTAATATATGCAAAGAAAAAAGGACGGCGACCGGATAATTGATGTAATCTTCTAGCGCCTCGCAATCTTCTTTATCTACTATGGATGTTTAGTATTTATGTCCGTTAAGATACTTTTCAGGATTAACTTTAGAATGAAACGTTTTTTTCTTTAAAACGTGAGTTTTTCTAATTACATACTTTTTGTTAGCATAATTTTGCTACAAGAATATAAGTGTTTTGTTATTTTGTTCACATAGATATCTATCGATAGTAATTTCACAACGAAGTATAACCCCTCTAACATGAAATCCTGACTCCGTCTCTGCACATGAATTGCTTAATCAATTAGCATTAACATCAACTGAAAATTAGTATTTTGGAGAACATCAAGTACAAAGACTTGTTGATTTTTTGTATCGAAAACTTTTAGAAGATTAATATCATATTCGAGTTATGGGATTTGTCACATAGTCCTTGCAACTTTATTTATGGGCTTATTTTTGTTGCAATAAGACAAGTTTTATCCAAAACACAATACATGACCATATTTGAATCAAGTCATTATGACATTCCGAAGGTCTAGTTGAGTGTTGCAATAATAAAAACGATGGTATAGGATGATTGGTTCATGGATCATGAGGCCTATCGACTATCGTTGAAGGGGAGATGAAACGATTTGGTTTTGTGGTTAAATGACGATTTTTGTAAGTAGACACACTTTCACATGATCATAACATAACATATATTCGAGACAGCGGCATGTAAAGTGTATATAAGACGTCATATCAACTACATGGTTATTGGTTCGGGTTCGACAAACGTGTAAGATAGTATGTGAGTTTCACAAAAGTAGAATTCTATCTAAAACGTAAAATATGTACTTTCTAATATATTAAGTGTTTGGTAGATATTAACGAAAAAATATACGTTATGCTTCTTGCATATAAGTTGTGTTGCATAAATCAAAAAATGGAAAACAAAACAAATTATAACTTAAGCCTCTAATTATTTTATATGAACACGTTTTCTCTTCCATTAATTTGATGCACTTAAACCGTTGGTGCAACTTGGTGCACGGGTGTTTGGGGCGGTCGGTTCAAACCAATGAACCCGACAAAGCAAACCACAATCACAATGCACCGAGACTGGTTATTTGTGGTTTAGGTCCAGTTTTTGGTATCGATATGATCTTAAACGGGATATTTATTTTTCACTTCAAATGAAACAAGGTCTTAGGTAATTAATATCACTTAATTAAGTAGTTCAAAAGTTTTAGTCGTGTTAACAAACCGATTAAAGGTTTGACTAGTTTTAAATCGGTATGGGATCAACACGGAATCTCGATCTTAGTATTTATAGTTTGAGTAAATTACATAACTTGTCCTTATAATTTATCCCAAAATTTTGGATAAGGTCGATAAATTTAAAAGTTACTATCACTCGTTTATTTATAGAAACTAACTACGTTTTTCGTCTTTAATTTTTAACAAATATCAACTTTAAGGACGAAATACATAATTAGTTGACGGTGATTATCAATGGTCGTTTCGGTCCTAAACCGAATATGTATTTTCCACTTCAAATGAAACAGGATTTTTAAACAATTAATTTCACTTAAATAAGTACTTCAAAAGTATAAGTCATACTATTAGATCGATTAAAGGTCGGATTGGTTTTAAACCGGTATGGGATAAACACAAAATTTCGATCTTAGTATTTAATAGTTTGGGAAAATTTAATAACTTGTCAATAAATTGAAACAAACATCAATTTCATGAACGAGATGTGTAATTAGTTAACGATAAATGATGTAGGTTTTAAACTCGAAAACAAAATACGTAATTTGAAATAAACTATAAAGACGATTTATGTAATTCACTTATAGTTTTTATCAAAAGCTTTTGTTTGGCAAAGGCTTTGGTTTAATATGGTGTCCAGCTGGTTACTTTTTTTTAGTGAAAATTAAATGAAAGCTAGTTGTCTAACACAAAAATTAAATGAAAGCAAGTTGTCTAAGTCTAACACAAATATTGGACCCATTATGTCATATTGTCATGTATGTCACAAAACCATGAATGCAACATTTTACTTAAACAGCTGTAAACACCCAAACAACAGTTAAGTACTTCACAATTATCTTACTTTATTCCAAATATGTCCTTATCATCCACAAGTTATACAAATTAATCGAAAGTACTATAATCGACAAAAAATTCATAAAAATCAGTAAAAGAATACGAGTTTATAATAGAGTGTTTTTTTCTCGTAGTAGTGGTGTTTAATCTACATGATTTGAGTCCATCATTACAAAATTTGAGCTACCCTTGAAGATAAATTGTCGTGTTGTTTGAATCCATCGTCACAAAAGCTCAAACGATATATAATTAGAATTTTCCTTGAAGAGAAATTGTCATGACCATATAATCACACATAAAATATTTCAAACCTAAGACCTCACAAGTTTTTTAGTGAAAAGCCGTAAAAATACTTAAGTTCTTAACCAACCTATTCATATTTAACCGAGTTTTCTTGTTTAAGGATTATATTAAATTATTGGACAAAATAAGACAAGATAAGATAAGATATAACTCGGAAAAAAACACAATATAGGTTCACCTTGTAAGTTTACTAGCTAATAATATGTTTTTAATTTTGAACAAAAGCAATAAAAAAAAATGTTAAGTTATAAAAAGGGTTTATAAATTCCAAAAGAAAAGGAGACTATCACTATTGGTTCATTAAATACCTAAACAACCTAGAAAAAATATGTATATATAAACCAAAAACTTCCTTTCCAACAATTAACATATCTTCTTCAACACCACAAAATGACACTATTAATTCAAAGGTTTCTTCTTTCTTTATCTATATTTTTCTTTAGCAACTTCTTCATATTCTCGGTTTCGTCTAGAGGGCCGGTTTATAAGCCCCCGAGTGTTGAGCTGTTAACGAGTCGTTTTCATCCAACCCCAATCACCGGTAAAATGTCTACTTTCTTTGGAGCCTCCAACGTTCAAATGAAAAGCAATGGATCATACGCGGATATTATTCTAAACAAAACTTCAGGTAAAAACAATGTTATTGCATAAATATTGCGTAAATTTGAAGACGGACAATAATTTGTATCATTTTCGGGTTTTTATCTTAGGTTCTGGTTTAGTGTCAAATGATAAATACCATCATGGATTCTTTAGTGTTGCAATAAAGTTGCCAATGGGTATAACTTCAGGAGTAGTACTAGCTTTCTATGTGAGTCTCTTTTTTCACTTTGCAATTGGTTTAATTTACTAGTGTATTCGAATTTTAGTAAAATGACTAAAATACCCTTTATTATCAGATGTCTAATTCAAATGTTTTTCCGCACAACCATGATGAGATCGACTTTGAATTGCTTGGGCATGAAAATAGAAAACAATGGGTTCTTCAAACCAATATATATGGGAATGGAAGTGTCAAAACCGGAAGAGAAGAAAAGTTTTACCTTTGGTTCGATCCTACACAAGAGTTTCATCAATATAGCATGTTATGGAATGCCCATCATATAGTGTAAGTTTCGGCATCATCTTATTAAACCAACGTTTAACCATGGTTAAGTCGAGCATAGACGATGTACTAAGATTGTTTGCATTACAATGTCGTTATGGTTTTAAGTTGATTCTAGAGTTACTAGGTTAAGTGTGATATTACATTTCAAGTCACTTAATCCAAAGAAGTAATTATGACAAATTTATAATTAAGAGAATTACATAAATGGTCCCTTTGTTTTATAATGTTAAGAGCATCGGTACTCTATATAACTCTAAGAAGGTTTTATGGAATGTCATGTTAAGTTTTAATCACGATTTGTTATTCATGCTAAAATCATAAATGTTGCTTGACCATTGATGTATGTGTAATACAGGTTTCTAGTCGACAATATACCCATAAGAGAAGTAATCCACAACCAAGCCTCGTCTTCCATATACCCAACAAAGCCAATGTCGCTATACACAACCATATGGGACGCTTCAGAATGGGCCACACACGGAGGAAAGTACCCCGTTAACTATAAATATGAACCATTTGTTGCATCATTAGGAGAACTTGAAATGGAAGGTTGTTTAATGTCAAAAACAAACTCATCGTCAACAAGCTCATGCTCAAAGAGTTCAACTCTTTCAAGCTCGGACCCTGTTGAAGGAAACGAGTATACTAAGCTATCGAGTCAACAAACTGTTGGTCTTAAGTGGGTTCGAACTAAACATATGTTTTACTCTTATTGTAAAGATACATCTAGATACAAAGTTCTACCACCAGAATGCCATGTTTAGTTTAAGGTGAGAATATGTCAAATGACGATTATACCCTTACGTGTTATAAATGTTTTTTATAATGATTTTTTTAAAGTAAATCCTATATGCAATATTTTTTTGATATATTCCACGTGGCATAATGTTTTATTGGAGTAAAAAAAAATATTATAAATAAAAATATAAAAAAAAAACTTAAGTGAATTTTTGTGGGGTATGTCAAAATTTCGTCCATATATTGTAAAGTAGGCTAACAAACAAATGGGTAGATATGAAATAGATTTTATTTTTTAAGATATAATATATAAAATAAAGTAATGAAATAATTAAAGAGAAAATCACATATATAATTACTTAAGAATTTAAAAATATTAAAATAATTATATGATTCGCGTCATTTTTTTCGCGCCATTTTTTGTCGTCGCGAGATTGAAAATAATATAAATGATTGGTCATAAATTGGCGCGAGAAAAATGTCGCGATGACCAAAAAAGTTACGATGACGTGGTCAATTTATGACCAATCATTTATATTATTTTCAATCTCGTGACGAGAAAAATGGTGCGAATCAGATGATTATTTTGGTATTTTTGAATTTTCAAGTGATTATATATGTGATTTTCTCATAATTAAATAGTCTTAAACTTTTCTTAACGTAATTATCTTTTGTCAAAATAGAAGGCAATGACTACATTATACTACAAATATATTTACCTTTTGTTTATTACAGAATTTAAAATTATAATTTGTAAGTTAATAGACCATTTACATACCGACAAACTATAAATTGATATGAAAATTAATTAGTACTAAACATAAACAATAAACAATATAAGTATGGTTGGTTTTTCTTCATAGACATCTGAATTATTGACAAAAGATTAGTAATCGACAACTTCAAACAAGCAAGTTAAGATCTACTCATGACCATGATTAAATCGGCTCATGTTAATGTGTCTTTGGTTGATGTGATTACATGTATGCCCAATTATGCTAAGTTCATCAAAGAACTTGTGAACAAGAAGGGGAAATCACCGGAGGATCAATCTCGATGTTTTCTCCTCCAAACCAAGGCTAAACACCTAAATACATACTTATGCACAAATGTAAGTATAACGAGGCATATCCATCACGTTTTTGACTAAAAAATAACAAAATCGCGAATAAAAATGTATATAATTGAGCGATATCAAACCATGACATGAAATTCGAGTTCACTAAGTGTCCTAATAGAGACTAGAGAGGCTTCCATAATAACCTCCAAAAATGTTCCTACCCGACTTAGTTCAAAAACTTATGTATTAAAACACAAGGAGGGACGAACTTCACCATTCTTATGGCTTTATTGATGTTGCATATTTTTTCGTGGCAAGAAGAATTTATGATAGAATATGTCTTGTTTATCTCAAAGAAAAGGCTGAATAGCTATCCCATGCCAAAAGTAGTTTTTCAATGACTATACAAATGGTCACATTTCGTCACATAAAATGAGTACCATATACCCTTTAAAAATAACACAGTCCACCCAATAACTAGCATCAAAACAATACGTCGAACCCGACAACTATACGGAACAATAACACGAAATAGAGCACGAGTGTTGCAACACTCAAAAGTCCCACTTCGTGTGCCCTTAAAATATTAATTTCGGCACAATTTTGATTGTTTAAGCATTTTATCCTCACTTATATTTTGTCTTTGTTTTAATTTTTTAAATTATATCTCAATCAATAAAAGTATGATAAAGTTAAACTATTATTTATACTACAATCATTTAAAGATGATTATAAAGTTAAACCACATTGATTTAATAATTCCAATATCCCATAATTAGCCAAGCCGTCCGACTATTAAAAACAAAAAATTAGATTATTTTAAAAGTTTTTGATAGAATAGCACTTGTCATTATGTTTAACTAATTTAAATATAAAGAAATTGACTGTACATTATAAAGATATATTTTAAATAAGTGTCTCTAGAATTTAAATAACATAATTATTTTATATATATTTTAGGGTTAAGATAAAAAACGATCATTAAAAAATTTGAGATGAAATAGAGCAATAACGTTTATTTATTTAAAAATTCATTATAATTTATTTTTGTTTAAAAATTAATTATCTCATAAATGGTAAATCTATTGTATGAATAAATATACCATTGAAACGAGCATTTTCTCCTCTTTTGATACAACACCCACTCGACATATTTTTGACGAAATTTATTTTTCGGTTTTTTTATTATGGATTTTATAATTTTATATTATAAATCATTGTTTTATTTTATCACATGTGATTTCAGTAGTTTGACATTTTATTTTTTTATTCTAGTTGAATGTACGTAATATAACAAATCGAACTTTTGAAATTCGTATTTAGTGTTCAAATCACATGTGATATTATTATCTTACAAATTTCAACATTTGACCATAAACGAAAAAACTAAAAGTCGTCAAAATTCGATTTTTTTTCCTTATCCATGTAGGTTATACATTGTATAACATTGTTGTGTATTAAAATTCATATTTAAAGCTAAAATCATGTGTGTTATTGTCTTTCGAGTTTTTGAAATTTTACATACATAATATCACATATGATTTACAATAACATCACATATGATTTATAGTAATATCACATATGATTTATAGTAATATCACATATGATTTACAGTAATATCACATATGATTTAGTATTATCACATGTAATTTTAGTATATCATATTTTATGTAAAAAAACGAGAAAAAATAAAACTCGTAAAAATTCGATTTTCTTTTTCTTCTAAATTTAAGTAGTTTATACATTTTATAGTAATTCTCTTTTATAAAATTTTACGTATTGATTTAAATATCATATGTGATTTTATCGTTACAATTTTAATATTTATCAAAAAAAGATAAGAAAAAAAAATGTCGTCGAAAGTATATAACACTACTGCTCTAATTAAAGCTAAAAACGAGACGATCGGAACAATATATTTTGTTTCGTATAACAATTAACGGTTTGTGAGATAATTTAATTTTAAAAATTTAAATAAATATGGGTTTTTGGGTGAATCTTAACCATTATATTAAAATGAGAAAAATGGTTAAGATGATGTCTTTTAGTCTTTAAAAAATTATGGGTCTTAATTAATCATTTCTCATATATTTTAACATATTATATAAAACTCAAAACTACCCTCCGTTATATAAAAAAAAATAACAAGTGTTTGAAAAAGAATCCAACCAGGCCCAAATCGGGTTGGACGAATCGATGGTCGATTTAAGTTCTTTTTATTTTTTCCGTTTCGTGCATAACGGTTGGTTGCCGACTAGATGAACTGAGGTACGTTGAGCCAGATTGAACGGACCGATTCAAAGAATATTGGGCGGATCTATGCTTTAACGAAGATTGGATGTATATTTATTAATTTTATCTTTCTTCTTAAAACATCGAAATAATTGGTCACGTAGGGTGGGACTCGAACCCAAGTGGACGGGGAAAGTGGAAGACAACTTAATGAGTCGGTTATTAGCGCATTAATATAAAGTCTTCATTGTTGCATAGTATAAATATATTTTTTTCTCAAAACATATGACTTAAGTGAACGAGAGTTAACCGACGGGTACAATCCCATTCTTGTTAAAATATAGATTATATGTTATCACATTTGAAATCATCTCGGTAGAAATGTGAAACTATCTAGACATGTCAAACCAGTACTCTATAAAAACCCATAACAATCTTTGAGACGGTCTCGAAAACATTAAATCTTTACTCCGTATATAACTTTAAAATGTCATATTTTATGTACCTAATTTTCCAAAATCATTATTGTATGTGTTCGAGCATACGCAAGATCTTGATCTTTATAAACGTGAAATTATCTAATTATAAATATTTGAATATGCCATACATATAATTAGGGGTGTCATTTTTACCCGAACCCATATAACCTACCCGGTTCTAATCGGGTTTGGGTTAATTAGGTTGGGTTAAACGGATTAAAAGGGTTAAATGGGTCAAACTCGAATAACCCGAACCTTATACGGGTGCGGGTATAGGTTAGAAAAATTTTATTAGGATTAACCCGAATAACCCAAATAACCCATGTTTTAATAAAACTAATATTTTAATCTATTTTTAATAGTACTACAACCTAATGTATTAAGCCCAATTCAATAATTTGCCAAATATGAATCCATCAATCCATCTAAAGCATTAGCATAGACTAAGAGTCCAGTAATTCTCATATTACATATTCTATTCATCTAAGTGTCAAGCAAAACCCTGAAGGTAATATATGATTTTATACTGCTAGTTCACCCCACAATAACCAATCTATTAAATTCCACAACTATTGAAAAACAAGACGGTAAAGGTAATGCATGATAGTTGTTTATAATTGTGTAATGTACTGTTATTTGTTTGCATGTTGCAATGTTTGATTGTTTGAAGTTTAAATACTTATTAAGTTAGTGTTTCTGTTAGATCGATTACGGGTTATTCGAGTTTGGTGACCCAACCCGCGTAACACCCGACCCATTTAACCCACACCCGCGTAACCCGAGTACTTATGCGGGCCGGATACGAGTATATTTTCTATTATAAAAAACCCGAATAACCCAACCCGTATAACCCAAAACCCGGTAACCCAACCCGATCAACACCCCTACATATAATAAATACGTTCAAAACAATATAGACATATACATACGATAAATTTTTCAAAAAAAGTTATTCTCTTTTTAATTAAAAAAGATAAAATTCCTTTAAAAAGCAAAAGCAAATAAAACCTGACAAAATTTACAGAAAACCCCAAAAATATCATATAAACCCTAATTGAGTACCAAATCATTATCAATCAATATATATATACATACACTATATCTATATCTATATATCTATATATATATTTCAATCAAAACACATATCAATTGCGTTTTTCTTAAGCAGAATCTCATCCTCTCTCTGCTTTCATTAAAATGACTGACGCCGTTACTGATTCACCGATGAAAAAACTCAAAGAAGGAGATGAAGTTAACGGCGCCGTTAACGGCGTTTCATCAGTTATTCCAGGATGGTTTTCTGAAATTAGCCCTATGTGGCCTGGTAAGCTTCTTTTTTTCTAACTTTTTTTTTTTTTTTAATTAATTAATTTATAATTATTTTTATTTGCATGTAATAATTTGTAACAAGTTTATATTTTTAGTTATAATAATAATTGTTACATTTTATATTTTTTTAGTTCATTTTTTTTAATTTTTTAATTTTTTTTTGTATTTATTTATTTTAAGTCATTTGCATGTAGTAATTTGTAACAAGTTTATATTTTTTTAGTTATAAACTGTTAATAATAATTGTTACATTTTATATATATTTTTTTTAAACTTTAAATTCTTAGTAATTGTAATAATTTTATATTATTTTTAGCTTCTCTGTTTTCAGATTGTAAAAAAAATAATTTTTTTCTTTAAATTCTTGTTAATTTTCTGATATTTTAGGGTTTTTATTTTATTAAATAGTTGCATAAATCTTTATTTTTTATGCTACTCTGTTTTCAGATTGCAAAAAAAATCATATTTTTTTACTTTCAGAATGTTTACTGAACTCCCATGTTTTTTTCGTGTAATCGTAAAAAAATTATATATTTTCAGATACTATGTTTAAAGATTGAAAAAAAAATTCATATTTTTATCTTTAAGTTTTTAGTAAAATCTCTTCGGATTGTTTATTGAACTCATCTGCTTTCTGTCTAGTTTCTATCGAATACTTGCAAGAATTGGAACAATTACCGCTATTATTAGTTATATATATTTTTACTAAAGTCCTCTGTTTTCTGTATATTAATTACACTAATTTGCAGGGTTTCTTTGAACAATTGTAACGATTATTGCTATACTTAGTTATATATATTTTCTACGTTTTTAGAACTTTATGTTATCGTAACGATTACATCTGTTCTTAGTAGACAAAGTTGATTACTGATATGTTTCCTGATAAGGGTTGTATCAACATAGTCGTTTTGTTTAGAAGATATCTAGATACTTAGACTTTAATTTGCTTTGATTTATCGACATATCCTCATTTTTGCTCGATTTCTTCATGATGTTTTTCACTTTATACTTTGTGCTCCCATGCAAACATTTTTTCAGTTGAATAAATTTTCGAGTTTTTGTGCAATTTCAGTGTGGTGATTTCCGTGCAGAATAATTTTAGTAATACATATGAAAAGAAAACTAATATGTCAAAATTAGTTGAGCATGTGCATAAAGTTGTGTAGAATAGAATCAATCATTCATGTTTTTTGATTCTCACCTTTTTTAAAGCTAAAAAAGTGAAATATTTGACAATATCTTATCCGTGAAATCTGCATGATTTACTTTTGTAAATTAGACTTTCCGTGATAGAAATTGTTGCGATTTTATGGTACAAAGAGATTTTATTCAGTTTATTGACGGGAATCTGTAATTAAATATGTGAATCAGTTTATTATTGTATTTAATTTGTTAACCGTCTTGTTTAATGACTTGTAGGAGAAGCACACTCTTTGAAGGTTGAAAAGATTCTGTTTCAGGGAAAGTCCGATTACCAAGATGTTATGGTTTTTCAGGTATTTATTTTTCTAACATTGATACAAAAACATAGATTGCATAATGAATTATATTATCCACATTGTTTTTCTTTTCTAACGCATTTTATAGTTTTTCTTTCTTTATTTGTTTGAATAATGAATTACGCTAATTCTGCTTGTTTCAGTCTGCAACTTATGGGAAAGTTCTCGTTTTGGACGGTGTAATTCAACTTACAGAAAGAGATGAATGTGCTTATCAAGAAATGATTACTCATCTTCCACTTTGTTCAATTCCGAATCCCAAAAAGGTTATTCATCTTCTTAAATTTCTCAATGACGTTTTTTTCTTTCTTTCTCATTTTTGTAGTTTGTTTATCCTTACATTTATTTATCTGTAGGTTTTGGTTATTGGAGGAGGAGATGGTGGTGTTTTGCGTGAAGTTGCTCGACATTCTTCAGTTGAGCATATCGATATATGCGAGATTGATAAGATGGTAGTCGATGTGAGTCATCATGGCCTTGTTTAGGTTACTATTTATCGAAATTATTTTTGTTCTATGCTGAAGTTTCTCAATTACCTTCTAATAACCATGATAGTGAAATTTTGTTAACGAAAATTCAATTTTTGATGATGAACACATCGGTTACTTTAGCCTCAAATTTGCCAATATTAAGCATTGCAAACTTGACTTTTTTGATTTGATTATTTGGGTAAATTGATTACGGTTTTTTGATTTTGTGGTCAAACTAATCAGATTCGGATAACCGAGCAGGATTTCAAAGATAAAATATAAAATTTTCCAGTTATCTATAGCTTTAAGCATATGTTGTCATTCTTCAAGTCGCAATAATCACTTTGAAAACATATATTCAAACACGCTTTTTTATATATCACAATTGCAGGTTTCAAAGGAATATTTTCCTGAAGTATCTGTTGGATACGAAGATCCCCGCGTCACACTCCATGTCGGTGATGGTATATACACGCAGCAAACTCTTATCTTTTAACATCTTACATTTATGTCTTAATTTTATAGACCTGATTTTATATGATTTTTAAATTTATTAGGAGTTGCGTTTCTAAAGGCTGCTCAGGAAGGAAGTTATGATGCTGTTATCGTTGATTCTTCGGATCCAATAGGTATATCACATTTTGCCTCTCTTCTTGAACACTAGAGTTGGCAATTTTGACCCATTTACCCAGAAAAGGGGGTCGATTATAGTCATAAAAATTAGAACTTACCTAAATTGCAAGCTGTTTTAAAATGCTTAAAGCTTCCTAAGTCGCTTTATTGAGATACAATATTATTTTTAAGGGTAATTACTGTTTTTAGAACGATTCACATTGGTAATTATAGGGTAAAAAAGGCTACAAAAATAACTACCAAATAGAGGCAAACGAAAAAGATTTAATCACCTTTAAAAATGGACTACTGCCTGATGTTGTTTCTATTCTTTGACATTTCCCTTTTTCTAATAACAGTATAATTCTTGTTTAGTACGTTAGTTATTCATTTAAAAATTGGACAAAACTAACCCGACCTGTTTGGACTCACTTTAAAAAGTACATGTTTTAACATGGTGCCTCTAACTTCAGGTCCTGCACAAGAACTTTTTGAGAAGCCGTTTTTTGAGTCGGTTGCAAGAGCCCTTCGTCCAGGTGGTGTGATGTGTACTCAGGCTGAGAGCATATGGCTCCACATGCATATCATTGAAGATATTGTTGTGAATTGCCGCCAGATATTTAAAGGGTCGGTTAATTACGCTTGGACCACTGTTCCTACATATCCAAGGTAATGTCTTTCTTTTGTCCTTAAGTTTCCAGTTCTTCAAGAAATATGCATTTTTTTTTTATATTACACTTCTTCTTTTGTGGCAAAATTTAACCTTTTATTGGCGAAAGTCAAATTTATTTTCGTTTTCCTATTATAAAGAAGTCATTTTTTTTCCAAAAAGGTCAAATATCCGTAAAGAAAAGTCAGTTTTGCCCAAAAAAAGTTAAATGAGTCGTAAAAAGATATTTTGTAAAATATGTATGTGAAATGATATTATTTTTAGAAATTTTCCTTTAAAGATACACTTTGAGCGACTTTTGACTTGTTTGACCAATTTGACCCGTTTGCTTTTTAGTTATTTTTATTTTATTTTACCCATTGACCCGTTGGAGCTAATTAGGTAAACATAACCTGAGTAGACCTATTCATAAGTAAACGGGCTAAATATCCCTTCATTGTGTCTCTTTTTTTCAATTCACATCTTTTATTTCTGAAGTGAACAAGAAAATAAAACCATGAATTCTCAGAACGAATAAAGTTGGTTCTTTCTTTTTATATCAGTAGGTTATTTTTCTGTGAAATATCGGGCCTAAACGGATTGAAGCAATATTTATTTTCTGAGAAACGTGCGCTTTCATATTTCTTTTTTGCAATTATTGCAACCTTTTCTAATATTTTAATCCAATTTGATATCAGTGGGGTTATCGGCTTCATGTTATGTTCAACTGAGGGACCAGAAGTCGATTTCAAGAACCCAATCAATCCAATAGATGCAAAGGACGGTGATAGCAAATCACCCTTAAAGTTCTACAACCAAGAGGTATGTTTCAATCAATTTCCAACCATATTTACTAAAGTTAAGGAAATGGTCAGGTCGACTAACGGGTCAGATGGGTTCGTTTGGGTCAAAACACACAATTTTTATCGTGGGCTAAAACGGGGAGTTAGGCCAACCCACATTTCGTTTTTTTTTATTTAATTTATTTTATTATTAAATTACAATATATGACTATAAAAACTATATTTATGACAAAAACAATTTTTTTTAATACATTGGTTTATGAAGCTTTTATGCATTTTTAGGTAATTAATCCAAACTTTTTATTATAAAAATTATTAAAGTCCATTATATGTCTATAAAACCAAACTTTATTAGACAAGTAATCTAACTTTTTCTAAAAAGTGGTTGAGTTGGGCCAACCCACATTTGTTTTTTTGTCTAATTTTCTAAGCGATAAAATTATTAAAGTTCGTTATATGACTATAAAAAATCAAAAACTATGTTTATTAAAAAATAATCGAACCTTTTTTTCTTTCAATAAAGCGGTTTAGGATGTTTTTACGCATTTTCGGGTAAGTGGGTCGAAATTTAATAAAAACTTAGTGTTTCATTATCTTACTCTTTCTAATCCTATTCAACGGTTTCTATCTACAGATTCATTCAGCGGCATTCTGTTTGCCATCTTTCGCCAAGAAAGTGATTGAAGCTAAAGCAGAAAACTAAAAATATTCAAAAACAAAAATAGCGAGAAGAAGAAGGCCGCATTGCTCATGATGTAAAGTTTCCTGGCTTCCAGTTGTTGATTGAAGATGGTTCGAACATCTTCAAGATCCATCACAATCAAAATAAATCGAGGTTTTTGTTTCGATCATTTTCCTATCTTTCCATAATGTGTTTAGTATTTTCAATTTCAGTTCATTGGATTGTGAAAACTTTGTTATGTTTCAAGAGATTTTACGGGGAATTTTATTGTGTTTAACCCGAATCTTTTCGGCTTATTTTGTTTCCTCAATGGTTATGTATGATTGGGCCGGGCCTCTATATTTTTATTTTATTTTATCCTTATTGGGCCAAGTTATAAAAAGTAGTCCTCAATAATCTTGAGCAAATGAAATTGGTTTATATCAAAGGGCGAGGAAAGATATCGAAATACTCGTGCTGAACTAGTATTGATACCGACATAATAAAACGGTTCGATATTCGCTACCACACGAAATTTGGTATTTGGTATAATACCGGTTTTATTTGATATATTGTTTGGTACCTTTACTAAGAAATGCATTTTGGAACGGTACTTGGTACTAACAAAACCGGTACCAACAAAACGTTTTCAAGAAAATCAATACCAACCGGTCCGATACCACACTGACCCTTATTGGACTCATGAGAGCTTGTATATAAATAAGGATCTGTATTTTCTACAAAATACAAATAATTTGTAATGTAGTGTTTGTTATGTGTTATGTCTACAGTAATTTTTTACCGTGTACAAATCAGCTTCAATAAAAATAAAGTGTTTAACATTATTTCGAGTTACTTAAAACACACGAGAAGCTTACCTTAGAGGGCAAAATGGTCATTTTCTACCCGAACAATATTTGTTTTCAAAATCTTTAAGAAGTATGCACTTTTAATAATATCGACGAAAGTTTGAATCGAAAAAAAAGTACACTTGAAGCCATTAGAAGGGATAGAGACTACTCAAAGCAACCCATTCAAACTAGCACCAACTACACACTCCTTTTTGTGATGAAAAGTGAGACATAATAATACCTATTTTGTTTGATTTTACTTTTCTTTGGTATCCAATATTCATATTCGTTAAGTTTTAGTCCCGAGTTTTATGCACATCAAAAGTGTACATGTATGATCCTATACGGGTGATTGAAACATTGAGCGATGAATAGTGAACACTGCAAATTCTTTAAAGAAAAGTCTCATGTTCGATTCTTACGAGCTTCAACTCCTTGGATGTCCGTCTTTATTCTTACGAAAGTAAGTCATTATTGAGATTCTTTTTTCAAATTTAAGATTTTTGTGGGTTGTACTTGGTGGGACCATTTCGTTTTCATCTTGAAAAATGGTTGAAAAATTGTTTAGCCAAAGTTTGACCAAATATCATAAGTTGATGTACAACATACAAAAAGCTAACATCAGAAGCTTCCTTTCATCAATCATTTGTACTAAATGTACAACAACACATGTAACCATCTTCACATGTATCACATCTTTAAACTTCTCTCCATATTAATATAAATTAGGGTTAAGTTTCGTTAAGAAAAACCTCTTATGACGAGAACGGCATATCAAAACATTTATAATGATATCTGAAAATATAACGTCCACAATTAGAAGTTTGATGACGATTACAAACTTTCACTATAAAGGTAAAAAAATTTCCACACAAAAATCAGTACTTTTTACATTATCGTAGTTTATATGAATTCAAGGTTGTAAAAGTTGTTAATCGGTACTTGATTGGAATTTTGTATATAAAATTAGAAAGTATATGTATGACATATTCATAGATCACTCTTATAGAATATAGAACTGTTGAATTATACTTAGAAACTACATAAATGTTTGAATACTTCAAATCGATGTTAACACAAAGTTTTGACCAAGTTGATTGATTTTTTATCCAAGTTGACAAAGTTTTGAATTAATCACGTAGCAATTTCTCGAATAACTCACCCGATCACTGATCTTGAAGTGATTGCTCAACCTTGGAATATATACGCAATAACTATATTTCATTTTAGGTTAAAAAAATCTCTCTTTGACAACACATGATATTCTTTGAAATACTAATCAACTTTAATATCTACTGAATATAACTAATCAGGGGCGGAGCTAGGAATATTCTTGAGTGAGTTTAGGATTATGATTTAGTTACGTTTGAATGTAAAATCAATGAGTTCATATTCTAAATTATGGTAAACTTAAATTAAAATATGTTAAATTCTAAAATATTTTTAATTGAGTGGATGCGGTTGAACCCGCTTGGTTCAAAATAGCTCCGCGCCCTGTACCTAATTAACATTAAATAGGTAATAAAGGTGGTAAAAATTATAGATAAGTGGACGGGAAAGAAGCCTAACATGATAAGGGTAAGTGGGGGCCAAAAGAGCATCATATTATCGTACGAATTTAAGGTACATGTTTATCATTATGTACTAAATTCATGGTTGTTATTATTAAGAATGTGAAATATATTGTAATTAAAGGTTATGTTATTTGACAAATACGCTAAACATTATATAAATATAATAGAAGTGAAACGACTAAAGTCGATATATGTCTCTATTATTGGATAACGGTTTAATAATTGATGTACTATATTGCTCCATGTTTTAAACAACCTAAAGTTTCAACAATTGGAAGGTAAAAAAAACATTGGATAACGGTTTAATAATTGATGTACCAATATTGCTCCGTGTTTTAAACAACTTAAATTCTCAGCAATTGGACGGTACAAAAACAGATAAACGAAGAGGTTTTTTCGTGTTCGAGTTATATGGGAAGGACAAATATGATTTAGATGTACAAGACATAACTAAGGTATTCCCATTAACGTTTTGGCTAAACAGGAGACCTCTGTTAGAATATCAAGACGCCATATCACTAAGCCAACTTTGCAATGGTTTCTTGTCAAGATTAAGGAAACTAACCACAAAACTCCTTATGCTCAATGGTAACCAGGAAAACTAGTTTTTCAAATCGGTTAAATCAGATTAACTTCTTAACATTAAACCGCTAAATCTTTTAAATGGTTCTTAAGTATGTGTATATGCCTGAAATGGATGCAGCTTCTTTAACTAGCAAATTCTTTCTATATATAAATAGTGTATATGTATTTTGGTGTGCTATGGCATCTATGAATAGTGTGTTGTGATATATATGTATTTTACTTTATTTTGATGTCTTTTTGCATATTGTGTAGTGTGTACCTTTTACCTTTTGTCATATCAATGAGTATTAGAGCATCCCTAATGTATGGACGTTATCAAGTCCATAGAATTGGTACGTCATGCTATATCAGATTTTTATAAACCTCAATTTTCTATAAACTTAGTTCTTTACTTCTATAAACTTCACTAGAGTTTATAACTCATATCAAAATAGTGTCTCTTTAATTATTTATAAAAGACTTTAATTATATATATATATATATATATATATATATATATATATATATATATATATATATATATATATATATATATATATGTCAATTTTGTATTCTTCTTAGTTTATGGAAGTCCATGTATATGAACCTCACATTCTCTTTCATCTATAAACTTGCATGGACTTTACAAAATAATGGATGAACAAACACAATATATGTCACCTCAATTCCACGTCACCATAAACCTCTCTATAAACTTTGCATTACGAATGCTCTTAGGGTATTATTACTTTTCAATTAAAATTGTTATATATTTTTGATGATATGTAATTGTCAGATTTAAACTTGGACACCAACCACTTGGATTAGACATAAAATTTATGTCCATGTTAATCGTAGAACAGTTCGATAAGGTCACGTCTATTAGTGACATATACCACGTCTATTAGTGACATATACCATTTTTCTTTAATATAAAATTGTGTTTTACCCTCGATGTTAAAGGTTTTCATAGGGCAAGAAAGGCTGAACATATATGTTTCCTTTTATTTTCTTTCCGTTTTGGCTTTTTGGATGGAAGCAAAAACTTGTCTAAATTTTTAATCAAAGATTTTGACATTTTATGCCTTCACGTGAATGTAGGAATAATGTATTAGTTCACATAACCATTTTTAGAATTTCCAAGGGCGGAGTTTGAAAAAATTTCGAGTAGGTTCAGAATAAGGCTAAAAATATATTAAAATTTTAAACTTTTTCCAATTCAACGGGTTCGGATGAACCCGCTCGATACAATGTAGCTCCGCCCCTGAAATTCCTCTATGTATTTATAAATGATTTTGTAATTGGTATCATATCTAGCCAAAAAAAATTATAATTGAGTGTTAAGACCTATCCATCAACCAATATATATGGGAGATGTAAATTACGGTTAAAAATTAAATAAATGGCACAAGACAAGTTTTAAACCTTTGGCATCCACTTTATGCTATATGTTTCCGACCACTAACCTTTAAAACAGCTAAGTTATGTATTTATAGAGCTAAGAAAGCTTCTAGATGACTGATAGTACTATGGCAAACGGCGTCATCGTTTTTTTTTTATCAGCAAAGGGAAAAATATATATTAAGAAGGTGCCTAGCAAGATGCTACATATACAATATATGAGGCAAACGGCTTCATCATACCGTGCTTGTAAAACCAACGAGGGTGTTGCAAACATAATCATTGTGATTGTATGATAATAAATAGTCTAGTGAGGGTGCCTAAAACGTATTTGTAGCCATTGATATGGCCTAAAGGTTTGATCGGTACATGGGTTGTCGACTCTTGTCCCTTTGTTGTAAGTGTGTTCTATTTGGAGTCTGTTTTTTGGGTAATAATTTTTTAAGTCGGTAAATGTCCCAAACAGGATTCAAAATCCTTTGACGAGAGTTTTATTTTTTTAATTTGCCATGAGGGCGTCTAGTAATTAACTAGAATACTTTCACTTTCCCTTCGCACCTTTCCAAAGTTTAGAGTGTAAGTGATTACTTAGGCTGGTGGTGTCCTCTAAACCCTCGAAACATGTATATTCATGTTTCAACTTTCATGTATCGGTTTGGGCAAATACACCACCGAAACATGAATATCCATTATAAACGTTTAAGAAACCACAAAAGACATCTAACAATGAAAATGCATGTATCTTTTGATGCTTACAATGTATATGCATTATCTAGTATATCCACACACATCGGAGTACGAAGAAATAAACAAAATAATTACATGATACCCATGTTTTCTTTGAGTGGGGGAGGATAAGGATTTTTTTTTTCTATGAACACATGAGAAAGCATGCAATATAACCAGGGACAGAACTACATTGACCCGAGCGAGTTCAATCGAATCCGTTGAATTGCAATTTTTTAGAAATTTTTGTATAAGTTTAGTCTTAGTTTGTGTATGGACATTTTGATTTTACGTACAAACATAACTAAAATATAATCATGAACCCACTCGAAAAATACTCTGACTCCGCCCTGAATATAACAAATATAGTTATATAAGGAATTAATGTTTTTTAATCCATTTTATGTAAATGTCTAAAAGGATATTAGTTTGGGGTGTGTGTAAGAATGTTCATGTGTAAAAATATAAATGTTGAGATAGTTATGTGTATATGTGTATAAACAATGTGTACACTTACAAGTGTATAGACATAAAAAGGAAATATAATGGATTCGTACACTTGATCACAAACAAAATGCATGTGCATGAGTGAATAACGCAACTTATAAACATAAACGAGTAAACATGTAAACGGAAAAGGATCTCTACTCAAACTATCTAGAGAGAGTAGTCTTTTCTGGTTGTGATGTATGGCCTGACCGATATCCCTATAAGATCTATACTCTTAATTATCTCAAGATATTTACCTATAAAGATTCGAACTTGTATATCTTAAAAGACTAAATAGACACATCCTATTAGCTATAGGGTGTCTAAAGAACATAATATTAATCATTCAAAAAAATGAACTATTATATATTTATAGGTTCTTATAGTGTGACATTACATTCATATATATAAAAAATGAACTATTATATATTTATAGGTTCTTATAGTGTGACATTACATTCATATATATATATATATATATATATATATATATATATATATATATATATATATATATATATATATATATATATATATATATATATATATATATAGTTGGTTTCAAATGAGAACCATACAAATAATTAGGAACCATTAGGAACCAATATTCACCAGTGTATATAAGGCATATGTATATATATATACACTGGTGAATATTATATGTATATACACTGGTGAATATTATATGTATATACACCGGTGAATATTATATTAAATATACACTGGTGAATATTATATGTATATACACTGGTGAATATTGGTTCCTAATGGTTCTCAAATATTTAGTGGTTCCTATTTGAACCCACCTATATATATATCTATATATATATATATATATATATATATATATATATATATATATATATATATATATATATATGTGAATTTATGAGTGTTTTTATAATATTGGAAGGTGCCAAGGATCACAGATACACCAGTTATGTTGGAACTTGAACAATTTCTGGTATATATTAGAAAAAAATAAATACAAAATTGGGGACAAGCCAATCACTTATATGTTTAATTATAGGGGTTGTGATTTTATCACCCCAAGAAACTCACTGAAATTTATATATTTGGATTTTAATTAGTAGAACATACGAAATATAATATTTTATTATACTTACATTAAAATAAAATAGAAGTAGACAATGTATGTAAAATTTCAGACATTCCAAATTATTAGAAAATGATTAGAATAAACATGAAAATAAAAAATAACCAAAAAGCAAGGGAGGATTATGTTGGAATCTTTAGAGCACGGGGACTGATAATCGGTGTTGTGGATGATTGTGAGATTTTTTGTTGACATGACATTCACAATGAAAGTTGTGAATTTTTTCGGTGTATACAAAATGATTTCGTGTCAAGTTGGTGACATACACAAACTATTATCTCTAAAATAAAATAGAAGCAGACAATGTATGTAAAATTCTAGGAAAATAAAAAATAAACCAAAAAGCATGGGAAGATTATGTTGGAATCTTTAGAGATGAGGTGTGAGATATCCATCCATTATAAAAAAGGTTGCTTAGATTGCTTTTATATTAAACGGTCTTGTTGAGAATCAGATTGAATCATTGATCTTCGTTTTAAGTTTCATGTTCTCGATAACTAAGCTAGCATGACATGGATAAACATATCCTTACATTATAAATAACGATAACATATTCTCCAAGAATTTTCTTCATCCGATGTCATGACCAATATTAAGAAGGTTAACACACACATGCAGACACACAAACGATATGAAACAAAGATTGAACCGTTGATCTCCATTTACACTTCATATCTTCAAATTATCACTAGAGCATACATATCCATATGTAATGATGTACATAACTCTAAGAACGTTTATCACCAATAAGGTGTAAAATTGTATATCTACATTTAATTATTGTAAGGGTCCAAAAGAATTCATAGGTTGTGAACCCTTATCTCCGAACGAGATAAGGTGTGAAACATGACCCGCCCAAATGATAGGCTGCAAACAACGGTATCCTCCAATGAAATAAACCTCCAAGTGGCAGCGACCAGAGTGCGGTTAAATCCCGTATTAATCACCATATGCTAACACAAATTAAAGATTCAAACAAAATGCTCGTATAAGTTGAGGACTGAAGTTGTCTCCACAATTTGCATAACAAACATTCTATTGAGAGGGAGAATAGCTAGTTTCATTCTCTAATTACTAAGTTTCTTTTGATAGGGAAAATAGCTATTTTGGAAAGATTTTAACTCTGACTAATAATTAATACTTTTCATAAAATATATGTGATACATGAAACATTAAGTTTATTGTTTTTCCTTTCCTTTTCAGATAAAATTTTAATTGGAATATAGTATAAGTATTCATTTGTACCATAAATGTACTCATTACTAATTTTTGAGAATCGAGAACCGAACCACCATAACTGGTTGAGTCTCGGTTCCGGTCCAAACTCGGTCGATTTTCCGATCCAAGTCGGTTCTCGTTTTTTTTTGTCACCCCTACTCATTAGAGAAACCATTAGAAAATATGAAAAATAATTATTTTATGAAGAAGATATTTTAAAGTTGAAGTCATAATAAAAGACAACTTTACTCCTATTGTGTATGTAATTAGACATTACCATTTTTATGAAAGAAAAAAGGTATGTATAATGTATTCTCATGGTTTTGTTTTTGTTGTATCTTCAATTCCCTTCACTTCTTTTCTGTTATGTAAGAACATGCATAAATGACTAATATATACAAATTATGTGATGTATAATTTTAAGTATTTGTTTTTGTTTTAGTTTTAATTAAATTTGTTTTTAATCTAAAAACCATTATTTCTTGTTTGGCATAAATAATTTCACTTCAAAAACATCTTTTCACATACCATTTTAGAGAAAATATACAACCACATATATTACTTTTTAATATATATATATATATATATATATATATATATATATATATATATATATATATATATATATATATATATATATATATATATATATATATATCTATATAGAGGTGGGTTCAAATAGGAACCACTAAATATTTGAGAACCATTAGGAACCAATATTCACCAGTGTATATACATATAATATTCACCAGTGTATATTTAATATGATATTCACCAGTGTATATACATATAATATTCACCAGTGTATATACATATAATATTCACTAGTGTATATATATATATATACATATGCCTTATATACACTGGTGAATATCATATATATACACTGGTGAATATTGGTTCCTAATGGTTCCTAATTATTTGTATGGTTCTCATTTGAAACCAACTCTATATATATATATATATATATATATATATATATATATATATATATATTTTTAAATTTTGCATGCAAAGAAATTTTTTATTTAAGGGCATTGAGTCCACATCCAAAAAGAAAGAAATGTGGAACGGGGGCCATAAAGTTTTGTTATTTCATGACAAAAAACAAACCATTTCTATCTCCTCTCCCAATTATTTGTATACAATATCTTGTCACCTCATATACCTATGTAAGTGAGTATATTAACATGTAAATAGATAATTTGGTTCGGTTCGGTTAGGATCTTAAGTTTGTTTGGATGGTTCAGATTCATATTTTAGAAACCGAAATCCAGTCGGATTAACCTAATTGAATCGGATTAAACCGATCTATCAAAACGAACACCCATAGAGCGGACCTCCTACTTGATTAAAACGAGTATATTTCGTGTTTTAAATTATCCATTTACTATTTGTTGGAGTAAAATTCAAATTAGAGACTTGTTATAACACTACTATTCTTAGAATCGTTATAACAATTTTTATAATATTAATAACTTAATTTTATAGGGTTTGTCAATTTTGCATTTAATACATGTCATACATAAGAAAAATTGAGTTTATTAATTACAAATCTTAACAGAAAAGAAAATTTTATTTATTACATCATACAATATGTCTCGTAGACATATCGTAGAAAAACTCTATTTTAAATATCTTTTAGCATTTTATGTTTAAAGACCGTTTTTATAAATATCGTACGGAGCAACCATAATCAACTTATCAAACTCATAAAGATTTTTGTAGCCATAAAATATATATATATACTCTATATATGTTAGGTTAAAACAGTAAATCAGACTACCACCCTTCAACTATTCATAATTTTGTTTGTCTATAAATTCCAAATGTACAAAAATTATTGAACATTATTTTTTACTGTTTACTTTGGCATGCCCCTAGTCTTAATTTTTCATAATTTCAGTTTGCAATAAAATTGTAAGTACATATTTTTAGGTATATCCAGTCATTTTATTTTAATATAAAAATACAAAAAATTCAAAAAATGTTTGTATAAATTTTAACAATGTCTTTGTTAACTTTTTTCTTTTTCTTTTTAGAACGGCTATGTTAGTGATTCGATACCACATTAACATCTATTTGGACAGTATGCGACCCACAAACTTTATATCAAAGTTAGTTATTTCCTAATATTTAGCTAAATCATAGTAAAATGGAAACTTAATAATTGTAAACACACATTATTAGTATAATAATAAAATGGAATCCAAAACTATTTGTTTCTTTATGAAAATAATGATAATAAGTTAATGTTAGGAACCCAAGAAGCAGTGTCTTGATCAGCTTACATCACTATCCCAGAATTTGTTCCAGAAAACTCCACTATTCATGTCTCTCTTTCTTTTGTCTCTCTACATCCACAATCTCACTTGAATATGTTTGTTTCGGTTTATTTAGTGGACTTATAATTTTATATAAATTTTGATAAGTTCATAAGTCTAATTTTTTTAGTTTATGAGTTTATCAATTTGAACTTATAGCTTATTCAAGCTCATAAACTTAACTTGATAAGCTCGTAAGCCGAAAAAATTATTTGATTTATAAGCTTATCAAAATTAACGTAAGTTTATAAGCTCGTTACATAAGCCAAAACAAGTAATTTGTTACTTCAATTTAGTCGGGTAATTATATAAAATACATTGGCATTTTCATATTTGTGTTATATTTCTAGTAGATTAATCTAGCAAAACGTTATAGGCGTGTTAATAAACTACAAGTAATTTGTTATTTCAATTTAGTCGGGTAATCTTATGGACGACTATAAGTGAGACATGATAGAGTGGTGACTACGAAGAGATTCAAGTTAGGAGTTGTGCAGGGTTGTCCACTTTCAAATTTTATATAATGTAAGTAAATATTATATTAAGATTGTTATTGAAATTTTGTTTAAAAAGCTTAATAATAAATATATATATTTCTCTAAAAACGATACTATGAATAGTATAACAGTCAGCTAGCATGTTGGATCAGCAACCTAGCTGCATGCTATTTTTTTTTTCTTTTACGTAATTATATTAAATAGATACGTCTTTAGTTCAATTAGTTGCTAATTTTGGGTTTTAACTTCTCTTTTTGAGTTACGACTTTTTTTCTTCAAATATTTTATTTTATATTTCTTTTTTGATATACCAGATTAAATTTTATCCCGTCACAACACGTAGAGAAAATTTTCTCTCATATTTTGACTGTGAGTTTTTTTTTACCCTATGGGATAATTAATTGTCCATTACTGGCTACATCACAACGTGACATATATCTATTAGATGTTTACCTAAAACTAATGTGTACTTTTGTTTTATTCTTACATGTTGTTATATAATAATGTTGTAAACTATTAATAATTTATTTTATTTGTATAGTCTTGCTAGCTATTTGAATTGATTTTTGAAAATATGAATTATATTATTTCATATAAAAATGTTGCATTTGCTTTGGTTCATAATTTAAGAAACTACTCTACTAATGACCAAATACATAATGCTAAATAACTTTAATCCAATAAGAGATTTTCTATTATTTGTTCATAACATCTTATTAATAAATCAATTTTATTTAGTTATCATATATAATATATACTTAATAGGGCTTTTAACTTAACGGTTTGTGAGTCACATCTCACGAGAACAAATATTAAATTATTATGGTGTGTTTGTAATGTTTGTAATATCCGACCTTTTCAAAATATAGTATATACTTGAAATTAATAATTTTTATAAGATATGTATATAATAGAAGAACTCAAGAAAATATGATTTTTAAAACTCAAAACATTCCTTTTTTTGAACAACTTGAAATTAAGAAAGAGCAATGTTATACTCATAACAAGTTTACGGATACATACTTACAATACGACATTCTTGCACTAATCTTACTCCTAACACTAATTATTTATCATCTTTTTATTCTTCGTTTATCTATCATTTTGTAAAAAAATATTTACTCGAGTTTTGTAACATTACCATTTTCTATTAAAAAGTGTGATACTTTTATTAGCAAGAACCCAATATTAGACCACTCCCAGCCATGGTGTTTCCACGGCGTTTCCCCCCCAACAACGCCGTTTCCGGCTGGGGGGACGACGTTCCGGCGGCGTTCCGGCGGTGGTGTTGCTCCAGCAACATCGAGTTTCTTGTTTTTTTTTTTTTTTTTTTTCTTTTCTTTTCTTCCAATCTGTGATTTATACATATATATACATATATATAAATATGTATGTATCATAAAGAGAGAAAAAGAAGAGGTATTTGTTAAAGGTTTTTTTTTTGTTCCTTTAATGGAGGATGTGATCCAAATGGAGAAGGTGGGACTATTTTTTATTTTATTATTTTTGTTTTAAGTCCTTTGATTTGATTGATTATTATTTACTTTGATTTTTTATTTTATTATTTTTATTTTAGTGTATTTTTTTTATTTTTTTTTTATATAATGGTTTTTTTTTATTTATTTCTATGTATTGTTTTTTTTTAATATTAATCTAAGTTTATTTTTATTAATAATGTTTTAAAAATAATATGAGAAAAAGAAAGAAATGAAAAATAAAAAAGGTGGTGGGTCCCAGTTTTTGGTGTTATGAATGGGGGTGTTTAGTGGTGTTATGTTAAGTTGGTGTTATGGTGACGTGGCAACGAAAAATGGTGTTATTGGTGTTACGGATGAGAGTGGTCTTATTGATCTCCTTTTTAAATTATAAGTAAATAATAAATAGATATTAATATAATATAATAAAATATAGATAAAAGTATAATTTCATATGTTTTACCATCTAGAGAAAAAAAGATGTAGGGTAAAATAGTGAAAAAGGGTTTGTAGAGAATAGATGTACTTTTTGTGAGTTAAATACTTACATAAATGAATTGAATGGTCAAAAGAATAGACTGTTATAATTGTCTGTCAAGTACTCCTTTTTAGTCATCATGGTTGGTCCATTTCATCACTCTCTGAGATGCTACTATTTTGCATACAATTTTTCACAATGGAATATACAATGAAGTTAAAATAGAATTCCAAATCTAGTTTGTTCTCCTAATCTTCGAATCTTCGTTTTAAGTCTCCCTCTTAAGTTTCCTCCTTAGATGAATATTAGTAGTAGATAACTAACTTTGATGTAAGATTCATACGTCTCATACTGCCCAAATGGATGTCACTGTAGCTCAAATCACTAACATAGCCGCTCTAAAAAAAATAAAAATTAATCACTATTAATTAGCTTATTTACGGGCGATAATCTTATCTCAGTATGACATGTTACATAGTGTTAGACGATAACAATGTATTTCATAAGTGATTATTAGTGTGTTTTTCGTACATCCTATTTACTGAACTAAATTATAAATTGTATCCCGAATGAGATTGTCAATAATAGTGAATATCATTTTGCAACTTACAAGTTTGGTTACCAGCAGAATGTGACACTTTTATGTATATCGTATAAAACGAAACACTTATGTAAAACCGATGACCTAATGTGCACATTAACAAAAAAATATTATAGAAGTTCATTCATGTGTCATTTTTCTTCTATAAAACTAGTAAAAATCAAGATTTTACAAAATTGGCCATATATCAACCATAAGTCCTATTTTTTTTTTTCTCAAAAGTCATACACTCAGAGATCGTGTGAATCGACTCGAGTCCCTTTTATATTCTTCTACAAAATTCTTCTAATAATCCTTCTAACAACATGATTATGACACTTGGTAAAATCAAAAGATGAGATGATGAAAGAGAATCAGTGAATTGCACTTGTCGCATTGTGACAACCGTCAAAAATCTAGGTACTTGTTCAGCTATTATATCGGTTCGAATCATTAGTCACTCTTTTATCGTATTCGCTTTGTTCTAGTTCGTAACTACTAAGTCTGTACTCTGTCGGAACCAGTGTCGAAATAACTTCCGGAATCAATTTTATAAGTCCTAATACCAAGAAAACACATATTGAACTTTCCTAAGTTCATATCTAATCATAATTAAGAACTCCCATTTAACAAAAAGGTCCAACGAAGCAAGAACGTAAAAACGAAAAATCAGAAAATGCTGAAAAAGCCCCCGGTGCGCAGCACCTATGGTATAGGTGCGCAGCACCTCACCCCAGTTTTCAAAAATGTTACAATTTCAGTCCCTGTCTCGTTTTTGTAAACTTTCAACCAATCAATCTCGATTGGCAGGCCATAATTACTGAGTTTAGTCAGTACCAACACCATACACTACCATTTTCTTTAATCATTTTGTTAAATCTTTTTCATAAACAAAAACACACACATTGCACTTCTCTCTCAAATTTCTCTCTAAAACCTTTCAAGTGTTCTTCATTTCCAGAAACATTACACCACTAAAAACACCCTTTCAATCCATAGAAAACGTTTGAATCATCAAGGCAAGCAAGGGGTGTCGTTTATTTCGAAAAGGACTAGTTTTGTAAAGACATTTGGAGCTTAAATCCGACCAAAAACATCATCCATTCAATTTCCTTCGGTAGAAACCTTTCTCCTATCTTTATTTACTGTTCTTACTAATTGCATGTTAGATCTAAACAATAAAAATGAGTTTTTATAAAGATTTATATCACTTTCTCTACAAAAACGATTTTTATCTAGATGACACTTAGATCTATGTTTTTGTGGATAAAACTTGTTTAGAAACTATAAAAATGATGTTTTATAAGTTATCTACTGGTTGCATGTCGAAATCCTTGGAGTCACAAAACGTTTTTAGCAAGAAAAACACAAAACGGGAAAAGACAGCAGCTAGGTGCGCAACACATGTGCCCAGGTGCGCAGCACCGAGCTGCTGTTCTCCCGAAAAATCGTCGTTAGTCCGTTTTAAACTTGTACACACATTATGGACTTTTGCAAATATTATTATAAGACTGAGATGAGTAAAACTAATAATAATAATGACTTATATTGGGCTCTTTAGACTTATTTGACTTGTTATGAAGTTTTTATGTGTATATGCATGTTTTGTGAGCGGAAAATGGTTGTAGGTTTTGGACATGAAATTTGGGCGCGGAAGCGCTGCCCAAATTTCATTAGAACATCTAAACCATTTCAGTAACCTAAACGTGTTTATCATATTAATAACTTTAACATTGAACTTTCAAACTAAAAATAAACGTTAACCACTTCGGACCAATTTTGAGACAATTTGACTTCAACACATAATCATAAACAAAAGTTACCTAATCTTATATAAAGAACCTAATAAGACATTAACTTTTGGACAAATCTTGGTATTCTTAGGCATTCCGTGATTCCCGGCTCCTTTATCCGACCGATTCCGAGTTCACTTTCTTCGCAAACCGTGAGTTACACCCCTCTCTTCTCTTACATTTTAAGTACTCTTTTTGGGGGAAACATGAGATCAAACCTTTTGTAAACTTGTACGACTATTTTGACCTTTGGTACTTATTGAACTATTTTGACTTTGGTCTATTTAAACTATTTTGACTTGTGGATCTTGAACTATTTTGGACAAATTCTTAGAGACTCTTATGCGTAAAAATGCTTTATTGCCTTATTGGCTACTTATTATTTAAAACCTTTACGAACTTGTTAAACTTTTGCGAACCTTTGGAAACCTTTTGAACTATTTGAACGACTCTCTATTTATGAAAACTTTTGAACTAAAGGAACTGTTTTTGGTACGAACTATTTGGACTACTTTGGGACTATTTTTGTACGAACTATTTGGACTACTATGCGTAAATAACATCAATTGTTCGGATTGGCTTACTTTAGACTCCCTAGGTTTGCCTCTTTGGATACTTGAATAGACATTGATAGCTTGGTTGTATTTAGGTGCTAAACCCTAGGTGAGAATATAACACCGTAAGTGCAGACGAAAAGACTTTTACAAATGGTACGACTAAAAGTCCCACAATTTTTCTTGGACGACTATACACACTATTAACACAAGCCGTTAGCATATATTATGGGTATCGATACTTAGGAGCGGTCACTCCTTACCAATGGGTAGCGACCAAGGTACATATTGCTAAGTCCTCGCGGACTCTGACTTTAGACTTGACTAGTGGGCAGGTACTTGACCAGAATCGGATTAGTGTGTAGACTAAATCTTACGTATATTAAGCTTAGTGGTTGGTACAACTCGAGGATCATAGGTCTATATTACGCATATACTTACTTACTGTCTTGCACATGTGGATTAATCCACCGCTGAGGTAATGACTACGAACCTTTTCGCTCGCTACACTACTTGACTTTTGCACTTGACTTGAACTTACTTTGGTCGTACTTGAACTTATTTTGAAACGTACTTAAACTTATTTTAAACGTACTTGAACTTGTTTTGAAACGTACTTGAACTTATTTTAAACGTACTTGAAGTTGTCTTGAAATTAAATTATTCTTGAATTTTAAGCACTTAGATTTAATTAAGTTATTCTTGAATTTTAAGTACTTGATATTATCTTGAAATTCTTTGACCTTGAACGACTCTTGAACTTTTATAAATCTTGAATCCGTCTCGTACTCTTATGAACTTTTAAATTGAACTTTTCTTCAATTCATAAACTGTAACTCACTCACTACGTTTTCGTAGTTGACACTTTATCTCATGTTTCAGGAACTAAGCGTAAGTTATGAAGTGCATTGCTCAGGGGGGTCAAGTCTTTTGTGTGAAGTGTACCTTGGGAAGAAGACCTTATTTTGGGAATTTTATTTAAAAACATTTTGTTATGTACTATGGTCTTACGTTGAATCTTGGTTGTACCTTTGACTTGTACTTTTCAATTCAAATCTTAATGACTTGAACCGTAAACTTTATTGTGACCCGTGAAATGATTCTTCGCTCTTCACATTCCGTGTTTCCGCTTTAGCGGGGTGTGACACGCATCTTTTTAACATTAGGAGTATTATTAGGAGGATTTTTTTAGAAGAATATATACGTATAATTATGATTTGCTATATAGAAACCCTCGAAGATTTATATTGTATAGTGTATATTTATTTATATATATGAGAGATGTATGATAAATAATGGTGAAGAGGGTGTGGTGGTGGGGATGGGGATTTCAGTAAGTTAAGTTTTTCATGGGACTGAAGATAAGTAAGGTGTCAGAATGGTAAGAAAGTTTGGTGTTTGAGAGAGAGGAAAGAGACATATATAGATATATATTATATATATATAGATATATATTATATATATGTGTGTGTGTGTGTGTGTGTGTGTGTGTGTGATGTGTATCGAAGAATAAGGTTTGGTCATGTTGATAAGTCATAACTTTAGACTGAGGATCCATAAAGATGATTGTACATGGCCTCACCTACATGGTGTCGGTTGATACACCATACATTATTTTACCACATTCTAATAATATGTTCTAAGCTTATTTAAATAAGAGTAAATTACACCGTTCGTCCCTAAGGTTTATATACAATTACGGATTTCGTCCCTAATTTTGAAAAGTTGCATGGATCGTTCTCGTTTCCAAACTAATTACTCATTTCGTCCATAATTTCAAAGTCCGTTAATTACTGCCGTTAGTCTTCCCTCACGTGTAAAACACGTGAGGGTATTCTAATAATTTCACATTCTCAATTTTATTACCTCTTCTTCCTCAAATATCTCTCCCCCAAACATTAATAAACCCTAAAACTCAAATACCCTTTCTTCCTCAAATACCATCCTCTGCACCATTTATTATCATCACCAACCATTTATTATCATCACTCAAATACCAGTCGCCGGAGCTGCACCACCCGCTGCAATTCCAGCCGCGATTCCTAGCACCTTATTCGGCTCCACGGCGGTGTATCGCCACAAACCGACGACGACATTTCAGTCGCCGGAGATTCAGCCTCATTCAGCTTCGGCGACGGTAATCGCTAATTCTCTCAACCGCCGCGATTCCTACCACCGCTACTATAGATCGACTTAATACATCACTGAAACCAAAGCTACTATAGATCGACGAACATGGATTGCAAATAAATTTCCCGAATTGAATTGACTATTTTAAGGGTTAAGATTTGTAAACGATTCAATTTTGATTGTTTAAGGTTTTTTGATTTTGACTTTTGGGGTTATGGAATGGAGGTAATATGAATCTGGTGATGATGAAAGGTAGGTGAAGACTGGTAATATAATTCAATTTTGATTGTTTAAATTTTTTTGATTTTAACTTTTGGGGTTATGGAATGGAGGATGAACCTGATTTTGATTTTTTTGATTTTGACTTTTGGACTTTTGGGGTTATGGAAGGTAGGTGAAGATTAGAAATGACTAAAATACCCTCACGTGTTTTACACGTGGGGCAGGCTAACGGAAACAATAAACGGACATTGAAATTAGGGACGAAATGAGTAATTAGTTTGGAAACGAGGACGATCCATGCAACTTTTCAAAGTTAGGGTCGAAATCCGTAATTGCATATAAACCTTAGGGACGAACGGTGTAATTTACTCTTTAAATAACATAAGTGAGCATGTTTTCTTTATAATAACATTTAGATATTTTAATTTTAATTATCTTCTTTTAAGTTTTTTTTTTCTTTCTCATATAAAGTGATATACGTCACATATTTGTAAGGTTTAATTGGTTGCATATATAAAATAATGATATTTAAAAATTTAATACATATAGATAATGATATCTTATAGTTTGATATAAAATAGAAAACTTTAATATGAGTTATATATATTATATTTTAAATTTTGTAATAAAATTATATATTTCTAGATACTTATATTTTAATTAATTACTTTTATCAATCTTAATCTATATAAAAACACTAATTTCTTATTTGATAAATGATGTAGATAGGTGAGGCTTATACATAGAGTTTTGAGGAAAAGTTAAATATCGTGGGCCTTAGGAAATCATTTTTGTTAATATACAATATCAAATAACGATTCCTTTCTAAAATCACTTTTATCATTTTATTGAAAAGTAACTAATTTTGTTTGTAAATTTACAATGTGTGGAGATAAATGACCAACACAAAGTAACTACACTAGTTTGCACACAATTATTTCTTTTATATAGTGAAATATTTCATCTTCTTATAAGAAAAGAAGTCGGAAAAACTTATTAAATGTATATGGATAAATTACACCAAAATTTAAAATTATCGTTAACAAACTTCAGTCTTTAATCGTTTATAAAATATTATAATTAACTAGATTTCATTTTAGTTTTTACATTAGATGGTAATGGACTGAAAATTTTAATATTTTAATATTTTAAAAGATAAAATATAAAATACATTACATTCAATATTAATTCATATAAAGTTCGTTATATTTGGTAAAATTTAGATATATATATTTGTATAAGTAAATATGTAATAACCTATACCTACACAAATACAATTCATTGGATCTAAACAAAGAGGCAATATTAGCGTTTTATAAAAGAGACATTAAAAGACACATATTAGTGAGATGAAATTCAATTATTTTCTGATTATTTACAAAGTATACATAAACGTTATAATATTATTAGATTTCACATGTAAACAAATACTTTTAATAATCAAAAATTCAAAATAAAAAAAATATGAGATAGCAAAATTTTAAATTTAAAAATATGCAAAAAATAAAAAATTAAATGATACGCTAAACAAAAGAAAATTCACATTTAAATTAAAAAAAAAAACAATAAAGGAAAACCGCTATGTAATGTATGGTTTCATTTTTCTTAACACATATTTGCTAGCATATCTATATATCACCCGTTTTTTATTATGTTTTTTCTATAACTTTACATATACAACACTTGTGGATTTTTTTTTTAATCATTTTTTAAATTAAATTAATACGAATTTTAAAATGAAATTGAAAAGAAAAAAATATAAACAAGACGACCATAATTTAACAACACAATCATGGTATCAATGTGCTTAATGATTTTCTATATACAAAATACTCTATTACTATTTATACATTATGATCATATTATCTTCAATACAATTTTCCATATATACTCGAGATATAAACTAATCTTTAATATATAATAAAAGAGAGGCATTAAATGTCACATCTTTAATCTTTAATATATAATAAAATAGAGACCTTAAATGTCACATGTCGTATTAAGGTCTCTTAGATAAATTAACTTCTTTGATGGCAGCCGTTAGATCAAATTGATAATGTTATCAAATTATGTTCATCTGACACCCTCTTACAATACATAATTACATTATCTCTTTCATTCTATCTTTACTAAAATAAAAAACATAACTATAATTTACTTATAGAATCGTTCAATTCAAACTACGATTTAACTTATTATTATTCTAAAATCTCCTAATACAAAATATCAAAACATGTATATAAACATAAAATTTACGATTTAATTTTTATTTTTTTACTCGTTATCGTGGGACAATAATCTAGTTATATATTATATATGTGTGTTTTATAGATAGAGAAAGTTGGTAGGTCAAGTTTACCATTATAAAAAGCAATGAATTAAGAGAAAAGCTAGAAAGATTGAGTTAGTGTGTGTGTAAGTAAGATAGATAATAGATGTGAAATCATGGTAGTAGGAGACATAATATAAAGGGAAGAATTAAAGGGTGTTTGGATTTCCCTTCTTGTAAAGAAAAAGATAGATACAAGTGTGTGTGTGTGTGTTTTTTTTAGAGAGAGAATGGAGGAGCAACTAAGCCAATCAACAATAACTCATCTTCTTCAACACACATTGAGAAGCTTTTGCATCAATGAAAACTCACAATGGGTTTATGCTGTTTTTTGGAGGATCTTACCTAGAAACTACCCTCCTCCCAAGTAACCTTTCTATTTATTTATTTCAATCTTCTTTTTAAAATTAAATTAAATAATAACTTAAACTCAATTAAACTATATAAAAATTGTATTAAATGACTCTCATCTTCTTATGTAATATTATTTTCTAAAATTATTAATAGATGGGACACTCAAGGTGGAGCATATGATAGGTCAAGAGGCAACAGAAGAAATTGGTACATTAATTAACTAATTCTTTGTTTAACCAACTTTATGTCATAATATTTTCTATATTATTTGTTTCATTTATTCTTGTTTCATATCATAACACTAATTAAATTCTCAAAAATAAATAGGATATTGGCATGGGAAGATGGTTTTTGTAATTTTGTAGCCTCGACCGCGGCCGAGACAGATTCTGGCGACTGTCCGGCATATGCAAACCATGAATACCAACAATACCAAGGCCTTCAACCTGAGCTTTTCTTCAAGATGTCCCATGAAATTTACAATTACGGCGAAGGGTATTTCTGGGTTTTACCATCTTACTATTTTTACTTATAGTAAAAAAAAAGTGCATGGTAAGTATTTGTGAATATTATTCATTATTTTTTCAGATTAATTGGAAAAGTAGCAGCAGATCATAGTCATAAGTGGATTTTTAAAGAACCATCTGAACAAGAAATTAACTTTTTGTCTACTTGGAATAACTCAGCAGATTCGGTAAGTAGATTTTTAATTAAAAGTTTTTATAATTGGATTTCGATTAAACGGTTTAATCGATCATGATTTTCGAATGCTAAATAATTCTGTCAATTTTTTAAAGTTAACAGTTTTATTTTCGATTTTTATAAATTTTCGTAGAAAGCTTGAATTAAAGTATGTGGAGATAACACTTTTATGTAGATTTTAACGAGTTTAAATGATTAAATTTGTAGTAAATATTATTGACTAATTTTTATAATAAAACCTTGAAACTAATCAAATGACTAAATTCTTCGGGATTAATCTTTTCTATCAAATTCTTATAAATAAAGCTTAAGAAGTGCATAAAGAAGTTTAAATTAAAAGTTAATCTCGATCGAACGGTTAAAGCAATTTTTCAACAATTTATTACAAATGCTTAATTTTTGAACGTTTAAGTTTAAACACATTCTTCAAGTTTAGTTAAAATTTTGTCTTAAGTAGTTTTAAAGTTTTATGTAGATTTTAAACTATTTTTAATCTAAATGTTGCCTTAAACATTAATTAAACTAATCTTATTGTAATTATACATATTTTCAAGTTCTTAATAGATTATATAAAACTAATCGAAGCAGATTTGAAAATTTACTAATATTTCTTGGGTTAAAAGGGATATAAGTGAGATTATTGCTAATGGCTTTTCGTTCATCGGCTTGTTAACAGCACCCAAGGACATGGGAGGCACAATTTCAAGCTGGTATAAAGGTACAAGTACTAGTCATATATGCATAATCGACTAATTAAGTACTTATATTGCAAAGGTCGTCAATGAGTTTTTGAAGGCCATTCGGTTCTAATAGTTAAAACAAAATATATTGTTGTAAACGATAATTTGATTCAAAACTAATATTAGATGACAACTTAATTTTTATTTTATTAATTAGATATACAAATATCGAAGGTAAAAAGTTTAAGGCCTTAAAAAATTAGAGGTTCGGGACGACCGCCTACCTCACCCACCTTCAAATTCACCTTCGAGAACGGCTCTGGAATTAAGTACTAAATAATTTGAACATCTATTTTCAGACTATTGCTTTGGTTGCGGTTAGAGAAGGCGTAATTCAACTCGGATCCATTCACAAGGTTGCTTTTCTCTCTTTTGTCAATTAAATTTATCAAAGTGATGGTTCATTTTGACCTCATAATTTCAAACCTATTTTATATGAACCCTAAACTATATCATAATGAAAACCATTTTGACTTTTTAGGGAATTGAAGAAATAAAACCCTTGTTATTAGTTTGGGATAATTTTACTTAATCACTAATTTTTTGCTCTCGTTAAGGTCACTCGTATATTGAAATAACGTTATATATAGGTCATATATATAAATATTACATGTTTTGACCCGTTATACAAGCCCATAGATTTCAGTTTTGATACTTCAATTTCGCATTAAAATGTCATCAACTCCTGAAATAAGAAACATCGTTTTTGAGTTATGTAAGACAATGTTTTATAATCAGAAACATTTATTGACACCTGATAATGATAGACTGCTTCAGGTCAAATGTGGTTGAAATGATATTGGCATGAGTCATCAAAATCATGTAATAAATTGAGTACTATGAAAATAATGAAACATTTCATTAAATACTTATAGTATATGCAAGAATAACATTCTATTAATTTTCAACATATTAATCATAATTTAATTTAATTACTGTATTGGGAGGTACCAAGTTCAAATTTTGTTGGAGACATTTACCGACTCAAAGAGTTGTTAGCGTAAAAAAAAAACCAGAGAAGAGTGTTCGTTTGATAATGCTAATGCAAAATATTATGCAATTTTCTGTTTTGAGATACTTTTGGAAATTACGAACATACCCCTGCATGGACAACAAGCTTACGTTTGAAAGAATGTCAATATATTTTCTCCTATGCATCATTAAGTACTTATTTTGCAAATAATATCATCAATAGGTGATTGAAGACTTGAGCTATGTGGTAATGCTAAGAAAAAAGTTAAACTATATCGAAAGCATCCCGGGAGTACTATTACCACATCCATCGTCCTCGTTATACCCTTTCAAAGCAGAAGGATACAACAACGCACCCGATATATGGCCATTCCATGGTGGAAATGGTGGCGGTAGTGATTTACCTGCGGCTTACAACCAACCATTGAACATAACTCCTTCCATGAGCAGCCTTGAGGCTCTACTCTCAAAACTCCCATCAGTCGTGCCAGTTTCTTCATCACCGGTGGCGCCTCAACCCTATTGTGAGGTGGCACGACCACATTATGTCGCGGTTTCACCGGAAAAAGAGGTAGTCGAGGAGGAAGAAGAGGAGATTAGAGATGTGGGAGAGTGTAGTAGCTCTATGTCATCTTATGGTCACCACCAGCATTTTCAACATCATGATTTAAATGTAAGCAGTTGCATGACCAATAATAGGTATTAGTTAGGGAATTAAGGGAATAATTAATTAGAGCTTAATTATGTATTTAGTTCTATTTATATTTATAGTATTAGTGTGTACTTTTTCATTGTTATGTGTTACATAATATTTTTTCCTTGGTATATGTTTTAATTTTGTTTTCAAGGTATATATGTAATGTATGTTAATAATAAAGAGATGATATACAAAGATGGCTAATAAACTTATTAAAAGTTGCAAATATATAGTTTACTAATTCAACTACAAAGTTGGGCTTATGGTTTAGTTTTTAACCGAATAAATCAAAGAATGAACCAACTAAAATAGGTTTGATCAAAATCGAATGTAATTTTTAGTTTTTAGTTTTAAAATGTTGAATTCAGTTTAAATTGAAAACCAAATATATATTTAGCACCATGGCTACTTGTCACAAAATTTCAATAGTGCGAATGAACTCATCTGGCTAAGTCTCTTTGTCTTCAAGCGACTAAGAGACCATTTGAATTATTTTTTTGTAGAATAATGAACCCACATGATGGTTTGAGACCACAATGGTCGAGAAAAGGATGGTTTTCAATGATATATACTAAGATTTGATATGTGCACGACACATGCATGTCGATGGTCGTTGTGGATTGTGAGTTAATTACACCGATGGTCCTTTAGTTTTATGTAAAATGACGCTTTTCTTCCTTTCAAGTTTGAAAGTACAATGGACATCTTTTGTTTTGAAAAGTTGCACGCCTACCGTCCTTTCGTCAAACGTCCGTCTAACTCAAACATTTATCACGTATAAAAGTTAACGTTTGAGTTACACGGACGTTTGACGAGAGAACGGTACGCATGAAACTTTTCAAAACAAAGGATGTCCACTGTACTTTTAAACTTGAAAGGATGAAAAGTGTCATTTTTACATAAAACTAAAGGACCATCGGTGTAATTAACGCACAATCCATAAAGACCATCGACATGCACATGTCGTGCACATATCAAATCTTAGTATATATCATTGAAAACTACCCTTTTATCGACCATTGTGGTCACAAACCATGATGTGGGCTTATTTTTCTACAAGAAAAAAATTCAAATGGTGTCTTAGTCGCTTGAAGACAAAGAGACTTAGCCAAATGAGTTCTCTTATCACTATATCAAAAGAAGACGTAGAAGAAACTTATGCTCCTTCAGTTCGAAGATGACAACAAATGCTATGGTGCAAGAGGCTATATACAAGTCATTATCTATTATCTCCTTTCTTCTCTTGAATTATATCCTTTTATATATATATATATATATATATATTTATATATATATATATATATATATATATATATATATATATATATATATATATATATATATATATATATATATATATATAGTTGGTTTCAAATGAGAACCATACAAATAATTAGGAACCATTAGGAACCAATATTCACCAGTGTATATATATGATATTCACATGTGTATATACACTGGTGAATATCATATTAAATATACACTGGTGAATATCATATATATATATATATATATACACTGGTGAATATCATATGTATATAGACTGGTGAATATTGGTTCCTAATGGTTCTCAAATAGTTATTGGTTCCTATTTGAACCCACCTCTATATATATATATATATATATATATATATATATATATATATATATATATATATATATATATATATATATATATATATAGAGAGAGAGAGAGAGAGAGAGTGAGAGAGAGAGAGAGAGAGAGAGTTAGTTTCAAATGAGAACCATACAAATAATTAGGAACCACTAGGAACCAATATTCACCAGTGTATATATATGATATTCACCAGTGTATATACACTGGTGAATATCATATTAAATATACACTGGTAAATATCATATTAAATAGAGTTAATTACATAATTGGTCCCTGTGTTTGTTCCAAAACAACGGGTCCAGTCCTTGGGTCACAATTCGTTCGGGTCCAGTCCCTGGAGCCTATCTTTGGTTGCACGTTTGGTCCCTCTTCCTAACGTTCGTTTATTTTGATCGTTAAGTGAGTCACGTGCTTCTCACGTGAGGGGTATTATAGACATTCTCTTTTTTTACAGGGACCAGTTATGTACCTTAGGAATTTTATATTTTAATTTATTGCTTTTTTATTTATAAAATAATAAAAATCAAACAAAAACACATCATTTCATCTCTCTCTCCTTCTTTCACACCAAACCACCACCACCCACCCTCCCTAACCACCACCACCCTTACCTGACTTCTCTAAACCACCATTTCCAATTAAGGGGGCTCTGTAAAAAGCTTTAGCAGCAATGCATGTAGTATTAATACTCTCTTTAGTATTTACTACTACTAGATTTTTATTTTCTATACTTTTATATGTTATATGGAGAAAAGATAGAGTTTAAAAATTTGCTCGTCGGGGTTTTTATTAAAATAAGTAATATTTATGTAGAAAATTAGTCGGTTTATAATCAGATTTTTACTATAATTACTTCAAGATTTCACTAAAGTTTTACTAAAATTTAAGTTTATCATAAATATTATTTTTACAAAAAAACAAATTTATTAAAAAAAAAAAAAAAAAAAAAAAAAAAAAAAGAAAAAACAGACAAAACTATTCAAATTGACATTATTATTTAATCAAATTCAAACTTAACAAAAAAAACAAAAAACCCTAATTTTTATAAATTTAAAAAAAAAAAAAAAAAAAAAATTATCGCAAGATCATTTTACTAAAAAGCTATTGAAAAGCTGCAATTACAGAAGAATAATAAGCGAATCTGATTCTATATAATCAAACAAAAAAGTAGCTGAAAAAAACACACAGTTTTAGAGAGAGAAAGTGAAATTACTTATTTATAATTATAACGAAACGGTGACGTTTTAATGGCCGGAATCTGACATTTTCCGGTAGCGATTTGGTGGTGTGTAGATCAGTAAAACAGAGGCGTGATTACACCATTACCTGACTTCTTTCATGGTGGTGGTGGTTAGGGAGGGTGGGTGGCGGTGGTTTGGTGTGAAAGAAGGAGAGAGAGAGATAAAATGAGATGTTTTTGTTTGATGTTAAAATATGAAATTCCTAAGGTACATAACTGGTCCCTTTAAAAAAAGAGAATGTCTATAATACCCCTCACGTGAGAAGCACGTGACTCACTTAACGACCAAAATAAACGAACGTTAGGAAAAAGGACCAAACGTGCAACCAAAGATAGGCTCCAGGGACTGGACCCGAACGAATTGTGACCCAGGGACTGGACCCGTTGTTTTGGAACAAACACAGGGACCAATTATGTAATTAACTCTATTAAATATACACTGGTGAATATCATATTAAATATGCACTAGTGAATATCATATTAAATATACACTGGTGAATATCATATATATATATACACTGGTGAATATCATATGTATATACACTGGTGAATATTGGTTCCTAATGGTTCTCAAATATTTAGTGGTTTCTATTTGAACCCACCTCTATATATATATATATATATATATATATATATATATATATATATATATATATATATATATATATATATATATATAGGAGGAGGTTCTTATAAACCAATATTTAAAGTAAATTAAGTAAAAAAATATGAAAAAATAATTTATAATATGTGTAATTTTGTATTGTGTTTATTTATTCAATTATAACAAACTTTAAAAAAGCAAGTTTTGATATGCATCAAAATATATGTCGTTTAGGGGTTGTGCATGAAATTAATTGTTTTTGTGCAGTAAATATTCAAATTTGATACGCAACGATAAAACTACCTATTTTTTGATTTACAACAAAATTTCGTTTTTTAAAGTTTCATATATGGTTAAAATGAACGATAATCCAAAATATCTAACGTTATAAATTATTTTTAAATTTTTTTTTACTTATTTTACCTTAAAGTTTGTTTTACAAGAACCAACCTATATATATATATATATATATATATATATATATATATATATATATATATATATATATATATATATATATATATATATATATATATATATTTATATATATATATATATATATATATAGGGGAGGGTTCTTGTAAAAAGTCCAAAATTTGTAAAAAGTGTAGGAAGCCTTCTTGTAATGACATGTGGCAATTTTAGAATTTTTTTTTTTTTTAATAAAAAAATAATATTTTTAATAAAAAAAATATTAAAAAAAAAATCGAATTTTTTTTTTCGAGGAAACTTTTTTTTTTTTTTTTTCTCGAAAAAAGTTATGTACGAAAAAAATATGATGCACATTTATGATGCACAACTATGATGAACATTTATGTGTGCATCATAGTTGAATATTATAGCTATTTTGTGTGCATCATAGCTGAATATCAAAACTTTTTTGTGTGCATCATTAATGTGCATCATATTTTGTGTGCATCATTAATGTGCATCAAATGACGTGACATATTACGTTATCAAAAAAAAATTCAATTTTTTTTTTTCAAAAATGTTTTTTTTGTCGATATTTTTCTCTTTTTTTTCTTTTTTTAATAAAAAAATATTATTTTTTATTAAAAAAATAATTTTTTTTTTTTTTTTTAAATTTCATATTAGTTGCCACATGTAACTACAAGAATGCTTCCTACACTTTTTACAAATATAAGATTTTTTATTTGATCCTACTCCTCTATATATATATATATATATATATATATATATATATATATATATATATATATATATATATATATATAATGACCATCTTTAGGATAGTTTTTAAGATATAAGCCATCATTATGTTTACTATTCATACGTCATTATTTGGTTAAGTTATAAACTTTCGAATGATGACATGTATAATTAACGCGTTACCGAATCACAAATTCATGACATATTACAAAATAGCGAATTAACATGCCACCATATTGAATAATAATGAATAATTTAGTTTAGCTTATATTAAGTTTAGATCCGTATTTTATGAAGTGAAAACCGATTCATTTCGTCTAAACGGTTCAATATAAACCGGAACAACCAAATGAACATATCTACTTTCGTTTACAAAAAAAAAAAAAAATACTTCCTCTCTCTCAAGAAAAATGGTGGCTAAAAATGGTCGAAATAAAATAAATTCAATTAGTGAAGTATTTTTTTCATTTTATATCGAGACATTAAAGACGTCACTTACATTAAGAATTTGAAAATTTAAAAATATTTAAAGAAAAAATGGGAAGTTACAACATTTTAACTATCTATATTTAAAAAACATGACAATAATTTTGAGACAAACTAAATAGAAAGATGGACAATTTTTTTTTGAGACGGATGGAGTATAAAATTAAAATTTCATCAATAATTATTGATTTAAGGTACACTTTATTACCTTATAAAAATAAAAATAACAGTTTTGTTCAGCTGTATATGAGTTGTTGATTCAACTTTCTCCGAAGATATTAAATAAAGATCGTTGAAATCATTAATGATGAAATAAAAATAATGATTTAATATTTTTCTAAATAACGATATAAGATTTTTATGGAACATTTTCTAAATCACATTGATTGATCACAAGTTATTAAGGGGTGTTTATTTTAGTTTATATTTTGGCGAGCTTACTTGAAAAAAGGTATAAGTCATTATGTTAACAATTCATATGCCATTATTTGAAATGATGACATGTAAAATTAACGTGTTACTGAATAAAATTTATGAGTACAAAATTGTGAAATAACATGATAGCTTGATGAATGATAATAAATTATTAAGTTACGCGGATTGATGAGTTGTCACTTAATCAACATTGCGTAAATGCAATCAATTTTAGAAAATTGATAAATACTATCGCGTGTCTCACACGCTCTATATTAGTATAAATATCACTGAAACTTAACCTTTTTTCCACCATTGTGGTCTCAAATCACAATGTGTCATTATTGTCTTACAAAACATTTCAGATAAGTCTCTTATTCCTTGACGACTAAGAGACTTGCCATATGATTTCTCTTATCACTATATTAAAAGATGACGGAGAATTAGAGGAAAAAGAAACATTCGTTCCTTTTGTTCGAAGATGACATCAATGGTATGGTGAAAGAGGTTTTATATAAGGCTTTATCTAGTTTCGTAATTCAAGTGGACTAGACTATAACTTTCATAAATGATGGTGATTGTTCTTCATAGCATCGAAGACCAACCCAATGAGCCTCTTAGTCTCTTGAAGACGAAGAGGCTTGGCCAAATGATTTCTCATATCACCATATCGAAAGAAAACAAAGAAGTAAAGGAGAAGAAACCCATACTCCTTCGGTTTGAAGATGACAAGAGATGTTATGGTGCAGCGGCTCTTTTCATATTTCATAATGTAGCTATGTTACAAAACTTATCCATATCGATCCTATACGATTATGATGAAGATATGTTATGAAATGTAAATGCAAGATTACGAAGTTAGTATAATTATTTGATTAAAGTTTATAAGGCTAGGAATGATGACATGTATAATTAACACGTTACTGAATAACAAATTGATGACATATTAAATAATCATGGATTAATTACGCGGTTTGGTGAGCTGTCACTAAATCATCATAGTATAAATATAATTAATTCTAGAAAATGCATAAATACTATCGCGTGTGAGACACGCTCAATATTAGTATAAATATCACTAAAATCGAACCTTTTTTCTCCACCATTGTGATCTCAAATCACAATGTCTCATTATTATTCTTCAAATCACTTCAAATAAGTTTCTTATATTCCTTTGAGTAGTAAGAGACTTAGCCATATGATTTCTCTTTTCACCGTTTTAAAAGAAGACGGAGAATTAACTTTGGTTCGAAGATGACACCAAACGGTATGTTGTAAGGAGGTTGTATATAAGGGTTTATCTAGTTTTATTATTCAACTGGGATGGACAATTTCACCTTAAAAATGTTTGTGAAAAGATCCCCACTATTAAGAAACGGGGCAGATCTTAGTGTCGACAAAGTGGGTTTCCTGTCTAACCTTCATACGACAGATTCAAAGAAATGAAGAATACACCAATAATTCACAAAACATGAACGGAAAATCAATTTTGTAACCGTACATTTGAAAATACTTGCTTACTCTAAAGACTAAATTTGCAAATTCCTGAACATTCATAAAGACAACCTATGGCTCACAAAAATAGTAACTGTAAACAGTTTAGCAGAATTAAATCAAACCGAAGACCTTTATCGTAATTTTGTTGTTGAAAAACAGGCATTCTAACTTCCGTCTGAGTACATGTAAGAGGCCGAAATCAGGCTTTTGCTAATGAAAAGCATCGACTTCCTCCTTAAAATGCTGAAGAAGATCTGGAATGGTCTTCACGGAATGTTCAACCTTGTCTCTTATTCTCACGCTTACCTGCAAGTACATGTTTTAGTTATAAGCAATTTTAACGTTCAGCAATCCTTTATCATATTATACAAACGGAATCCAGAAATGTGAACCTTTCAAAAAATTACTTTCCAGATTCCAGTTTAACGTTCAGCAATCCTTTATCATATTATACCACCCTCGTTAAGTATATACTTTGCAGTTTTTCGCAGAAAGATATAGTTCGATATAAAAATACATATTTGCCCTCCGCCCATTAGCTATCACTAGAATACGAGAGGAAATACTACCTTTCCGTTGTTGGCTTCCTCTTCTCCAACTACCAGGATGTAGTTGTATTGAGCCAGCTGAGCTTCTCGTACCTATATACATTACAAACAAATAATTACAAAAAAGAAAAGTTAAGTAAATCAGAAGTATAGAGGATGGAAAATCCAACATACCTTTTTCTGAATTGTTCGATCGGAAGTATCTATGTCCACGTAATAGCCTGAGGCATCAATCTGGTCCTTTACCTGCCAAAATAAAACGAAAAAGAACAAACAATCATTACCCAATTGATATCATACAGTTATTTTTTGTACTTCCTTTAGAACATAAAACTAATGTTGATCAAGAAAAGTTAGCAATAAATGTGTTTGTCGTACAAACAGGTCAAAAAAAAGTATAAGCTAAAAGGGAAACTGGTAACACCGGTTGAAATTCATTCAAAGTCTATCTATAATACATCAACTTACAAAATCAATTTATTCGAAGAAGGACTACTATTGACTTGTGTTCCTAATCATATCAGCCTGATCAGTTACTTTTGACCCGTAATAAAATGACCCCATTCAAACCTAAAACCATTTTTACCCGTTATCCAACCCGTCCAAAGAGAGATTTAGATTATTATCGCTTTCCCAATCACTATGAACAGTTACTTATTTATAAAGTTTAGAAAAATCAGACAAAAAGTGAATGGGTCAAACCCTACTAGTTTTTATCCATATTAAAAATGACCCCCCCCCCCCTCAACATGAACTCGGTGTTGAGTGTTGACCTGTTATCCATACCGCCCAACATTAAACCAAAGGCATGTAATTTACCTGTTGACCATAAGCCTGGGATTTGTCAGACACAGGGCAAACAATGGCTTGACGTGGACTAAGCCAAAAGGGCCACTTTCCCTTATAATGCTCCAAAAGTATCGCAAACATGCGTTCGACAGACCCCAAAATAGCTCTGTGAATCATAACAGGTCTCTCACGTTTGGTCTCATCTTCTGCCGAATATGTTAAATTGAAACGCTGAGGGAGTTGGAAGTCCAACTGTTAACAAAAAATCATACATTAGGTTAATAAACAAGTTCATGGAAAAATACGGGTAGCAAATAATGGTTAGTGTTGAAAATTACCTGTAAGGTTGCACACTGAAATTTTCTTTTCATTGCATCAGAAACAGATATGTCGATTTTTGGGCCATAAAAGGCGCCATCTGCTTCATTGATCTATTAAGACAGTAATGTAGATGTTAGTTGCAAGAGCCAATACAGAGCATGAAGAAAGAAACCAAAAGATAAGACATGATAAGATAAAAATAAGATGTTTGTTATTTAACCTGCCAGGGTTTGCCAAATTCATCCAACGCATCTGAAAGCGCTTTCTCAGCTTTATCCCATGTTTCAATTTCTCCGAGATATTTTTCTGGCCTCTGTAAGACATAATAAGGCAAGTTTACACTTAAAATTTATACCATAAATATAAATGAAGTCTGTACTATGGTAACAAGAAGGTGGATCTAAATTCATTTCACATCGTAAAATAGCAAACGTATGCATCATGGCGGAAAAAATAATCTTAGCTAAAAATGCAACGAAAGTTGGCGTACTGTTGAGAGCTTCAATTCATAGGTGAAACCAAATACTTCATAGGCGTAGTTGATGAATTCTAAAACGCTCTTTACTTCATCTTTGATCTGTATATATCAAGAAAAATGTCAAAGAAACATCGGAAAGAAGAGTTTGACAACAATCAGCTGTAAGTGAGCTCCATCTGACCTGGGATTCTCTACAGAAAATGTGAGCATCATCCTAAGAAAACACAACATTGTTAGATTGATAAAGTAACAGTAACATACAATCTTAATTGACGATATATGATACGGATCATTAACTAAAATAATGGGTAAAGTACATGTATAAGAGTAGAAATCGGCTAAAAAATTTTTTTTTTCTAAACGTTAGTTTTAGGCATAGTGGGAAAAAGTTGAGTCAAGCCCAATGCATTTTGATCTGACAATTAGAATATAAAATAAACAAATGATGTATACCTGCTGAAACCTTCGAACACGAGTCAAACCAGTCAATGCACCACTGGCCTCATTACGATGGAGAACTCCAAAGTCAGCTATACGAAGTGGAAGTTCTGTAGAATGAAATTGTGCAAAATAAAATCATGACCAGTCTGAGGTACGCAAAAGAACGTTAAAGACCGAGGTGGAGTCCTTCAAAAGAAATAGTTCATTTAACAAAAGATAGAAAAAGTGTATGTTTCAAAAGAATGTATACGGAAGCATATATAAAAGAGCAGATCTATGATTTTACCCTTCACAAATCCACATCAGTAGTCAACCGACTTGATCACTTTTAACATATTTTTACAACTAAAAGATAAAATGAATCGCAAACGTACCAATCCTAAACTTTATACATAAAAGCACATCAAGAGATGAGCCAACAGCTTACATTACTTTTATGCAAGTCAACGACTAAGAATACTAACCTATTAGATATAGTAATTCCGATCATACCAAATCAATAAAGAATTAAAGATAATCCTAATGCTTACCTAACAAAAAAATGATATACTTATCAATAAAAATATCGTTAGAAAACTAACCTCTGTAAGAACGAACTCTGTTATCGAATATCAAGCAATGTCCTGGGCAGTTCATTGGCTTGAGCCCAAACTCTTGCTTTTCAATCTGCATCAGAAGGCATATATTTGAGAGATCGTCTAGAAAAACTTATAACCAAAAGTAAGAGACAGCTATCCAGACGGAGAAAGGGTATATACGTATTTTTGATTTTGACCAACCATAGTCATACAAGTATATTAAAACGACAGACTAAATGTAAATCTGACTAAACCATTCACATTTACCTTGGATCAGGGATGCTAAATAGGTTAGGGAATACAAGATTTTCCTAATTCCATCATCTTATCAATATCTTTATTTTCCAAATAACATTACTAAAATAGAAGACTCACGTCAAAGACAAACATATTCTCCTTGTAATTGGCAGCGTGACCTGAAGTTTCCCAGAGTTGCATGTTGTACATGTTGGGAGTGGTAACCTGCCAAAAAAAAGATGTAAGAGATCACAGTTTCGACAAATATTCTTATGAATGGTTTGATTTGTAGAATGAAACAAAAGTTGTCCAAACTGTATTTCAAATAATAAAGCCCCTAAATCATATATAACACAATAATTTACAAAAAAGTTAAATTTATGAACACAAGATGTTCCGGTTCAACCCAGCTAAACCTGACCCGTTTCAACCCATAACAAAAATAAAAGAAGCAAAGACAAATCACCTCTAGGTAGCCTCTTTTCCGATATTCTGTTCGGATAAATGTCATCAACTTCTCAGTTATCCGGGTACCGTGAGGAAGAAAAAAACAGCTTCCCGGGCTAAACCACATAGATGGAGAAATAAATGCATGTCGTAAACAAACCAAAAATGTTACAAAATAATTCCTGAATTCAACCTACCTGAGTGGATGAAAAAAGAACAATTCCTGCTTCTTTCCCAGCTCTCTGTGGTCGTATTTCTTGGCTTCTTCCAGCAAAGCGAGGTATTCCTGAAAAGGATATTTTATAGAGGCTACAAAGATTAGTGCTCACGATATAAATTGTACAATGAATATTCATTTCGATACTCGTTTCTAAACTTTCAAATAGATAATAGATCAGGGACCGACAAAACATACGTAACTTTAATCTTTCTACTTCATAAGCCTCTATGAAAAGAGATAAAATAAATGAGCTTAATGACAACATAAATGGGTCAAAACGGTGTATAGTTATCTTAGCCACTTACATGAGGGAGAACAGACATCCCATAATAATTAACTCAACATTCAAATGAAGAGGAAAACAAAACAAGATAATAATAACCTTTAGTTTCTTTTGGTCAGGATAAGATATCCCATAAACTCTCTGTAAGCTTTCACGATCTTTGTTTCCCCTCCAGTAAGCTGCCGAAGCCTACAAATATTAATTAGCAAATATGTGAGAAAGTTCAACCAAATTACATCATAATAAACCTCACCTTTAAGCAAGCAATGGCTTTGACAAAAGCGGTATTTGGTATATGGGGTCCACGACACAGGTCAACTAACGGACCACACCTGTAAACTGTTATTGTCTTGTCTTCCGGTAAGTCACTAATGATCTCAACCTGATTAAAAAAGTAGAAAAGAATATCGAGTAAGATATATAGCAAAAAAAGTGTAAGGAAATTATAATGTATGTTAAGAAATTTCCACCTTGAACTTATTATCGGAAAACATCTCAAGAGCCTGCTTTCGTGAAACTTCAATTCGCTCGAAAGGTTGTTTTTCCTTCAAAAAACATAAAAGCACGATCTCGGGTATATTAGTGTTAAGTTCCACGGCAACAGTATATGAAACAAAAGAAACTGTTAATTCATAAAATAAGTGAACATACCGCAACGGCTTTCTTTGCTCCATTAACAATTTGATCAAAGTGATCATCATTTAAACCAAGTTCACCATAGAAACCATCGTAGAAGAAACCCTGTGACAACAGCAATTTCATGAGCAACTACACAAGGCCCGTTGTTACTACATAGGAAGATTTTTAGGCTGAAATCAACATGTATAATAAAAATTTATATGTAGAACGATTGAGTAACGGTGATTTGCGATTAAAAATGAAATTAAAATAAGATGATCTTTATAGCAATTTGCGATTAAAAAAATCTTGATTGAAGAAAAATATACTTTAAACATTTATTAAACAACCAATCAACCTTATACTACACTGAATCCTATTACAGTTTACAACCCCTATCACAAAACAGTGCAGATCCTTAAAGTGAAACAAAAGATCTACAATCATGTTATACAATCAACATCAAATTTATTCACAGATTTACTAGATCAACTGAAAACGAAGTACGAATATACCTCGCCTCGTGTGGTACATGGACCAATACACAGCTTGCATCCGTAAGTCTGTTCGAGAGCCTGCAATAAGTTCAATACAAAATTAATCAAATAACTTTACCAAACTTAGAACAGATTCCTACTTAAATCATTACCTGCCCAAGAATATGGGCACTTGAATGCCAGAAAGTGTCACGACCCTCATCGCTATCAAATGTGAATATTTTCAGCTGACAATCACCTTCCAATGGCCGTGACATGTCCCACAATACTCCATCCACCTGCGAAATCAAAGCATTTGACGCTAAGCTCTTCGATAATTCCTTAGCGATATCAAATGGAGTTGTTTCCCATTTCTTCCCTTCCTTCACTGTCCCATCAGGTAATGTAACCCTAAAAATTTAACCACAAAAACGCACCATTAACTTATATGAAATCCAAACTATTATATGTTTATAACTTATCCACACCGCCTGATCAACTATATGCTTAGAAAAAGCTCACAAATATGTAATCCAGTTAATTTAACTGATATACACCAACTGAACGATTCAAAAAACCTAAATGCTTATCAAAAATTAACAGTTAGAGTACACGACAAAAAATTCAACTGTCCGATTTAAACAACCTAATACACATAAAACCCAGTTAATTCAAGTGATGCATACCTATTGTTCAACGAAATGCTAATAACAAACCAACGGTAAAAGTGCAATACACTCTTCGACTGTATGCTTAAAAGGTAATGCAGCCTAACATATATAAAATCCAGTTAACTCAGCTTATGAACAGTTGAACGCTAACTGTTCGATGAAACACTTATAAGAAATCAACCAATAAAATTCACATGTTCAACTGTACGCTTAAAACATATTAATAAATATGAAATCAAGTTGATACAACTTATGCACACCAACTGTTTAATGAAATGCAAGTAAAATTTGCATGCTCAGATGTATCCTTATAGGTTAAAACATCCTATCGAATATAAAACCAGTTAATCCAAGTGATGCACAAAACACATACGAGATATTAACGGTTAGAATACAATACACATGTCCTCCTATACGATTTAAACAACCTATAACGTAATCCAGTAAACTAACAAACGCACACCACCTGTTAGAGAAAACTGCTTACGAAAAATCAGCGGTTAAAGTACAATACGCATATACTTAAAACAACCCAACAAATATAAATTTCAGTAAATTTAACTAACACACACCGCTTTTCGGTTAAAATACAATACAATCCACTTAATTCAAACATATGCTCATCAAACTAACAAAACACTTATGAGATATTAACATTAACAGTTAGAATACAATACACATATTTGAATGTACGATTTAAACAACCTATAACAAAATCCAGTAAATTAACAATCGTACACCAACCGTTCGAGAAACTTACTTACGAGAAATCAACGGCTTAAGTACAATACACATATTCAACTAAACAACCTAAAAAATATAAGTTCCAGTAAACTTAACTAATGCACACTACCTTTCGGTTATAATAAAATACAATACACTTAATTCAACATATTATGAGATATTAACAGTTAGAATACAATACATACAACAGAATCCAGTAAATTAACAAACGCACACCACCTGCCGGAGAAAATTGCTTACGAGAAATCAACGGTTTAAGTACAATACACATATACTTAAAACAACCTAGCAAATATAAGTTCCAGTAAATTTAACTAAGCCTCTCGGTTATAATACACTCCACATGTTCAAATGTACAGTTTGAACAACCTAACAGGTAATCCAGTTAATTAACAAACGCACACCACTTGTTCGATAAAATTGCTTACCGGAACTCTCAACGGTTAAATTCCAGTCAATTTAACAAATGCACACCGCTTTTCGATTAGTAAACAATACAACATATCCTCATCAAACTAGTCAAACATGATAAATTTTGTAGAATTACTAGACAGTTAATCGATTTAGAGTAATTACTTGATTAGATCACCGGAAATGGACTTGAGATGCTCAACTTGTTTCGATTTAATCGCTTCGAAAAGCTCGATTCGTTTCGGAACAACTGACTGTAAATAAACATCATCTTTCACAATTGTAACTAATGATTTAGTAGCAGATGATTTAGCTGCAGAATTTGCAGTTGCTTTCCCCATTGATGATGACGTGGCGGAGGAGGAGAAGTAACGGAGGAGGATAACGGAGTTAAACGACGACGATGACGGCGTATAACGGCGGAAATGAGATGAGAATCGTGAGAGGATTTGGTTATATAGCATTCGGGGTTTGGAATTTGGTGTGGGATGAAATGGGGGTTTTTAGGGTCTTGGGTGGTTTGAAACGGTGTCGTATTGGCGTTTCCACGTGTCGTTGGTTGATTGGATTAGAGGTGGTTATTGGGTTTGGTGAAAAGAGTGAAGCCCAAACTAAATGGCCCAATTATGAGTAAATTAGATACAATGAAAATGATAAATCTTTCTAAAAAAACCTTTTAACTCTAAGATTAAAATATTTGCTAAAATCAATGGATAAGGTAAAGAGAGAGAATGAGTGGATTACAAATGCAAAATTTGTATGGAATTAGCATGATTTTTGCGAGAAATTTGTAGGATAATATATCATTTCGTTTACATAAATTGTTAAATGTTGTTTGTTCAAAACTAGCTTACCCCATAAATTTAAAGTTTTTTTATACAGTTCAAGGAGTTTTAAGGAACTAAGACTCTTCAAGAAGTCCATGAAAAACTATGAAAGGTCAAGGAAGCATAGAGATTTGGATTGTAAATATCTAGATGTAGTATTCAAGAATTTCGTTGGATAAAGTATAAATAGGGCATTCCTCCCTTGTTTGTAATCATCTCAAATCCTTCAATCCTTCACTCCTAAAACTGTACAATCTTGTGTTCTTTATCTCATTTGTAAATCATTCATCTTGAATAATAGAGTAATCATTTCTCATTTAGTCTTGTATTCTTCTTGCATTGTTTTTTTTTTGATCATTTTGCATTGTTTACGAGTATGATCTGGAGTTAGGTTGACTTGGTTCGAGAACTAAGTGTCGTACATGAGCTTGAAGAGACGAGTCAGTGACATTTGATGAATTCTTCATCTTTTTAATCTTTTTCTTCTATGCTATGTTAGAGATTCAAACATATGTTTCTTTCACGTGGATTACAAGGTTTCTCCTTCCACTTTCATCCTTCATACTCGAATTTTCGACTACCACCTTGAAGATTATACATCTTGAGTTTTTTGGTAAGGAAATTGTGACAACCGCGTTTTCGAGGTATCATTCCCGTGTTCTGGTTCTCTTTTTATATATCGATATTTTGTTTTGACCTTATTATTATTTGTTATTTCGTTTCATCACCCATTATTTATGTGGTCGGGCTTTATATTACATATCGTTTTGTCCTTCATGACGAACGTTTAGTACCTAAGGGCCTAGTAGATATAAGTGTGCTCGTAAGATAAGTATGGGTGAGTTATGCCTTCGATTATACGATTAAAATTAACGTTAAAAATATATATTACAAAGTTAGTCCTTTAACGAGAACTAACACCAAATTTGTTACAATTTCAGTCCTTTTAACGGGTAGTTAACAGAAGCTAACGGCGAAGGACTGCGCCGTAATCCCTACTGACTGCGACGCAGCCGGAGGCCTAGCAGATAATGTTAAGACGACTTTTTGCCACCTTTCTTGAGACTCTACAACACATACACGCAATTAGAAGAGCATGAGTAATAGAAAAAAATGTTAAATGTTAAAACGTTGTCATCAATTGTTGGAGAAGACAAGTTTCAGGTTATTTTCTAATGTTGAATGGTGTTTTTGGAATTAAAATCGGTTGTGGTGGGGGCTTTACCAATAGCACCGAGAGAGGTGTTCCTGGTACAAAAGCGAGGAAGGTTATATCACTTAAGTTGATTTGACATGATCAAAGGAACATAGTAGCAGTTTGAAAGATAAGAAGAGCATGAGTAATAGAAAAAAAAATTATTTTTTTTATAAAACTAGTAATTTGAGGACATATGATAATAATATAGTGAGCACTAAGAATTGTTAATTTATTTTCATAATCTTGATTTGATTTGATGTTGGTCGGTATTTAGATATTTATATAAATTGATTACCTTTGTAACGATACTTAAAAAACAGTGATTTGGTTTTCTAACGGATTTATAAGGTGTAACGAATATAAAAAGAATTATTGGGTATGTTTTTTCTTTTCTTTTTTAAAATAAAAAGTAGGTGTTTGATAAAACGTGTGAGTGAAATTACATAAACTAAAAATGGGTTGAATCGAAAGACAAGAAATACACATAATCGTTAACAAAACTCACACTAAATTTTATAGGGTTATCGTCAAATTAAATCAAATAAGTCAGTCATAAGAGAGATAGTAAAGTTAATATTTTTAATAGAGTTATCTTCTAATTTAAATATTTGGTACTTTATATTCTTGTTTTGATCTTTTAGATAATGTTTAATTTGCAGTTAAACAATCACTTATCTCATAGTCTACTTATCTCATAGTATGTGAGTATACGTTGGCTCATATTAATCGTAACAACCCGAGCACGACACGAAGAGTCGTGAGCAAGACGCAGAGCAGACAACTTGTTGTCTTTTACGTCTTACAATTCAATTTCTATATTCTATATCTTTTATGTTTTATTTAGATGTTACTAATTGAAATCTAGCACTCTTGTACTTCATCTTTTTCGTTGAAAAATACATAGATTTAGTTACTTTTCGTCAATATTACTTAGGGCAGATTCGTGTACACTAAATGTGTTAATTCGGGCAAGTATTCGTAAGTGAATAAGATCAATCAACTAAAGTACAAACATGGTCAAAGCTATTAACTCAGCAAACCTAACATCATAAGCATAGCTACAAACCATTCTTAGTGAAAAAGTAACATTCATAAAATTCAAAACATGACTAAAAATCCAACAATCAGTGGCGGATCCAGAAAAGTTCTTCGATGGGGGCGGTGAGGGCCTTTGAATTTTACATAGGGGGCAACTTGCTAGTTTGTTTGCTATATATTGCTTACATACCAGAATTTTAGCCTTGATGTATTAAATCCGTAGAGGGCGGTTGCCCTCCCACCTTATGAATTGGATCCGCCACTGCCAACAATCATGAAAAGTGTACATATCGGTTAAGGTTATAATTCGAGATTTATTAATGTCTTATTTTTAAGGAAAGCAAAGTCATCCGAATGTTAGAAGCTCGCAATCATTAAGCTTGTGACATTTTATAAAGAATTTTTCTAGAGTTAATAGTTCGGTCACTTATATAGAACGTTTACTCAGAAATTACATGTGATAAGAAAAATATATATATATTTAAATGATTTTCCAAACTACTTATACAAGTCTAATAAAATGGTTTCTAGCGTAACAGTCAAACCGCACCTTATTACGAAAGGGGGAGAAAAGATTGTCGATTTGTTATAAAAAAAAACTATATCTGATACAGATTGATCGATATTTGTAAATGTAACTATATATCCTCGTTAAGATTAACCGATAGTCGTATTAAAGACGAAACGTAAATATTAAGTGTATAGTACATTTTATTTCCAAAAAACCATATAAAGTCTAAATTATCTACTCAATGAGTGGTTTAAGTGAGGTTTTCAAGGAAACAAACTTTTACCAAATAAGCTAATTTGACTTTCACATACATTTCCACAAAACAGCTTATTGGGCCCTATGCATTCATAAGAATCACTTCTAGGTGGGTGTGATGTAAAAGAAACACACAAGACACATAGTACACTCAAACATTAGTAAACCTTTTCATCTTAGTAAAATTACTAAAATACCCTTGCATTTACTACACCAATATAAAAGCTTATTTACAAGACCTTTCTCTCTCTCTCATCACATGAAATCAATTTTACCAAGAAAGTGTCAAACAAATATATTATTTTCGCCATTGAATTAGCAGAAGTTAATGTTAATTCTGAGATTCTGAGGTGGGTAATCCTTAAATCTTGAATCTTTGCAAACCCTTTTTTTATTTATTTTTTATTTTTTTTATTTTTTTTTGATAATATTTTTTATATTAATCAAGATCTGATTTTTATTGCATTTTAATAGTTTTTATCAAGTGGGTGTGTTTTAATTTCAACTAATTATTGATTTCATGAGGTGGGTTTGGATTAGAATTTAAAATAATTTGATAAAAATCATTTCTTTGATGTGTTCTTGAAGGTGTTCATATATGCTAAAATGCGCCTTGATTTCTACTAATTCATATTTTTCTTACTTCTTTATTGATTTTGTGAGCTGGGTTTGGATTAGAAATTAAAATAATCAAATAAAAATCATTTATCTATAGTTTTTACAGCTCACACACATCAATTTTCATGTTCTTGAAAGTGTTCATATTTGCTAAAATGCGCCTTATTTTTAACTAATACATGTTTGTGTTAGTTTTTTATTAGTTTCATGAGTTGGGTTTGGATCAAAGATTAGTATAATTAACTAGAAATACTTTGTTTTGTATATCTGACTCGCCCTCTACTGATAACCTGAACAGGAAAACCTCATCCGTTTACATGTTTGTTAAAGGTGTTGAAACTTACTAAAATGCGCGTACTTTTGTCTTTTTCACCACCTCCTACCCCTCTTGTTATCCCTCACCAAACAAATTCAAAAACCAACTCAACTTTGCTTTTCGCAAGAAACATTATAATTGTGATAGCAATTATGTTTTTCATATGTGGTTTACTTCATTTACTAGTGAGATATTTGATTAAAAAGAAAAAGTTGTTATCGTTATCTTCGAATTCCCATTTTCAATCATCAAGGTTTCAAGAAAATGGTCATATTGATGATAATGATGCATATGAGAGACAATTACAACAGCTTTTTAACCTTCATGATTCCGGTTTAGATCAAGCTTTCATTGATGCACTCCCTGTTTTTTCCTACAAAGAATTAATGGGATTAAAAGAGCCTTTCGATTGCGCGGTTTGTTTATGTGAATTTACAAATCAAGACAATTTAAGACTACTTCCTTTATGTAGTCATGCTTTTCATATGCATTGTATAGACACTTGGTTACTTTCAAATTCAACTTGCCCTTTATGTAGAAATACCCTTTTTACCCCTGGATTTTCCGTCGAAAATCCTGTTTTTGAGTTTCGTGACTCAACGGAAGAAACAGACGAGCAAGGTCATTTTGGTCATTTTGACGCGAAAAGGGTGTTTCAAGTAAGACTTGGGAAATTTAGAGCTACAAATGTTGTGAAAAAAGATGAAAAAGAAATTGGAGAAACAAGTAATAGTAACTTTGATGCAAGAAGATGTTATTCAATGGGATCTTATGAATATGTTGTGGGAAATCAAGAGTTAAAAGTGGCATTTGTGCCTAGTAAAGGTAGTACTAGTCGGAGGGGTAGTTTTGGAAACGAAAAAGTTACCATGGATGAAGGTAATTATGATGGTAAAAAAATAAGTAATCGAAGCAAAGGTGAAAGTTTTTCGGTTTCAAAGATTTGGCTATGGTCAAAAAAAGATCAAAATCATCATCAACAAAAAGGTACTCATATGGCTAATTCATTTGTTAATGTTAGTTTACCTACTAGAAATGAAAATAATAGTCAATAGTCTATAGTTTTTATCAAGTTTTTATTCAATTTTTTTTGTAAAATTTTTGTTTCATTAGTTTATGTGAATGATTCTTCTTTTCGTCGTCTAAACGAGTGTTGATGGTTTAACGTACTTTTGAATAGTTGATAATTCTCGTGTGTCCTACTACTTTATATCGGGAAACTTAAAATGTGATTGTGGTACTAAGCTATGTTAAGTTTTCATGAGTTTGTGTTGTCTCATTGTTGTCACCTAATGTCATGATTTAAATTCTTATTTTTAGAGATTACGAGCTTAAAACGAGCTACTAGTCTGATTTAAAGCGGGTTTGCAATTATAAAGCAATATCTATGAAAGAAGCTAGCCATACCATGGCTTTAGACAGATTCACAACATTTGTGCGATTAGAATCAAATAACTAATGATTCAAGACTTATTGCGAGTGAGCGAAAAGGTCAAAACTTCGATTCCCAACAATAGAAGGAAGCTAACTAGACCAATAACTTTAGACCAAACGAATTTATTTCATGTTTCAGTTTACGCTCCTATCTATCATTTGAAATTAAAATATCATTGGTTAAAACTCGTTAGCGGCATAAAAACTAGTACACCACTTCTTCATTTAGAAAAATTAATTACGTTTTTCGTTCATAAAATGAATATCTGTAAAAATCATCGTTAACTAACTGCAAATATCGTTTTTAAAATAGATGTTCGTTATAATTTAGAAACATAAATCGTAATTAGTTTCTCTAAACGAATGTTTACTATTTTATTTATATATATATATATATATATATATATATATATATATATATATATATATATATATATATATATATATATATATATATATATATTATGTTGATTTTGATATTGAGTGAGTGTGCAATTATGTAATAATGAAGTGGGATCAATGAAAAGTGGAGTGTGAAATTCATATGATGAGATGTATTGATGATTTAACACAAGAGTTGACAAAAATGTCCCCATGCTTTGTAGGTCATACATAATTTTTAAAAATCAAATAATTTGTTTAGCCACTAGTTTCAAATTTTTGGCCCACATTTTTATATAAAATATATTTTGTCATTATTTTATTTTGTGGACAAAGTTGGAAATAGAACAAGAAGAATTTTGAAAAATATAACTTTTGGGAAATGACATATCTATCCTTGTTGTTGTCACAATGATTGTTTGTTTACACTAAAACTTTGACAACTTAGGAATGTTTGTTTTGGCTTATTTAACGAGCTTATGAGCTTATCTAATTTTTTCATAAGCTTATAAGTTTTAATTTTGTTGGCTTATGACCTTATTAAGTTGAGCTTATGATTTATTTAAGCTATAAGCTCAACTTGGTAAGTAAAAATTGGCCTTATGAACTTATAAAAAATTACATAAGCTCATAAACCCTTCACATGAGCCGGAAACCCCTTTAGGCTACTATTAAACATAGTTAAAAATGTTGTGGAAAATAATTTTTTCGTCTACCTATTTATCTTATCATGCAAATAATTGATTTTACTTCCGTGGCCGAAACCCTTCTTCGTGTATAAATAAGAGTTGGTGTCTCGGTTTTCATGAAACATATGCAATGATCTTTTATGATTGAAGCACAATTACATGAATCGTGAATACATTTACCATTTTTAATATAAATGAAAACTCTTCTGAACGGACTGTTGAGTAAGTCTTGATCATAATTTTACATGGAATTTCATATATCTTCTTATGAACTAGACATTTTAGTACGTCACGTTGGCATATATCAATATTTAACGAAAAATCTTAATTATTGATGCTGTCTAATAGATGATTTTTGTTATTTGTTTATTTTCAAATATATTCTTCAATGAAGGAATGCATGTGAAAGATGTTGGGGACACTAATTTATTAATAACAAAATTATTTTTTAGTTAACAAAAGTCTTGATCTTCACCATAAAAGAATCAACGTGTTTCATTGTTTATAGACATATAATCAAAAAGAAAGCAACCCATTTAATTTATATTAATCAATAAATAATTGAGTCAAAGAAATATATTAATAAGTAAATTATGCAAATTAAATCGAGTCTGAAACGTTAAGCTAAACCTTTATATAGTCTTCAATACGTAACGTCAATGGTCTACGTAAACGAAGAGAATAAAATGCCGAGACATTTCACTTGATCCAGAAAGAGGTATTATTGCATTTGATCCGTTTCATTTTGGAAACTACATAACATTGTTATATGAAATATAAGAACCAACGAGATGTCTCACCGACTCACTAACAATTTTACTTCAACTTATACCCTCGTTACAAATAATTAATAAGATAATTGTGATTAGAAAAGCAAGAATATTACAAGAATAATATAACTGTTTAAATAAAACGATTTAGAATCCAAACAACTTTAATCCGTTAAAGGTGTATTTGATCAGTTTGAGATAAAACACGAACTTATAGTAAATAAAGCTTCTCAATAAAATAATTATCATCGCTTTCTGTCTATATGCCTATGATGGCAAAATTTGTTTCTCACAATTGCATACAAAATTATACCGTGTTTATAATACACAAAAACACCTTAGAAAAGTGATTAAAAACAGAGCTATCCAGATATATGAAAATTAAGAAAAAAGAAAAAGGCGACAACAATATTATCGAAACCAAAAAATTGCACTAAACACTACAAACACTCCTTGATAAGGGTTAAAAGACCTTAACCGTTCATTCATCGTCTTCACAAGTCGCGTGGGAAGTTACTGATTTGCCCTTCCTCTAACATATCTTTGTTATTTAACTTGTAGCTTATACGTATGCGCATGATAATTGATTTCTGGTGAAAACAAGGTTTGTTGTTTACATGTTCAGCGATAAATATAAATCATGTATACTAGGTAAAATGTATGAAAAACAATAAGTGGCGATTTGGCACATTAGTAATTGATGGAGATTTCGACCAATATATCAAAAATGGGTCGATTCTTGGGTTATATTTTAACTCAACATGTCAAATGGGTAAATTTTAAGAACGTGGCTGAATAGATTAAACACGTCAAAGTCACCGAAGGGTATTTAAATGATTATAAACTCCTAAATTGCTTATTGCTTTAATAGCTCAGTTTTAGTAACCATATAAAATTTGGAAGAAAATTTATAGAACAGGTAGGCTGTTCAACACTACCCGACCCATCTCAAGCCGTAATAAAAAATAATTGTTGTGACATATAAGCCAACGTATCTGTTTAACATCTGTAGTTTGTGGAGTAAGTTACATAAACGTTCCTTGTAGTTTAACCAAGTATCACGGATCTGGTCCCTCATGAAAACCTTATGCACATTTGGTCTCCACTTAAACTGTGGGGCTGTTTGCAACCATCAAAGACTACGAACTCGGACTCGGTCCGTGGTCCGAGTCCGAGTCCAATGCTTGCAAACAGGACCAGAACCGTATTGCAAAGTTAAAGTAAGGATCAAATCCGTGATATGCGTTAAACCACACGGACCATTTACGTAATTTACTCTGATTTTGTGGGTTCAAAAGAAATAATGATAGGATTCTAATCAGAAGTGAATAGAAACAAACCATGAAATAAACTTTAGTAAAAAAGAAGCAGATGAAGAACATGTAAAAAGAAATACCTTGCCGTGCTGATTGTTGGTAACTCGTAATTTCTGCGTTATTGACCCATTGCCACTTCCAGGAAGAGTATTGCCGCTAGCAGGCTCTAAATGCAATTGAAGAAACTGTGGATCGAAAAAGAAATCATATCAGCAAATGCAAGTCTATAAAAATAGAAATTTTTCTTCCTTCCCAAATGGTACAAAATATTATCTATTTCGACCTGAACCTAATTTGACCGATTAAACACCCCGCCCGTTTTGCTACATCTTCATGTCAACATCATATTTCTAAAAGTAATACAAGATCTCCACTTTTTACTTATGCTTAATAGTACTCGCAAAAAACAAAAAACAAAAACGTCTTAATCTAGAACTGGTTAAAGTAATATGTCGATAAAGGTATTTTTTCCGTTACCTTCGGCACGGCTGCCTGGAAGATGAAATCCGTATAAGCCTCGGAAGACTTGTTTGTAAAATTTGCCTCAACCTGAGTTGTCTGTGGGCTTCCGGGTTGCTTAGAGAAGTTAAACACTAGACTCAATGAACTGCTCTCAAATGCAACTACTGGTGGATAAGCAGGACCACTGTCTTCTGCTCATGAAAAGAAAAGAATATAAGAATATCTCGAAGATTTAAAAATTACTTACCCGGCTTGAGTCTAAGTGTCAAACATTAACTAATGCTTAGTTACTTACTAGGCACTGTAGGGTTCGGACCAAATCCGTCTAATAGATCCATCATAGGGGAACCTCCAGATGGAGCGGAGGTATGTACTGATGGCACCATAGGTGATGAAAGACTATCTAACGCATTAACTGAAGATTTATTATCTTGATTTAAAGATAATACACCGGTTGTCGATGACCCGTTTTGAGCTGGAGGTAACCCAGTTGATAATAGATCCAGAAGAACATCTGTGCCACTTTTCTGTGGCTGACTTGTACCTGAAATGATAGAAGTAAAGATGTCACACGAGAACATTCAGTGAGAAAACGTCATGAGATAAAGAAACAAAGGGTGAAAGTATAAAAATATAGAGATGGCAAAACAACAGGGGGGGGGGGCTTTAATGATTTCTTTTGTCTCCTTTTTCTAGAATTTATACATAATTAATGTATTAAATATGGTTAGAAAATTATTTAAGTTGCCAAACCCCGATAGAAGTAAGTTATAACCCGAATTAACCCATTTTCTTGGTAAACGGGTTGAAATGGGCACCTCCAAATAATACTAACATGTAAAAACTTATTTAAGTTTGGTAGGAAATGGTTAAACCAGATAATGGATGCTTTTAATGAGCAAATATAAATGCTATAAAACATGGATTAGGTCACCCAATCCAACCAGACACCAGCGAAATCGATACAGAAGTGATCGTTTTATGCTACAAAGCTATTAACGCTTATATTTCCCCCAAAAAACACTAAACAAGGGATTGCGCGGTTACACTTTTTGAAACAATACGGAATAAAAATCTGGGGTCCAATCTCTAGCTAATAATAGCAATTCGTGTCATACGAAAAGAGAGCATCTTTCATGAAATACTTATATTAAGTAGAAATTTCGACCCATTTGCTAATGAATGGGTACATTCAGATTATGTTTTATCTCCATCAGGTGAAAAAAATATAAGCGTAAAAAGAAACAGGTCAAACAGATTGAAAGGGTTAAGAGTTGGCCAAAGTGTATTTTTAATGCATAAAACCTCCTAAAACATTTAATCAAAAAACATTAAATTATCATTAAAATAAACCTTACCATATTTGACATACTAATCATTTAAATAAAAAAATTATTTTTCGGAAAAAAAATTGGTTTGGGTTTGGTATATTATTTGACCTGTTACCAAACTCGTCTTCATGAAGCCAAAATTAGTTTCACAAATATTGAATAATGAGTTTAACCTGACTGCGATGAAGATGACAAGATATCGCCACCAAGAAGGTCGTGAAGAAAATTGCCACCCGCAGAATTGGATGGTGCAGGTTCATCGCCACTTAAATCTAGCAAATCTAATAAAGGGGCGTCGACTGTTTTAGCAACTCCATTTGGAAGCTGTAGAGGATTTCCTTGTGAGGAGGAAGCAGCTGCGGGCAGAGAACCAGCTCTCCTTCCGTTAAAAGTGGCCTCATCAAGAACTGGCATTCTTTCTACTAGAGCAGACCTTTAATTCCATTAGCAATGAAAGTTTATTAGATACAAATCACATAAGACAATTCATAGAGCATGATATGCGCAGCGGTTTCATTAGCAAGACAAGTCATGCCACAACAGCAACTAACAAACCACCTTTAGTTCACCATTTATAAACCCCTATATTTTAAAGGGTTACAACGAGGTCCCAGTTATAATCATTTTTACACATCTTAATACATAGGGTATATAACTAATTTAATTACCTTTTACTAATATTTCAATTTATTATGTGATTTTAAGTTGGTTAATTACTTTATTTCATAACTAAAAAACTGTTTACTCGATAAGTATTGTGTATTGTTATAAAAAAGATTCATTGGAAAATTTATTCGATAAAAAGAACTTTTACTGAATAACGTCAAGTGACTAAAAACATAATTAAATGACACATAATTAAACCTATCAAGTGTTAATAGCTAAAATTACATGAATTCAAAATTATTAGCGAATTACATGCAATAAAAGTTACAATAACAAATAAAATTACATGAAATTCAAATTACATGAATTTTAAAAACATGAGAAAACATTAATATTACTTTTTATTACAATAATATAAAAGAGATTTTATTTTTCTTTATATTAAAAAAACGAATTCCAATCGAGCGCCCCCCCCCCCCCCCCCCCCCCTCTCTCTGGAACTGCCACGTAGGCATGGTAATTCCATACATATCGATATTTAACAGATGCTAAAGCCATTCCATGAAGAATAAGAAGACGATACCATACCTTAAATTTTGATGCTTCTCAATAATGGAATTAAACTCAATTGATCTCTGCTGCAGTTCAAGCAGAAGGCTTCCTTTAGATTGAGTGACAATGTTTTTTATTCTCCTATAAATAACGACTATGATATTAGCAAATTTAATTATATATAAGCCCCCTACAAATGTATCATACTAGAGAGTAGAGAAGTAAATAGAAAGAAAAAGTAATCAGACATTACAAGCTAAAAACGTCTTAATGGAGCAATGCAAGTGGTTTCAAACTAGAACATAAGGTTTTAATAGACACTTAATTTCTGACCAAAACTCTAATACCAGAGTTAGACTGGCGTTAAGTAATACGGAGTAAAATATAAAAGGTGGCATTTCCATATAAAACAGGCAATGATAGTATTTCCATGACTAAGAAAAGTATTAACTAATTTTATCCATAGTTAACTAACTATATAAAAAGGGATTATGGTTTAATATGCATAACTGTTAATCTAGAGTTGAGTTGAGCGTCAATCCTTTCAAAAGTAATGTCCTTTTGTAAGACAGACAAACACAAGCTGATTATGTATTCCTGTTGTATTTCTTCTATTACCGATAAAATATAATTTCGGTCCTAGCAGTCAGTTAGTTTTGAAGGTTGACTGAAGCTAACTAGCTAAATAACCAAAACATATTATCTAATGAATTAAAAATAAACTTACTGTGAACAAGAAGGGAAACGTGAAGACAGTTTCAGCAAAGCAATCAAACACATTGCCCTCGTAGTAAGATCAGATGTATGGCGCTTGATAGCAACCTCAATAACATCAACTGCATCATTCTCTGTTACCTGCGCAGAATTACTCAAGTTAAAGTAAGATCAGATGTATGGCGCTCTGAAATGTAGGAGTTAGTAAGTTCAGATAAGAAATAACAAATTCTCCCAAAAAAAATCCACCCATGAGGTGTTGACTTTCAAGAGAAACGGAGCAACCGAAAATAAAATGATTATGTAGATTAACCCAGTCAAGAAGAAAACTCACAGTTATAGGTTCCTCTAGATCAAGCATTCCAACATTGTTTACCAACAAGTCACCATATTCTCCGATGCACCATACTGCTACTCTAACAACTGCTTCCTGTTCAAAACCAAGCGAATGATATACATCGATTTTGATCAAAAGATGATCTTAATCCAAAAAAACAAGCTCGGTAGGAAGGAATTCATGGTACCTGATCACCTGACGTTTGAATTGCTCTGTAAAGTGATCTCACTGTATATCCATGGAGGTTAGATGCATTCGTTATAACAACGATTAGAGCATGCCAAACTTCATCCTTTACATAATTTCCAGCCTATTAAGTATCAGCACAAGAGTTTAGTATTTCATTAAGTCCAATATAAACATACATTAAAGATTTAAGAGACTCTTTTATAATGGTATAAAATCTTTGAGTTGCAGGATTCAAAACGCATTTACCTAAAAAACAATTACAGTTTTGAAAAAGTCTAAAGTTAAGATTATTTAATGACCTAGATGCTATTTGGGTTGCAGTCGCCCAAAGTGTATTCATAATGCATAAAACTTCTTAAAATTACGTCATTCAAAAAAATACTGTAGTTATTATTAGAACATCAGTTGACTTAATTTATTTATTTGTAAGAATTCGATATATAATGTGTTCAGCTTCTACTAAAAAAATGCGTACCTCACAAAGAACCTTGAGCATCTGATCAATGTACCAAATTTTCTCTGGGGAAAGCCTAGAAGATTGGAGATTAATATTAGCATGCATAATATAACTTTGAAATTATATAAAGCTGATTTATCACAGTAATTGGTTAAATTACTCTCAAGTCCTCAACACATTTCAAATAGAATTGATTCCTCATACTCGGATCAAAGTAACTTATTATGAAACTCAGTGGGTATTAGTTTGACATTTTTACAACAAACCTTAAATATAGTGGTGGCATAAAAATTTTGAATTTATAATTAAAAAACCAATTACAAGTTATTAAAAATGAAGCCCTTAACTTACTTCTCCACAATGGAGCAAATTTTGGCAGTAAGATCTTCCTTGAAGTCCTGATCACTTACTTCCAGATAATCAATCAACTCCTTGGTCAAAGGTTTGACATTGCTCTCATTCACCAGAAGATACACAAGTTCAAGGGCTCTTTTACGAATTGAAGCATCAGAATCCTGAATAAAAAAAAGAAGGCACTTTAGATTAGTATATTCTGAAAAAAGCTCAATAATGTAGCTGGTCTGAATTTACTAAAAACTTAACTTTTTAATGTCCAATAGGTAAAAGTGATTTACTGTACATCATTCAGATATCATAACTCTTATAAATTGCTGTTTATTTAGGAATGATAAGATTACCTTAACACATTCTAAGATTGTTGCACGATGTCTCTGCACGGCTTGACCATCGATTGATATCGCTCTCATCAACATGTTCAATGCAACATATCTTCAATGAGAAATGAACAAAAAAAATAAGTGAGTCATATATAAACTTCATTTAATATTTAACACCATGGAAGTAGAAACACTTCACCTGATATTGTTATCACGATTTGACAAGAACCGCCCCAAAATATTGATTGCAAGAACACGCAAACCACCACTATCTTCAATGCTCATAATAGTTTCTACACATTCATATAGGATAGCATTTCCTGCGTTCTTGTTTGATTCGGTTTTTGTTGCCACCTAGACAGGGAATTTAAGCAAGACAGGCAGTATAAGCAGACTTCATTTTGAACCATCAATATACTTTTACGAGTTGGTAGTTTTATATTATAATTTATAACTGTAAAAATATACAGCTCGTCAAGTCTTATTGATTAATGATATATTCAGGTGAAGCTTGAATCCATAACACTACTAGCTGACACACTTTAATAATGTGACATAAAAGCACAATTTCCTCTAGTGAAGAGAAAAGTAAGCAACAGGCAAGCCAAACTTGAAGATAAAATTACTATAAGTTCTAGAAGTTGCAAAATGAGTGGGTTGGGTAATGTGTTTGGGTCAACATGGGTAATCTTACAAACAATTAACATTTTCATGATAAGAAAACTATATGATTGCAATTTTACAAATATAATCTAGCTGCAGAAAAAGATTTAGGAAGTTTTATGCAATTTAAATACATTTCTGATGACTTTCGACACATCCCACCAGCTCGACTTCAGTTTCAACTTGACCATTTTTTTAATTTTACACATTTGACCCGTTACTGATAAGAAAACACGTGTAACCCAAGTCAACCATATTTACCCATAAATGGAAGAAATCGCCACCTCTGATGAACTCTATATTAGACATAATAGACAACTTAATAAAATATCACATATAAAATGGAAACTACCTGTGCAAGGACATCATTCATGAAATCACTAGCATCAGCATCCCCATGGCCCAAAATACGTAAAATACGCAACAATCTTATTTGGAGAAAAGGGTCTGCAATCCCAGCAACGTCATATTCTGGAGCATATGGACTGTTCACGGCATCTTTCAGAACTTTTACCAGCACCTCGGTGCATTTCTAGATCAAAATTAAAGGAGAAAATAAAGAAAATAAATCTCACCGTAGAGAACTGAAAGACACATTCAAAGTGTAAAAGCAGTAATATTTTTAGCTAAGCAGATACGCATTAGAAAGTACAAAAGAAAAGGAGGAAACATATATATTTATGTGCTTGGTTACATAAAGAATTCTCGTTCATCATGCTATCTCCTGAATATTGTGTATATTAACTGTCACATTACTTTTGCTTGTACATGAACTTACTATTAATGAACTTGTTGGTCTTTTCGTTGCTGATTTTAAGTCTTTCTAGTTCTATCGATAACCTTCTCAGCTTACATTATATTAATATTGATGTCGTTTCTCTTAACAGTCTGAAATTAACTTAAAGAAGTAATAAGAGGTCTGTACTGAGACATAAAGAGAAAACGTTGCTTTTTCTGCCATGTATATCCAAAATGCTAGCACAATTTATAATTTTTTCATGGCGGTTGGACTCATTTTTAAGGCAAGGCAGATAATCATTAAAGTTATAAGAGGTTATTTCTCCATGTTAACAATGTTTCAAGCTTAATAGAAGGTTCTACATACACATAGAGCATTTTTTTATCCAAATACTCTGGTAAAAAATACATGGGTAAAGGGATATAAAGGAAACCAGCTATTATTCCGGATAACCAATTCTTTTTTTAAAATTAGATTAAAACATTTTGACGTTTGGAAAATTTTTATCAAACTTTATTGCTAAAGTTCAATGGATTTACCTTTGCAAAAAAAAAAGATGGTTTCCTGAAATAGATATTGGACCAAAGATAGTTACCTTTTTATAAAATTAACCCTAAAAATATTAAACGAACTAGATCATATACCTTCCTGAAATACTCAAGGGCCTCTTCACTAATTATACACAAATCTGCACATAGTTGGATTGTAGTTAAAAGAACTCCATGATGCTTTTCTTTAAGTAGGGAAGCAACAGGATTTACGAAATTCTCTGCAAGATCAGGGACTTTCTTTATTATTCTTATAGAGCATAATGCTGCCTGTACAATGAAAGAACATAGTAAGTACCTTTTCTAAATATTAATTGGTCTTTTAATGATACTAAAATCGGATAAGATATTTTGAACCAAACATGAAAGAAAGGTAGATCAAATGCCTATGTTAAAGTGCAAGCATTCTATTTTATACTCCGTAACATTTTTATTGCTTCTCTTCAAGATATGGCCCATATATAGATCAGTAAATGTTACGAGAACAATGTATATAAAATGGAATTTGAAAACAAAAACTTAACAGAAAAATTATAAACAAAGTTGATAACAATCACAAGAAATATAAAATGATGATACAATCAAAGCTAATAAGCTTCACGTTGATCAGCTTTATCAACATTATGAGTGTTTGGTCTACTTTTGTTGGCTTATTAAATACTATTCGACATATTTATTGCTCGCAGCTTATAATTTCCATATTTTATCTATTTTTTCCCACAAAATGCGAGTTCCATGGCACCATCATATATTTGGGCAGTTGAGGGTACATTTTTTACTATGGTCTAGTATACCCCATTTACAAAGTAAACCACACCCGTTATCAAGATTTATCATGCTTCCAAATATATCTGACAACTTTAGAAAGGATACTGAAATATGAATGGCATGAGTTACGGTATAGCAAAGTCAACTTGTTATATCAAAAAGATATATAGCATATTTTCAAAGAGATATATAGCATATAATTGCAACCTGAATAACTGTTTAAAACGAAACACACATTCGACCATTAGACACTCTTCTTGCTAGTGAAGTGGGGAATATTTTTATTAAACTTACTTTCTTGCGAACATTTGGATCTCGAAATTGCAGCAGTCTTTCGACTTCAGGTGCAAGATCACGAGCCATTTCAGCAGACGATATATTTCCCAAAGCACAAAGAGCCAGTCCTACAATATACTGGTTGGAATGATTAAGATCTCTGCAAAATGACAACAAATATTTTATCACTAGAAATCCTTTTAGACAACACAGGGTGAAGCCTAAAAGACGTGCACTCATGTGTCCAGAACAGTACAAATATATGAAAAATGGGCAAGTTAGGTAACATGTCAAACCGGGCTGGGTTGACTTGTAAACATCTTTGACCGTTTTTAATATGTAGTTCATGTGTGAGATATGATAATAAAAAAAAATTACTATGTTAAAAATAAAACGGTTTAGACAGTTAGGTGCTTTAAAGAATACACTTTGGACAACTTTTACCCGTCAACTCAGTTGACCCGTTTCCCTTTTAGCTCAGAGTTGTCACCTCTAAATGAAAAAATAGAGAACATAAGTGCATACTGTTTTAATGAATTGGTGACCAGCATCAAAACTTCTTGTCTTTCATCAAGAAGCAACATAAGTCCAAGATATCCTATTCTCTTCTCGGGAAATCCAGGAGCTGCAATTAACTTGAGGCACTCCATTTGACCAAAATGTGTGGGATACCCTAGCATGTGAATGAACATAAGCTTTGCCAAATTACGGTGTCTATAATCATTGTCATTGTCACTAACTGCTGCACGAATAGAAGCACACTCTTTTCTAACAACAGCACGCTCTTCTGCTGCAGTTTTACAGGCACGTATAGCCCGAATCATGTCCCTGCAAAACAAACAAAAATCTTTATCTCACAAGCTAACCATTGTCATGTAGATGAGAGCATTACTTGCAAAATTACTCGTGAAATATGAACCAAGTGAAGTTATTGGCAATGGGACTAAAGTCAATAATCACTATAGGTATGGGTCTATTAAAAGAAAATATATTAAACCAACCGATTAGATGGGTGTAGAGGATTCCCAATCTTATGGGAATCAACTCTTTACCGCGTACCGATACCCTTAAACCAAACATCCCCAAACACTATTCAGCTCATACCCTTAACTCGTAACACCTTTCGCTGAAATAGTATAATCCTACTACTTTAATCTAGAAAAGAGAAGCAAACATAGTAACTAGTAAAAACTAGCTCCAAAGCAAAAGCGTGTATAAGAAGAACAAAAAATACAATGAAGACCTTTCATATGCAAAGACCTAAACGGGAGAAAAGCATGGTGAAGAGTTTTCAAAAAACTCAGTTTGTCTCGAGAATGTATAGAATGATGGATGAAACATGAACATGATTAATAAAATGAATCAAGTATAATTATGTTTCTAAGTCCTATCCACATCTTTCTCTTTGGGCTGTTGTGCCATAACACCATCACCATACGACAAAAACATGTAGAGAAAATGACAACAATGAATCAATTATGTTGAAAAAGGTAGGATCTTCGCAGCCAGTGAGCAAGAGTTCACACACAACTAAAATATACTTATAAAATCAATTCCATAAAACTTCCAAATAGTTCCGTTTTGACAGACATATTGACTTATTAATCACATAAACCCAGTCAAAAGTCGATGTTTGAATAACCTAAAATCTAAGTGTAAAACCCTGAATGTTATGACACGAATTTGTCACAAATTTCAAATGTTAAGCGGTGCGCCAGAGATCCAAAAAATAATATTAATTACTAAAACATTCCATAGCTCCTCCTAAGTTATTGAGATTTGTGCCAATCGAGAAAAGGTATGGGAGAGTACGGCTACATGAGTAATATATGTACTAGCATACTAATTTCCTCAATCGTACTCACCAAGAAGATCTGATATGTTAATCACTTTGAGCCCTCTATATACTATCCTTCATATATGCTTTGTAGGTCAACATTTAGTAATTCAGTCCTACAATCATTGTTTCTGATGCATATAATGGAGAAAAATAATCAAATTGTCCTCCCAAACACCATCTTTTATCTACAAACTAGTTTATGCTACAAAGCAAAGCCTTATTTGATAAACGTGGTAAGAAGCTCATCTAGCATTGTCTATAGGATGTGCGTCTATGAGTTGGCACAAACGTGCACAAACAAACGCTTTCCATAAGTTTAAAACGGTCTAATCTGGAGTGCCTTCCACACCACTATATCCTCACTAACGATTTCAATCCGATGAACAACTTGCTTCTTCTTGTCTTATCTATAACTCAATCCACCATAGATATCTACCCTGTTATAACACTCGAAATCCTACTTTCACTAATTTACTTTGCAAAAACAAATACAGTCTAAGTCAGCATGGTGCTAAACTTGCAAACATGTCAACATTGCTACATCTCCTGCATGACATACCAAATTCCGTATAATCTTAGACTACAGATTAAGCAATACTTCAATAATACGTGAATTAGATTAAGTTATGTTCCACATTCATGAAATTCATCACACGAAGCGTGTGACTATCAATTCATCTTCCATTTTAGTTCGAGTGTAGGTAGTTCTAACGTTCTCGAGCATTACGAATCATATCATATCTTAGCTTAATTCTATAAACTTCCTTTCTGTTGTAAATTGTCAGCCTATGTTAATATCTTCATTATTAAACTTGCAAGCATCTCGACATTGCTACATCTCCTGTATGTCATACCAAATTCTGTATAGACTATAGTCTTAGACTACGGCTTAAGCAATACTTTAATACTCCGTAATAGATGAAATATATTAAGTTAAGTTCCACATTCATGAAATACATCACACAAAGCTTCTAACTATCATATCTTCCATTTTAGTTCGATTAATCGTATCATATTAACACTGAAACAGTTCACTATAACTCGATTAATCCGTAAAATAAACAATTTCATACACTCAAATTACTAATCAATCTCAATTCATTTAAAATACTCAGAGATCAAAATCATACAAAATTAGGTCAAAAATTGATCAAATCAGCTCACCTTAACCGCGTGCCAGACGAGAAAGGATTCATGATTGAATCCGTTTGGAATCCACGCGATAGCTCGATCAGATCCAGATTACAGCAAAAACTAACTTATATATATACGTATATATTTATATATCTATATCTATTAATCTAGAAATTGAGTTGAGATCTGGAAGGAGGTCAATTGAATTACAGTAAGCTGAAGAAAATAGCAAATTGAGATCTGGTAATTGATTGATTGATCAGAATTGTGCCATTTTTTAGAGTGTTTGGATGTGTTTTGAAATGTTTTGTAAAAATGAAGTACTCAACTTGCAAAGTTTATCTCAAATTCTCAATGTAGTTTTCTTGTAGGTAAGTAAATGAAAATATAAGAATTGTTTTCCGATTATTATATTTTTTCAAGAGTTAATTACATAAATTATCGAAAAAATTTATCTTACATTATAAATTTCGTCTCTCAATCTAAAAAGTTGTATAAATTATCCATTTTAGAAACTAATTACCTTTTTCGTCCCTAAGATTTGCTCTAATTACGGATTTCGTTCATGAGGTTTGTCCTCAATTACGGATTTAGTGATGATTTATGTAATTAACTCTCTTTTTTTATAAATGATGTAAGGGATTGGATTTTTGTTTACGTGTAGTAGGGTTAGTTATTGTAACTTTTTAAAAGACAATATATATAATAGCAAAATATTTAAAGTTTGTTACAATTTTATGCACTTAACCTTTTTCCTTTTTCACTAAACATGTATAGAGTAGACGAAGGATTTATTGGTTTCAAATTAATTCAGGCGATAACGAGTTTTTAACTCAAATATATATATGGTTTAATCGGGGTATTCTAATTTAGCGAAGACACTAAGATTTGACGTGAATAGTTATGGATTATACTACTACAATGACCATTTAATCTTAATTTTAATTTAACTTAGATAAAAACATGCCAATTGCTATACCTTAATGAATATTAAAAGCTTTTACATTTTATAATACACGCTAGGGTTATCGTGTTCATGTCTAGCTTTCATAATCATACGTTATTCCAATTTTAAGCTAGGTAATATGCTTGTTCAAGTTGATATTGGGTGTGTGTAATAATGTAAAATTGGATGAATTATATTAAACTCGACTCAAATAAAATAATTAAAATAATGAAACTGAGAATCTGACTACACTTCGGTGTAATTCTATAATCATATTAAAACGGTTTAATCTTAAACCGAAACGAGAACGAAACTCAAAACTTTATCCAAATGTAATTCATTTATAAAAATCTTAAAGCTTTGTTGGATATAATAGACTCAGATTTATATCGTTTAAGTTATGATTTTTATACTATATAAATAATGGATAATATGTCATAACCTACGCATTCTATTATTTTTCATTTACGAGTTTTTGTTGTGATGTGGTAAAACAATTTGAAATTATATTCATTTTGCGTGATAGAATAGCATATCACCAAGAAAGGGAAATCTTTTTCATTTCGTGGTCTCACGAATATACATATAAAAGGGTTTTGTTCCATCATTCTTCATTTTTGAAGCATAGGATTATTTATAAATAGAGACGAATATTTGAGTTAATCCAAAAAATTTAAAGAAAAAAATGTTACAAAAGTTGATGATGATACTCTTCCATTCACATATTTATCCATATAAATACCAAGGCAATTAATTAATAACTATTTGTAATGTTTTCTCAAATATGAGATGTAATTAAATTTGCTTAACTTTTAACCATAAATTTGAATCCATTGAAGGAGCACAAGAATATTTGTCATCCATGATACGATAATTTAGATCGGTGCCAAACGGATCAAATCAACCAGTTGATGATATTTATTTCGATCAATCTCTACGAATATATTATTATTTTAGCAATAATAGTAGAAATCTTTTTCATTTTGTGGTCTCACGAATATCTATGTAAAGGGTTTTTGTTACATCATTCTTCATTTTTGAGGCATAGGATTATTTATAAAAGAAGACAATATTTGAGTTGATTAGAAGAAAAAAAAAATGTTACAAAGATTGATGATCATACTCTTTCATTCACAAATTTTTCCATATAAATATCAAGGCTATTAATTAATAACTATTTGTCATGTTTTCTCACATTATGAGATGTAATTAGATATGCTTAATTTTTAACCATAAATTTGAAGCCATTGAAGGAGCACAAGAATATTTGTCATCCATGATACGATAATTTAGATTGGTGTCAAACGGATCAAACCAACCAGTTGATAATATTTATTTCAATCAATCTCTACGTATATATTATTTTTTTAGCAATAATAGTAGAAAATGTTAAATTGATTGGACAATTTGGTAATATAAAATTTCTATTTGTGTTTTTAAACTCATTTGAGAAATTTATCATTAGTGAAAACCATGCAAAAAGGTATGAGTCATAAATAAAATGTATGAGTCGTTAACACCTAATGAACATAGTCAAATACTTTAACTATCTTGTATAATAGCAAAGATTTTCCTATTCAAATAATGTATTAGTCTAACGTGTTGTTCTTTTGAACCAAAAGTTTTTCCTATTAATCTGAATACCAGCTTTGAATAATTAGAGGTTGTCCAAAACTCTGAATCTGAATCAATATCCAAAACTCTGAATATGAATAATCCCCGTGAAAATCTTGGGCGTCCGAGAAGATATGATCTCCGGTGGCTGCCACCAAAATGGCGAGAAGAAGATAGAGAACAAGGAAGGGATGTTAGGTTTGGATTTTTTTGAGTGGGTGGCTGAAATAAAAATAAAAAAAACCTAACCAGAGATGAAAAAGAGATATTTTATGTAGGGTTGTATCAGAGGTAAAAAGAGGTTTTTTGTCTTTGGTTGAAAAAAAAAAAAGAACAACAAAATTTTTAAAACCTGTGACCGGGTCAGAGGTCAGAGCCCATTCAAACTTTTTTTTAAAAAAGAACAGTACCTAAGTCCGACCCAGGACGTTGGTCCGTATCAAGTCGTTTCATTATCTTTTTATAAATGGAAGCAAACAATAGCATTAGTGCTGAGTACGCATGAGTATCGTGGGTTTGCTATACAATATAATTCGTCAAACTAACATGAAATTCTACCTTTGATGTTCTTAGGGAAAATTTGTTTATGGAAGAGTATCATCATCAACCTTTATAACATTCTTTTCTTATAATCTTTTGGATCAACCTAAATATCCGCTTGGATTTCAACAAAATATGGATTCTTAATAATTTTGGCTTAATTAGGGTTAATAGAAATGGAGATCAAGGGTTAAACGAAAAAGATTTTCACCGGTGAACAACAAGTCGTCGGAAATAGGATGGTCAGGTGGATTTCGGGTATAAAAGGATTATATGTTTGATATAACTACTATAATTTCGAAAATGCGATTTTTGGTCAAGTTTTAAACCACATGGGCTTTATTTTATTTCAATCCATTATTCAAGAATACCACATTCTTTTAAAAGTACCATCCATTTTGTCCATATAACCCTTTGGCGTTTTGTCTACAAAATTGTTATAACATAAGTTTATATCTTTCAATCACTCATGTTTATAGATCTATACGCATAGACGGACCTTAATGGAGGCCCAAGGGGGCTGCGGTCCTTCCAAAGTTCGGGAAAATCGTGTGTTTTCACTACCTGAATCTGATGAATTATCAGTTTGCGGTGTGTTGTATGGACCGCTGCAGCGTTTCGACCCCGCTTAAAAATTTCATGTTCCGTCTATGTCTACGATTATGATTTCATCCTCTCCTTGCAAAATCAAAGGTCAAAGCGTTGTTTTCGACATTAAGGGAAACTTAGTGTATGAAAGATAATCATCATCAATGATTGAAACATACTTTTTGTTATGTAATATTACATTTTGATCTTTTGATTATTTATGTTTAAATTGTAAGGGTTTTAAAAATGGAGATCGAAGAGTGAAAAGAACAAAATTTCACAAAGGGAAGTTATAACATTTTGAACAACATCAATTACTTAAACAACGTTTTCTATATATTTTTTTTCACATGATAGTTTACACCATATAATATCATAAAAGCACTACGTTTGAGTTGTGTTTGTTATTAACACATACACACCAGCAACATATCTCACCATGTCATAATTTTATTCAAAACTTTTAGTTGTGTAATTGTTTGAGCAACGATTGATGGAGCTCAAAGGTTTGGGGTGTAAGCTAAATCGATACGAGCTCCTGCTAGAGCAGTGCGAACCTACTAAGCTCTTAGCGAGCCTAAGGTGGCGTATGATTTAGTTGTGTAACGTAAGAGAGTGCTCTTGAATGTGTGAGTAAAATGACAAATGGTCAAAATCGAATCAGATGACAATGATTGAGATGTTATTTATAGGCAATAGCAAGGTTTTCCTTTTATGGGCCCTGTACCATGATCAGGTCCATGACCCGTCATTTTATGACTAATGGGTATATGACGTAAGCCTCACATAAGCGTGACACTCGGTCAACTGGAGTCAAGGAGAACAATCTAGCCGTTAGTAGCGTTGACGTAAGTATATGAGCTTATGACGTATAGATTGTGCGTATGAGACAAGGGTAGCTTCCAAGGCGACCAGGGAGCGGGCCTTAGTTTATCGTGCACGGGGCACTTGGGTGTCGGACATGAGGTGTGCCGGGTTGGCTCTAAGGCGGCCCGGAGCGTGCCTTGGTTTATCGGACACATGGCACTTGGTGTCGGGCATGCTCGAGCCCGGACACGAGATGTGACGGGTATGCTCGAGGGCGGCCAGGAAAAGTGCCTTGGTTTCTCGAACACGTTCCGGGTATGCTCGAGGGCGGCCCAGAAACGTGCCTTGGTTTCTCGGACACGTTCCGGGTATGCTCGAGGGCGCCCAGGCACCGTGCCTTGGTTTCTCGGACACGTGTCGGGTATGCTCGAGGGCGGCCCGGAAACGCACAAAGCAGGTGACCAAGGCAGAGGATTGCAGGTCTCCCTCCAGGTATTTCTAAGTGCCTTGGTTTCTCAGACACGTTCCGGGTATGCTCGAGGGCGGCCAGGCAACGTGCCTTGATTTCTCGGACACGTTTCGGGTATGCTCGAGGGCGGCCAGACAACATGCCTTGGTTTCCCAGACACGTGCCGGGTAGGATCGAAGGCGGCCCGGAAACGTGCTCGAAGGCGGCCCGAAAACGTGCCTTGGTTTCTCGGACACGTGTCGTTGGTGCCGGGTAGGCTCGAGTGATCCGCCTAGGCTCCAGGGCAACCAAGCCGAGTGATCCGCCTAGGCTCAAGGGCAACCAAGTTGAGTGATCCGCCTAGGCTCCAGGGCAACCAAGCCGAGTGATCCGCCTAGGCTCCAGGGCAACCAGGGTGTGATCCGCCTAGGCTCCAGGGCAACCAAGTTGAGTGATCCGCCTAGGCTCCAGGGCAACCAGGGTGTGATCCGCCTAGGCTCCAGGGCAACCAGGGAGTGATCCGCCTAGGCTCCAGGGCAACCAATGAGTGATCTGCCTAGGCTCCGGGACAACCAGGGAGTGATATGCCTAGGCTCCAAGGCAACCAGGGAGTGATCCGCCTAGGCTCAAGCCCGAGCCATAAACTCTCGGTGACGGGGACTTGGTTGTCCGGTTAGCGACTAGGACTTGGGGCCATTTTCTCGAAAACGACCAAGGTGTGTCCGAGCCGGGTAGGCACGAGGCTGGCTTGGTTTGAGCTCGGGTGTAAAGTTGTCATCGAAATTTACTATCTAGTCGTTTTCGGTGTTGGGATTACACCTCAATAGTAATCACATAACCGGTTCTTTCTCACCTTTAACCAATTCCTAACAAACCGTTTATATCTATTTGTAAGTTACATCGATCCACAAACGGTTTATAACAAGTGGGAAGTCTTTTATCAAATTTGTGTTTAGGGGTTTTATATACTACGATCCATCGAATATATAAAATTGGTCCACAATACTTTACACACAGGTTACGAAAGAATCACACCTTGTTTTTCTAATTTAAACTTCTTATTAAATAGTTTAATTTAAACTTCTTATCATATTCCAATATATTTAAAGATATGTACGTGTCTTGGCACATCACGATTACTCTCTCAACGTTACTTGAATATAGAGTTTATTACTACATTTGAAAAAAAAAAGATATTTATTTCGACTTATATAACGAACTTATGAGTTTATAATAATCTAATAAACCCCGTACATAAACTAAAGAGTTAATTACACGGATGGTCCTTAACCTAATACCCAAATGGCACTTTCCGTCCTAAATTTTGGATAATTACATGGCTAGGCCTTTATTTGGAATCTTTGCACATGGACAGTCCTTTGGTCCGTTAGGGTTAACTCAATTCCGTTAGTTATATCATAATGACCAATTTACCCTTTTTGTCTTATTCGCAAAGGACCATTTTTGTAATTTTTGTTTTCTTTTTATTTATTTTTTTCTTTTTCTTTTCATTTGTCCCCCCATATTCCACATCTCGCCGCCATCCATCTCCGGTACTCCATCTCCTTCAATCCTCAATCAATTCATCAATCAAAAACACTCAATCACTTCAGTAAAAAAAATCAAATCAATTAACCGATTTGTGAAAAAATCACTTATGTGAAAAATTCCTTCGACTCATTCAGCCTCACAGTATCAACAGTAAACACAACCTCTCCACCCTCCCAACCACCACCCGTCACTTCCCCACAGTACACTGAACATTCACCGCCCCAGTTTCAGCCACAAGCTCAGTATCCGCAGTAGCAACAGAACTACTACTCTTCTGGCTATATTCCACCACCATGGGGGTCAACACCTGGATATTCCACCAACAATAACAACAACCCGATGCTTATGCTTCTTCCACTTATTCGGTGCCTTATGCATAGGGGGCCGCCTCCACATAATAGTGCCCCTCCTTCACAGCAAGTAAACTCCTCGTATTCAAATAATAATAATGTACGGGGACAGGGTGTTAATGGAGATGGTCTGGTCGGTGGGGCTAGTCAAGGACCGTTTATTCCTTCCTACAGATTATTTGAAGATCTTAATGTACTTGGCAATCTAAAGACAAGGGAATTTTTCATAGAAGTGATTTTTTCACAGATCGGTTAATTGATTTGATTTTTTTTAGTGAAGTGATTGAGTGTTTTTGATTAATGAATTGAATGAGGATTGAAGGAGATGGAGTACCGGAGATGGATGGCGGTGGTTTCCGGCGAGATGTGGAATATGGGGGGACAAATCTTTAAGGGTTTTAAAAGTTAATCGAAATATAAGTTTGGATCAATTGCAGAAGCTTCTTTTACATGCTCCACAATTGATGGAGCTAGGTACTGGAACATTTATGCAAGAACTCGTTTCGGGTCCAGTAACGGAGCTCAAAAACTCGTTCAGTAACTGTAAAAAATTAGTCACGCTTTCGGGTTTATGGGATGCTACTCCACTTTATCTCCCGGTTATTTATCCTGCTTGTGCTGGTTTGACTTTCTTGAATTTGAGTTATGCAACTTTGCAAAGCGTTGAGCTTGCCGGTCTTCTTTCTCATTGTAAAAGTCTTCGTCGGCTTTGGGTAAGTACCTTCATTATACTGTAGGTGACTTTGGGTAGCTTCTTGATACTGTAGGTGACAAGGGTCTAGAAGCAGTTGGATCCTGGTGTCCATTACTTGAAGAACTGCGGGTGTTTCCAGCTGACCCATTTGACCAAGAATTATTCCTTGGTGTCACTGAATCAGGTTTCGTGTCTGTTTCTCGTGGCTGCCCAAAACTTCATTATGTCCTCTACTTCTGTCGCCAAATGACAAACGCTGCTGTAGCCACTATTGCTCAAAACTGCCCGGATTTCACTCACTTCCGTCTCTGCATAATGAACCCGGGCCAAGTAGATTATATGACCAAGGAGCCAATGGATGAAGCCTTTGGTGCCATCGTCAAGACTTGTAACAAGCTTCAACGGCTTGCTGTTTCCGGTCTGTTAACTGACAAAACGTTTGAGTATATTGGGAAATATGCAAAAAATCTAGAAACACTCTCTGTGGCTTTTGCTGGAAGTAGTGATTTGGGGATGGAGTCTGTATTGTGGTTAATTGATTTGATTTTTTTTAGTGAAGTGATTGAGTGTTTTTGATTAATGAATTGAATGAGGATTGAAGGAGATGGAGTACCGGAGATGGATGGCGGTGGTTTCCGGCGAGATGTGGAATATGGGGGGACAAATAAAAAGAAAAAGAATTTTTTTTTACGAAAACGGTCCTTTGTGAATAAGACAAAAAGGGTAAATTGGTCATTATGATATAACTAACGGAATTGAGTTAACCCTAACGGACCAAAGGACTGTCCGTGTGCAAAGATTCCAAATAAAGGCCTAGCCATGTAATTATCCAAAATTTAGGACTGAAAGTGCCATTTGGGTATAAGGTTAAGGACCATCCGTGTAATTAACTCTAAACTAAACAAACGCTCTCTAAACTCACTCACTGCATTCCAATATTCCATCAATGGCGGCTTCATCTTCATCTTTTCAACCGATCATCGTCCTCCTTCTCATAAACCTAACCCTAGGTAACAAACAATTTCGCATAATTCATCATCTAATCTCCATTTTCACAATTTTTCTAACAAATTTTCTGTTAATTTTTTACAGCAATCGCCGTTAACAACAATAATATCATCTCCGATGACGGTTACACCGTCACTACAATACTTGACGGAAACAAGCTTAACGTAAACCCTAACGCCGTGATCGCTACGTACGGTTCATCGTCTGATCTCGTTGTCCTTGATTCTGTTAATAGTAGGTTTTATACGGTGTCGTTTTCGGATTCGCAAGGTATAATAGTCATCGCCTTATCAGTGTGTCGATTTCGCTTAAAATGTGTTATTAGTGATATTACATTTGCTTAATAATTCTGTTAATCTAGTTTATAAGGAGCTCGAGCACGAAAAGGAGCGTAAAATGTGTAGGAATTAGTTATGAAGCGTTTTTTCGAATTATTGAAGCTAAAATTGAGTATAGACTATAGATATATCATATATGTATATATGTGAAATGAGATACTATTGTATGTGTAATATTGTGTATAACTTCTTATAACTTGGAAACTACTAATGTGAAGTCGGTTAATGATGACGTGGCTGCCACATAAGCAAAAGAATGCAAAGTTTTTTTTTGCTTATGTGGCAGCCATATCATCTGTCATGTCATCATTTTATCATTAACCTACACCACATTTGTAGTTTAGTAAACTATTGATGTGGTGTTGGTTAATGATAACGTGGCTGCCACATAAGCAAAAAAATGCAAAGGTTTTTTTTGCTTATGTGGCAGCCATTATCATATGTGATGTTATCATTTTATTATTAACCGACACCACATTTGTAGTTTTGTAAACTACATATGTGGTGGTTAATGATGACGTGGCTGCCAAATAAGCAAAAAAATTGAAGTTTTTTTGCTTACGTGGCAGCCACATCATCTGTCGTGTCTTCATTAGCCGACACCACATCTGTAGTTTACGGATTATAAGAGGTCAGACATATACAATAGTAGCGGATTGGAAGTTTAGTACACACAATAGGAACTTTCGAATTACGGTATATACAATGGTAATTTGAGTATAGTTTGACACATTTTCCGAAAGTTAGCATGATATTTATTGTTTATGTTTTTGAGATATTTGTGCTCTGATGATGAAAATGAAATGATCACGAGCATGTAACCTTAGATGAAGTACGTGTTTTTGTTGTAAATATGATGCTACTCGAAAGGAAAATCTGCTGAGTCTAAATTTTGCAAATTTTAACAGTTCATGTCAGTCTAGATAGTTTAAACTAGTTCATTTACTTGAGAATTCAGATATAGCTCTTTTTCATTGCGTTAATTATTCACTTCTTTTTTTGAACGAAAGAGGGAGCTTTTGTGCATTTACGTATGTATGTATTGGATGCTGGATGTGTAATATGATAGTTTTTGTTTGCAGTGAGTGAGATCAAGAAGCTATCTGGTAATGGTAGTGCTGGGTACATGGACGGTGATCTGTTGTCTGCCATGTTTAATAAGCCCAAAAGTTTCACTGTTGATAAGAAAAACAACATTTACATTGCTGACAAGACCAACCACGTCATTAGGAAAATCAGCAAATCGGGTATATTGATATCTATTCATACCCAAATTTAGTCACAAGTACCTATGTTCGTTTATCATTATTAAAATCCAAGTTTTTCGAATGAGAATTCAGTAAATTATGAAATCCTTCGTTCTTAAATGTCGATGTTTGAACAAGGCTATTATTCGTAAGAGCAAAATTATATATACAAAATGATTGATGAATGTCTTTAATAGGTGTGACCACAATTGCTGGAGGAAATGTTCAAAAAACGGGCAAAGCAGATGGACCTGCTCAGAACGCTACGTTCTCTGATGATTTTGAGCTGGCCTACGATCCTCAAAGATGTGCGTTGCTGATCTCGGATCATGGTAATCAATTGATCCGTCAGCTTAATCTTAAAGCCGAGGACTGTTCCGGCAGCTCTTCTGGAACTGGCAAGTGTTAAAAATGTCCTTCAATTTTTAATTACACTGTTCTTTTACTTAGAAATATAATATGCTAATTTGAATTACATTTTCAGTACTGGGAGCAACCGCTGCTTGGGGTATCGGTATGGCAGTTGCTTGTTTAGTTGGCTTGATCATGGGGTTTGCTATCCGTCCTTATGTCCTCCCACATGTAAGCTTTTTTAATTATTTCACTACTGCTATAGTTCTTAGCTATACTACTTAAACCAGACCAACTTTTTGCTAGAGGTGGCAAAGCGGCGGTTTAGGTAACAAATCAAAATTGGTGTAATGGGTTCGGGTTTGTTTGACCCATCAATGTTTTTTTGTCAAATCATCTCCACGCGCATAATATAACTTTTTATAATCATATTCACACGCTAATTATTCATGAAAAGTGTTTTGAGTTAACCTGACTCGTTTTGACCGATACATCCTGCCCGTTTCTAAATGAACCAAAACGTTGACGTTTTTATGATTGCAGTCCGTATAACCAATATATATCTAACCAAACTCTATAGACAGGAAGCTTCAGGCCATTATCATCTCAGCGTGACATGGAAGCATTACCTAATCAATCTGGGGAAACAAGCGTTGACCTTCTACTTCGTCATGAGAAACGTAGTTGCTAGTCATAATAAACTCTACCAAGTTTTTAAGAAGGTTTTCATATTGACATTCTCTCAACTCTCCCTAGTTTTTGGCCTTAACATAATTAGTCCCCCACCCCAACCTACGCCTGTAAAATCCGTGTCTTTATTAGATTGTGATGAAGTACTCCCTACGCCTGCAAAATCGGTGTCTTTTCTAGATTATGATAACTTATTGAACAATGAGACCACTGAAACCCACGATTTAGTTGACGAATTAAAAGATTTAATTACTTTTGATGGTACCGTTAACCCTAAGTTATCTTTAGCTCAAGAAACTGCGTATAAAGCTGAAGAAAAGAATGAAGTTTTTCCTGAAACCGGTGGGAAGATGGATAAGCAAATATATGCTAACTTTGCGGGTTTTGTTGAAGGTAGTAAAAAAACTTCGTCGGTTGAATCATGGGAGATTAGTTATTAGTTTAGTCTTAGTTTGTGTGTTGTGGAAGATTGGATTGTGTTTGGAAGTTTGCTCGTCTTTTTCTTTTGTCTATTCCAGTTATGTAATCGTGATGAAAACCTAGAAATACTATGTATATAATATTATGTCTTTCTGTTGATCTACTTCTCATGGTTGCATAATTCCGTCAAGAGTAGTTATTGTTTATATAAAATGTGACTTTGGTTATATCATACATCGCGATGACATGGTTGTTTTTAACGTGTACGATAACATGATTGCCGGTGTGGTACTTGATTTTGTTTACGCCCTTTTATTTACTTATGTTTTATATATCGACTGTGTTGCAGCTTCTGTTCCTTTTTGTTATAAACAGTCTTGTTGGTCCCAAGTGCATATATATATCGTGTACAAGTCAAAATGGGTTCTGGCCAAAACAACTCTATCTTTGATCATCTGTGTCGAATTTTTTAGACGGGTTGACCCATTGGGTAAAGGACCTTTTCACCATGAAAAATAAAGGGTAAAAATCTCATTTTTCATCCTGCTGCACTATCCATACTGTATTCTTTTCCGCGTTATGGAGATCCTTTTTAAGTTTTTATTGTCTTGTAACTGTACCAGTACACAAACTCGACACAAAATACATATACACGAAAACATTGAAATTTAAATAAATACTAGTTTTACAACAAGACTTTGCGACATATCACGGCTTTGTAGTTAAAGTTTGTGAATTATCACCGTCATCTCATAACCCTAACTAATCAACTTAAACATTTTTGATTTTTAGATGAACTTGAGGAGTTTGTTTCTCCTTTCTAATCTTTAAAATGTTATATGTTGCAACTGTCGATATTTTCGTGGGTTAACACGGAACACGGGGGGCTACATGTTTTGAATTCACTGGTTTGATGATTATGAGAGGGTCTCCGATTCTCAAAGACCTGATAAGTACATATATGTAAATTTTTCGAGTGTTTTGTGTTTATCATTATGGTTATTCTTTTGTTGCTAACACTAGCTTATAACCCCTGATAAAGGCGTAACGTTGATAGAGATATCGTAATTCATACTTAATGCACACAAACATGCCGAGATCAAGTAGAGCAAAATGCTGCAAGTTCAAGTGAAAAACGAGTAAATATTTTCTTCTTAATATTTGCAAAACTTAACATAACAGTACTAGAAATGAGAGAACTAGAGAGAATTCACAGAAAAATTGGCCTTCAACAATGTAGCATGGACAAAGGACTTTCTCGTAGATTTGACTAATTTCTTGTTGTTAACCTGGGATATAATAATCGGCATTCCTTGATAGCGGAATATGGCCAGAGAGATTTAACGATGAACGCCTTGGTCCTGTCCTTGGAAAATGGAAAAGGCGAATGTAACGGAGGAACATATTTCATTTTGGAACATATAATTTTATTACAATTGAATGTATGTCCCTCCGTTACACACCCTCGTCCTTTTCGGGGACGGATCACGACCTTATATCGTTAAGCTCTCCAACTCTTGCCATGTTTCGCGATCAGTTAATTGGTTTGATTACTTTAAAATTTTGTTTTTGAATGTGTAGTGATTGTTGATACTATTATATTATCGATCTTATCTTTAACTTTTGAACTCGAAGAGCCTGGTAATATAAACGATTATTCGATAAATATCTTTTACTTGAATGACTGAAGATTGGATAATTGTATTAAAAATTTTACTCCACAAAAGTCTACAGAAAAACATGAACTTACAGGTAATGAAAAACACGTAATCTCACTCGATAAATATGCCCCCGCGTAGCTCCGCCACAAGTAAAACCTTAATAAATAAACGTCTAGACACTATCTGTAAAACCAACAACACGACTAAAAGGGAAACTTAGGGGTGTTCGAAAATCGTTGATAAGCTTATAGCTACTTATGGTTAGCTGCTTATTCGAAGGTGAAATAAGCAGTTTGAGAATTGCTTATTCAAACATCTTTGCTATTCGGGTAAAATCAGTTTTAACGGTTATTACAATATCGTTTCTTTATACAATTATATTTTCAGAAATTACTTTTTCTAATAATAAGATTCATAACAATAGACCGAGAAAAAGTATTTGCACATCAACGAGCCTAACCCTCCCAACCAGTTTTGATCCGTTAACCAACCCGTCCAACAAAATCATCCACTACCACCGACTCTTTTCAAATGCCACTAATACTTTATAGAACTTAGCTCCTAGGTTGTCTCTCACTATACGAATCAACTACTTCCGTGCTAAAAAAAACATTGTATCATTTCGGTCACAAAACAGCAACTTATCTGTTACTTAAAAACTAACCTCACAAAATTTGAAAGCAATAAAATCATAGAAATTCACGTGGACTTGACTCGTAGAACACCAAAACTTGATTAATGGCATCAAAAGATTCATCCAGAAGACGAAACAAATACCTAAAATGGTTTATAGATAGAGAAAACTGTACATGTTTTTTTCTTCTTCGTGACACTATAGCTCAAAAAACCGCATCAAAAGTAACCTGAAACCGAGCTGTTGGATTATTACTAGGTTTAGGATCTGAAGCATTCGCAAGTCCTGATAGCAATTTAACGACATCTACTGTATCGTCGAGGTAATATTTAGCTTTGCTTGGTTTTCTTCCGACTGTACAAGCAAATATCTCGGGAGACGAATTTGAAACGGTATTTGTTATGCTTTCGAACATGTCTTCATCTGATCGGTCATCTCCAATGCAGGTTATGAAATCCGGTGGTTCGCCTTTTTCAATCATGACTGAAAGAACTTTCTCCGCTACTAATCCTTTGCTCACGCCCTGAAAAATTAATTTGTAGTATTAGCTTTTGTGTTGTTTTGTGGGAAGTGTTTATGTTGTGGAATGAGTTATTGGCCGAGTCATTAATTATATGTGAATACGATATTGGTAAGAGGAGGGACTTTTAAAGAACGGTGATACCTGAGGTTTAACTTCAACTATGTGTCGGCCTCGTTTAACCAGTGCGGGCTCATTGGCAAGAACATTCTCTAAATGAACCATTAACTCCTTTGCTTGACAAGAACCAAAGTCAGGGTCCGCATCTTGATGGTGCCACACTAGACCACTGTCTTTGACCTCGATGGTTGAACCATCTGTAGATTCTCTATAAAGTTCCATCACAGGTTCCGCAATTTCCTTCCATTCAAGGTCTGCACCGATCAGACCAGGTTCCCAGTCCAAACTTTTACTCCACCTGTGAAGTAATAGCAATAACATTACATTTACACGTAAAAAAATGGACAAAAAAAAACTGCGTCAACCCAACCCGCTCAGTGTCGACCCGAATCTGTTTTAACGCATTACCGAACCTGGAATGTTATAATACCTTATGAAATATCCATGTTCAGCAGCTAAGCCTAGCCTCTGACACGATCCAAGCCACTCATTTAACGTACTTTTTCCTCTTCCGCTAACAATAAACACCGTATTCTTAGGATCATCACACAAAGTATTCAGAGTAGCAATAAGTTCAGGACTAGGAGTTTTCACAATAGACGAATGCGGAACGAGCGTTCCATCATAATCAAGAAATATCGCCCTTCTGTTTGACTTTTTATAAGCCGAAACAATACAATCAGGAGACAGTTTCCTAAACCCGGGAGACAAAGAAACAACTCTAAAACCTAAACCAAAACCAATACCCCAACAACGTTTATTATAATGATCTTTTGATGCTCTTTCCAAATCTTGCATAAAGCTACGAGCCCAGTAAGCCACACTATGAGAACTTACATATTTATAATGTTTCTCATGCCTTAATTGTTTCTCGGGTTCTTTCATAACTATAGCTGAATTTATAGCTACAGCTACTGATTCTATATCCCACGGGTTGACCCGAATAGCACCACTTAAAGAAGGCGAACACCCGACAAATTCAGACACAACCAACATGCTTGTACGAGGAGACTCTTCGACTTCCGGATTTTGTTTAAAAAAAGGTGAGTGTTGTCGGCAAACAATGTACTTATAAGGCACTAAATTCATTCCGTCTCTCACCGCGTTGACTATGCAACAGTCAGCCATTGAATAATACGCTGACTTTTCGTAACGAGCAACAGGTCGGTCAATTAGTACTACGGGTTGATAATCTGGTGACCCGTATTTCTCATTAATCCTGTTTAAAATCAAATATGTTTCGCTTTTTGCTTCTTGTACGTCTTTTCCAGCACTTCTCGCAGGATTCACGATTTGGATTAAAACCAATTTACCTTGAAGCAATGGATACATTTGTAGAAGATATTCAAAGGCTAATAATTTAAGACTTAGACCTTTAAATATATCCATGTCATCGACCCCAACTATAATCTTTTTACCTCTAAAACGTTCGGCTATTTCTTTAACTTTTTGTAGTGTAATTGGAAGATTCAAAACCGACTCAAGCCTCCCCATATGAATACCCACAGGAAGTATTTTAATATAAACTGTTCTACCAAAGTAATCCAGCCCGATATGGCCTCGTTTGGATTCATAATCCAAACCCATCATTCTGCTGCAACAAGACAAAAAATGTCTAGCGTAATCGAATGTATGAAATCCGATTAGATCACAGTTGAGTAATCCTTTTAAAATTTCATCTCTCACAGGTAGAGTTCTGTATATTTCTGATGAAGGAAACGGGCTATGCAGGAAGAAACCAAGTTTTACTCGATTACAACGGTTTCTCAAGAAGGTAGGTAGAATCATGAGATGATAATCATTAACCCAAATGTAATCATCTTCTGGATTAGCAACTTCCATAACTTTATCTGCAAATATTTTATTTGCGGAAACGTACGCTTTCCAGAGAATCCGATCAAACCGGTCAGCATGATCCGGGCACATAGGAAGCATGTAATGAAAAAGAGGCCACAGTTGATGTTTACAAAACCCGACGTAATATTTCTTATAAAGGTCGTGAGGAAGAAAAGTGGGAACACAATTGAAATCTTCTAGAAGCTTTTGAGCAACTTCTTCTTGCTCACTAACATCAACTTCAACTTTTAACGAACCGATATAAACCACCTCACTTTCAGGAGAAAACCCGTCTTTCAATTGCCATAACAGTGAATCTTCGTCAAAACTAAAAGTCAGTTTTAAAGTGTCCGGGTCCCGCTGAATATGTAAAGGTAACATATTCGCTACAATGATTTTTCTCTCTCGACTACCTGATGAAGTTTTATCCGAATCGCCTTCATTTTTGTCTTCTACACCAGCAATGATTCCAGGCATGGTTAGAACTCGAGGAAGAGCTCTAGGCGTTTGTGGGATATCCAACAGCTTATCAGGATCTAAATCCAAAATGTTTGCATAAGATTTTGATGCCATAATCTGTAAGTAGCATTATCCACATAATCATACAATAAGTAAATAAAAAAAATGTTTGCATAAGATTTTGCTATCACGAAATGTATCGAAATATTAATTACCATATAATATTTCGTTGTATGCAAAAGAAAGTATAGTACGTGATGAACAGTGAACTACTACCGTGACTAAATAAATTACAAGAACTTATAAGCATATACAAAACCGAGACGTTTGCATTAAAAAGATGGTTAACTTCTATCTAAAAATCAACATTCGATTCTAATGCCAACTGCAATAGTAACTAGTTTCAAATTTCAAATAAATGTTCGACTATTCGTTAACAAGTTGTATTTGTTATTTTGTTGACCGTTTTTATCACCCAACACAAATAAAAAAAGTTGGATCTTAACTCTTAAAACTTACATTTACAACGAAACCAGTACTAATTTGGCATATCAAATATACTAAGCCTTCAAGCTTATTATAAAGCAACCGATATTTTATTTACAGTTCTAGTACAGGATCACAAATATTGAGTCTTTCGGATTACATATTTTAACTACTTATACCGAATTGCAGATTCTAAATCGCAAAACGCAACTGTATTTTAGCTAATTTTAGAAAACATGTCACTTCTGTTAATCACATAATTTGGTGCTTACTGCTAAGCTTAAAAGCACTTTTTTAAAAGCATTTTTTTAACCTTTCAGCAGTTTATCTTTTTACCTACTTATCGCGTATTTCATATTTTAAAACGCAAAACGCAATAACATTCTATAAGGAAATAAACACTTCTGTTACTCACCTAACTTAGTACTTATTTTAAACACACTTTTTTACCAGCAATTTTAAATATTCAATTTCAAAATACATTACAAATTTTTACTAACTTTTTCACCATTTTTTTAAAACCTTTTTACAGTAAAAAAAATAAAAATAAAAAAAATAAATGGCTGTTAAAAAAAATCTATATCAAAATGATAATTTCATGTTTTAAACTACACAAAACACACACAATATACATGTTTAATTAATTTAATTAATTAACAATCAATTATTAAAAAAAGTTAATAAATACTAAATAAATAAATTCATAATTAAATTTTATTTAATCAAAAAAAAAAAAATACATCAAAATTCCACCTAAATCAAAACAAATTCATACCTAATAACTCACCGATCTTCAAAAAATCCTGCGAAAAAAAATTCACATTAAATTCATCATTTTCATATTTTCATCAGCTCAAAATGAATCAATTTCATGTATAAAAACTAACGGTGTATTTTAGCAATGGAGATCCGTACGGCGGTGACCGGTTGACCGCCGGCGTTATACCGCGGTGATAGATATAGATATAGATATATTTATATATATATATTGATCTGTGTTTGTGTGTGTGTGTGTGTGAGAGAGAGAGAGAGAGAGAGAGAGAGAGAGTGGGGGTTAATATTGAGAAGATGAAGAGAAAAGGATAAAGTTGACATTTTAATTTAACTATGGTTAAGTTAAGATATTTAACTATGGTTAATGGATTTGGATTGAGTTTTGGATGTGTGAAGTTACTATAGTGCCCTTGTATTTAGCTATGTAATAAGATATTTTTTTTTATTTTTATTATTTTATCATTTGGATAAGATTATGATTTATCAAACATGTGTTTCTAAATTTGCATTTTAATGTTTCATACATCTTGTTTCTATTTTTGATAAGGTTTCTTTTAGAGAGATAAAAATAATTGTATTTATAGGGTTCAAAACATTTAGAAGTGTGTAGAAGTTATTCAAACCAATAAAATTGATAAACTAAATTGGAACCATAACGAAAAAGATCAAGGTCGGTCATGTTCGTTTAATTTTGGGTCCATGTTTTGTTTGGGTCTGATTTGGTCCAAAACATCATCCTCTTCTTTGATCTTAACGAAACAAAGTGTTTGGATAAAAAATTACACTTAAATAAATGAGGTTCAGTGTCAAGGCTTTGGATCGATATTGAATTGACACCCAGCCATTATTACACGGTCTAATAATAAATATAGTTTATTTGGTTTCAATTTGGTCTCGGCTAAATCCTTTTTGTAACTTGGACAAACATTAAAATAATCATATACATAAAGTTTATAACATATATAATCATTTATACCCAAATTATTATCATAAAATATCGAGAGCCATTACGTATAAAATACAAGAATTCTAACCTATAAGACTTTAATATAAAACAAATTTAAATTTTGTATATACCCTAATTGTATTTTAGTTGCAAAGACAAACCAATGTAGATTTTTAAAATAACATTTTTTTTCACAACAATAATTCTTTAATGGTTTTACTTGTATGTTCTATAAGATATCATATGAATATCATGGATTAATTTGGACTTTTTTACTTTAAAATTAGGACATCTTACTTACATTGAAGCAAATAGGCAAGATTTGTGTTTGATATTTAAAATAATAAACAAAATTATCTCCTAACCATGCCTTTTATATTTTTAATTTATTTATTGAATTAGGTGCCCACACACAAATAAACTATTAGATGATTAAATAATTAATACTATTCATTAACTAAATAAATAAAATGCATTAGGTCGATTGGACACTAGTTGGATTATATATTGTCATTGACCAAGCTTTAAACCAATGAGATTAGGCACACCCACTAGTATTAGAAAATAACTTAGGATAAAATTAGTTGACATGCAACTTTTTATATAAATTTTATTGTTGTTTTATTATTTTATTTTATTTTATTTTTCAGTATCAATAGAAGGAGTATTGTGAACTATCTCCTTTAAAAGAAGGAAGAATGGATCCGAAAGAATACATGGACAGGTAAAATAAGCCCTTTTTTTATAAAGTTGTTCTTTTTGTAACGGCTATGTTAGTGATTTGGGACCACATTGACATCCAATTGGACAGTATGCAACCCACGAATTTTACACAAAAGTTAGTTATCTCCAAATAAAGTTGTTCTTCTAATGAGTCAAAAAGGTTTAACTTAGTTATAATGGGATTAGAATTTTAAAACTATTAAAACCATTATTTATAAAATATATATTTTATTTTCTTTATAGTACAAATACTAATTGTTTAAATTTAAATTTAAAAAAAAAATGACAGCCATAAAATAGATGGATGTTTGTTTCTTCCCCACAAAACGTGTGAACACTAACCCATTTTTTCTTGGGTGTATAATTTAATGCTCCCAATAAATAACTTTTTATAGATTAACTTAAAGATATAAAAAATATAAAAATAATAAATTACATTGGACAACTCTATATGTATAGGTTTCGTAAACCCTAACTATATGTTATATATGTTCCATTTGTTATGATTTTTAGCTCACTAGTTTAAAAATGTTTTTGGAATAAACATACAACACTAATACTAATTCTTACGTTTATGTATGTCAAGAGTTAAATTGATAACTTTTTGATTAATAGATCAGCCATATACTACTAAAATATAATCTTTTCAGTTTATACTGAACGTTAGCAATAGTGTAGCTTAAATCATGTAAATGTTAAATTTACCTGTGATTTTAAAATTTGATACTTTTTAGTTAAAAACATCAAAACTCTATCAACATCTCATAATTTGCCGCTATCTTTTTCAATAAGTCAAAATAGAAAATTTGAAAGATCATCATATATTTCTAAAGATTTGTAGGGTTTAGCTAAAAGATTTTCTTTATAACATCATTAGTCGTAACCTAATAAACTAGTGAACATAGAGGTTTGTTTATCCTGATTATCAACAATCGACAAATTTCTTAACTCATATATATGTAACTTAGTAAGTATATCTTGATGATCATTTGAAACATTTTATCACTAAGTTACATATTCATATATTATTAAGGCACTCACAACCATACCAAAATAAAAAATGTGTTATGTTTATGTCACTATAAAACATACAATAAAACAAAATCAAAAATACCCATAAACCGTAACACAATACTATGGGACCTATCGTTATTTTTGGTTTTTCTAAATTTTCTCATCGTTTATGAATTAACAAAAAAAAAGTTCGTCATTCATGTCACAAAATCGTGAAGACAAGCTCATTAGCAAACACGGCCAGCCATGACGACGTTATGAAGTCCAAACACATCACAAAATGAAGTATCCACAACCAATGGCATGAATGTAAATTTATATTATTGTGAATTTCCAAAAGAGGATAATGAAGCAAATATAGCTCATACCATTTTCCACATCCACCCACCTCACTTTGTACGGATATTAATTACTTATCAAATCCACGTGTCCCACCACTATTAGTGGGTCCTACTACAACGAATCATATCATGACACGTCATTTTAAAGTCGTTCCAAGTCAACTTTTTTTAGGATATCTTCTGTCAGGTTTATAGATACCCCAATATTACACCTTCATCTTTTCATAAATGTTAAAACACTCCCTCATCTTTACTTGGAAACTTTTCAAATTCTATAATCTTGATTAAACATGATAAGATGTGTTTTTATGAAAGTCGATAATATCATTAACTTAAAAAAGATAGCAAGATGTTATCTAAAGTGATCTGGCTGATACCGCATACGATGATGAATTCATTGAATAGACTTTAAACTATTATAACTACATATATAGATAAACTCGAGACGAAATAAGAGAGATTGAAAATCCAACATTCTAAGATACATCCTAGACAATCAAACATGACAATATGTTAATGTGACTTTAGTTTGTTAAATCTAAATTGTTGATTTCACAAATATATTATTATTTACATCAACAGCTTTTTATGATTGGTCAAAAACTAAATAAATTTGTTTCACAAATTCAAATTGTTTTAGCCATTTCTTCTTGTTAGAACACGAGTAACTTCACTTAGATGAACTATTTGTAATGCCTAAATTTATCAAACCAATTGGATAACAACACTAATTCTACAAAACATTTCTATCAATTTATAGTTAAGACTTAATGGTAAGATATCCTTGGCACAATGATATTTAAATAACTTTAAGTTGTCTTTTAGAAAGAGAAATAAAAATCCACCGTAGATCAAACACATAATTTATACATATTTTGCATGTTGATGTAATACTTGTTTTCTGAAAGAAGAAAAAAAATGAAAGATGATATATAGGTCTAAAATATAAACCTAAAGAAAAGCCTAATCAATACATTGAATGACAATAATTCCAGTAATTCTTTTTTCTTCTCCTAACCAGTCAATTTCTCAATGTACTAATCAAATGTTTAGGTTGATTTTACGCTTATATAATTAGATCTTTTTATCATTTTTCAACAAAAATATAGATCTCACATATCAAAAGTTGTTATATTGCCACATGTACTTAAAGTAGATATAGTATGTAGTAGAAACATAAGACCTTTATTTTGTTATTTTACAACCAACACATGTTAATATAAAGTTAATTTTACCATATTGCTAACAATTTTCCATCATTGTATAATTTCCGATAAAATTGTGCACATACTATTTTGTTAAAGATAACATACATCAAATTCATGTGTTGTTAAGTTTTAACGAAAATCAATCTTTGAATTTCACTTGTGGAAGGTCAAGTCCGATACACACAAGTTACGTGTCTTGTAATTTGTGTGTTGTTAACTGTTTTAAGATAATTACGTTTTTACTCTATAGATTTTCTACATCACATATATTCTTAAATACATTTAATTGTACGTAGATTTGCAAGTTTCCCTACATGTGGCTCGTCCGTGCTTTTCTATTCCGAAATAAACCGCATAGAAAATACTTAACCTGAATAAGTAAACAGCTTAAAAAAGCCAAGCTTTCGCCTCATACGGCTTCTCTGGGAATGGATTTGGTTCAAAAGTTACAAGAACTTATTACTTTAGGGACTAATTATGTACAATAAACAAAACTAGTAATGTGAGTGGTGAATTTTGAGGAGAAGGGTTGATCCACGTCAGTATCTGACACGTGATAGACATGTGAGTAACAACTGGAAATGGGACCCAGTAAGTAAGAAAAGAATATATGATCTTATCAAGAAAAAGGTTTAGGGGTAAATTGGTAAATTTAGTAAGTAGTGTGGGTCCGACTTTATCCAAAGAGCCGCATTTATCGGTAGTAGGTTCTGGAAAGAGGAGGTGGCGTGTTGGAATTGAAGATGATGTGGGTCCCACAAATTTACAATGGGTTGTATACATATCTAATGTATTCGGTTTCATTTAACGGACAAAACTAACGAAAAATTGACGAAAGAATAAAAGAAAAAAAAATTAACAACTTTTCTAAAAAATTGAAAAAAAAGGTTTAAGCACAATATCAACGGATCAGATAGTCATGAATTTTTTTATTGAAACTTAGGTCTACAAGATAATATATAGGAAAAGTTATTAAAAAATATATATTTTGTAAAATATATTTCAAAATTAATTATTATATTCGTAAAAAGTTCTTACATCTTTTATTTTGTAACGAGAATTAATGTGACTCGCTCCATATTCTTTTTTGTAAGTGAGACGTTTAAATTGAGTCATGTTTTAGATTCACATACTTGCATAATGTATTTCTTGAGCTATATTATTATGTTGAAAAGAAGTGGTTTTAATTGTATCACGTTTTCGAGCCATTTTGACACAAATTTAATTCTCAGGATGGAAAGAGTAGCACGAGAAATTTTCGCAAATTTTATTATTATGATTATTTTCGTGATTTTCTCTTACATATATAATAAATAAAAAAAACCGAGTTTCGATTTAGTCTAACTATTTGTGAACATTTAATTATCATGTTATTTGTAGTGAAATATTTATATATCTATAATTCGTGTTTTGCGATGTTATGTTTTCAAGTGTGCTTAATAATCCATTGCCCGATGAAACAAGTTTGAAAAACTCTCTTTGTAGCTATTATGAGATTATCGACATATATATACTCATTTGTAGGTTTAGGTTTTCCTTGAGGTATGGTTTGCAACTAGAGATCTCAAAATCGAAGGAGAAACTAGAAAATCCAAGTAATCGGCCGGGTTCGGGGCAGGTTTACGGGGACGGGTATGGTATTGAAACTCATTTTCTTAACCGGGGCCGGGTACAAAAACGATATTGAATGGTCCCCACACTCTTTGCCTGAACCATACCAAAATAGACTACCCATACTAAACTCAAACGGTATTTCTAATGATATTCAACATAAGTAATATTCTATTTATTTATTAATACTAATATTTATATTAAAAAAAAAAAAAGAATTATCTATTAATTTGTAATTACTAATATTGACAAACTATCATTTATACCGGATTATTTAATAAAGATATAATACTTTTATTTTAGAAATTAAATGTTATTACGTTTTATTTAGTGTTGACATTAATAAGTTTTTATTTACAAACATAAATTTGCATTTAGTATTTTTTTTTTTTTCTGTAACCACTTTTTAGCTTTTATATAAATTTGATTTCTTCTTTAAAAATAAACGGGGATACTCGATCCTCACGAGGAAACCCACAAAACTGACGGGCTTTTGTAAACGGGGGCCCGATAGCTATGGAAGTCGGTTTTGTAAACCCGAACCAAACCTGTCCCGTTGTCATCCCTATTTGCAACCAATAGTTTTAGTTAGAGTGCTAGACCAAGTTACGAGTTAGAGTAAAAAATAAAGTTTTAGTTCAAATCTGGAGTCGAAGTTTTATATTTTTATCTTTTTGAACAAGTGTATAAGCCTGTATTCAATAGACCTAATATTAATAATTTCATTAACATACACTTCAACCATTTCCCCGTTAGAATTTTTACTAATTTCATGTTGTTTTTTGGCTTTAATGTGCGACAACTTTTCGACATTTTTAATAACCGGACCGTTAAGGTTTTTAACCTTATCACATGATAATATTTATAATTAGTTGAATATGTTTGAAGAATGTTCCATATAAAAAGTGAAAACGATAAAGAGATAGGAAAACTTAAGTGTTGGATTTGTGAAACGAAAGCCATGTTTTTATTTGTAAAGTTGCAATTAGAAGGATTATGAAAGATGAAGTAAAAATTGCTCGAGTATTGAATGAATTCATACATGTTTACATGTGCTTAATTTACTTATGTAGATGTGTAATTTTGGTATATATATACTTTTACTCCAATTTGGTTATTTCGGATTATACAAATCAAGTCGAAACACAAATATAGTTTTCTAAAATGAATGAAAACTTAATCATCGGTGCTTAGGTATGTAGAAATATATAATACGATAATGAGATCGTACGATTTTCCATTTATATTTGACCTTTTAAAAATTCAACAAAGAATGATTAAAACAAATTCCCATAATTTTTCATTTATATTAGTTTTCGATCTATAATAACGAAATATTAATAACAATAATAATAATAATAACAATAATAATAATGACTAAATGCAACAATCCAAAACCTTAATAACTTATTTTATTAACTATAGATTCAAAGTTACATATCTATCCACATTTAAGTGAACTAGTTGGTCCAGAAAAACATCTCAACTCATTTATTTTTCCATCAAAATCATTAAAAAAAATAGCAATATACTCGTCACCCTTTTTGCCTTTCGTCGTTTCTTTGATTATTAACTTGTACAAATTACCCTCTGTACCGAGATGAACCCACCTAGCATACGCTTTAACCAATTCCCCTTCGAAATCTTTGCTAATTTTATGTTGTTTTTGAGCTTGAATAAGCGACATCTTTTCAACCTTTTTAAGAGTGGGTTCGCTAAGGTTTTTAATTTGATCCCATTTGTAGCTACTATATGCTGAAGATGTATGACAAATGGTAGAGAGCAAGAAAAAGAAAGTGAGAAAAATAAAAGATATGGTAAGGTGATGGATTTGTAAATTAAAAGTCATTTTTGGTATTGTAAAGTTTCAAATTGGATGAAGAAATGAAGTGAAAATGTTTTTGGTATTTAAAGACTAGTTATTTAGATGTAATTAATATCTTGTACTAGTAATTTTATTTTATTAATAAAATATTTTGGTATATTATAATATATTATATAATTTTGTATAATATTACATTATCTTTTAAAAGAATATTACATTATAACATTGGAAATAATACAATATATGATTCTTAAAGTTTAGTTTTATATATATAATAGATTATTGTCCCGTCATAACGCGGAAAAAAAATAAAAATTGAATCATAAATTTTATTTTTATGTAGATTTTAATTTATTATGAAAAAAATGTTATGTGTATAATAATATATATAGTTTTACGATTATACACATGTTGTTTATAGTTATAATAACATATACACTTTTACGTTTATACACATGTTTTGATATTTTGTATTAGGAGATTTTAGAATAATAATAAGTTAAATCATAGTCCAAATTGAACGATTCTATAAATAAATTATAGTTATGTGTTTTTATTTTAGTAAAGATAGAATGAAAGAGAGAATGTAAATTATATATTATAAGTGGGTGTAAAATGAAAATAATCTTTGATGACTTAATATGATCTAACGGCAGACATCAAATAAGTTAACTCATCCAAGGAACATTAATTTGTCATGTGACATTTAAGGCTCCACTTTTATTATATATTAAATGAGATATCGTTCACTATTTAGGGGGCGGTTGTTTCAAAGTGAGGAATGTGAAATGGAATGGGAAAAACAATGAAAGAGGGGTTAATCATTATCTAATGACAAACCAACCACCATCAATGATTATCATTACCATTGATTAACCCTTATTAACCTCAACCAAGCACATCCTTAGTAACTATTGAACCTTTGGATCTCGCAGCTTCACGTTGTTAGCTATACACTTAATGCATCACTTTATATATTTATTTATTTATTGTACTACCTTTTTGGATTTTTTTTTTTTTTTTTTTTGATTTTCGTTTGTTTTCTTATAGTTTTAATCTTTTGACTACGTCCTTTTTTTTCTTATTCAGTTTATAAATTTATGTTTGGTTTGGTTTTTTATTTTGATTATTTATTTTTATTATTATTAAAGTTAAGGGTTTTCTTTTTCTTTTTTTTTTGTTTTTGTTTTTTTCTTTCTCTTTTACGTTATAAATCAATTTTTATTATACGATCATCGTTGTTAATTTCATCCCAATTTATATTTAAACTATTTACGTATTCTTGAAGTTTTTTTTCCTGTATATATGTTCTATTTATCACAGCGCAATGCATGAGCATAAATTTTTCGTTATTATAATATATGTTTTGAAAATAATTTTTTTCTTATATATATTTTAATCAATGATTTTTTTTTAGTATATATAATATATCATTGGTAAACAGTGTAATAAAAGTTTAATATATAAAGATGAAATTTTATTAGTGTTAGCTTTTTTTATCTCAATCAATTTGAAAACCCGAGATTTCAAAGTCGGTAATGTTACTAATTCACTTTATGCTTCAAAAAAATGTCTAAGAAGTGAAACCAAGACCTAATAAGATATTTGAAATGAATAAATTATTATTTATTATGTTACACGTTATATTTGGATATTAAAGACATAAATTACACGTAGAGTTTGAAAACTCTGTGTTTAGTTGTAGAATTTTTTTTTCATTTCTAATTTTCTTGAAAAGTGAAAAAAGAATTAATCTCTGAAAGTTTTAAAGTTTTTAAAAACAAGTTCAAATGGTTTTTTCACTCTGGAAGTGTTCAAAGTTGTAGAAAACTAGAATTGTTTTTTAGAAAAGTTTTTATGAAAAAAATAGAAAACTAAAAACATGTTCAAATGTGTTTTTTTCAAAATAATTTTCTACGAAAACAGAAAAGTCCAGTTTTCTAACTTATAATGATAATTTGGAAAACTCATTTTTATAGTTTTCTAACTATTTTTCATTTCGATAATAGAATTTCGTTTTATTTTCCACTTGCAACTAAACAGGTTTTCAAAAAATTTCAAAAGTTTTCTAGAGATAAAAAACTACTTGTTTTCTTGAAAATTGAAAATCAAAAAGTAGAAAAAAATTTCTTTAACTAAACGCAACATTGAATTCTTGTTTTTCAAATGGTAGTTAAATGTGAAAAACCGCTCTTTTCCGTTTTTTTTCGAATTTTTTTGCCAAAAATATTGATTTGAACAATTTTCTATTTTTCTAGATTTCTTAGAAAATTTGTTCCAGAAAACACAAGGAATTTTTCTTAACTAACACCTTGAGAGTTTGAAAAGTTAAAAATTTTTAAGTGACAAAATAAAAATTTACTACATTTTAACTATCCATAATAAAAATAGAAAATAATTTAGTAACAAACATAGCTCCGTTTACTATTTTTTCGTACTTTCTTCTCTTTACCACGCGATAGGTCAGCGAAGCGTGAGCGGACGCGAAGAAGGAAAGGCCAAAGACTTCAGTTTCATGTGCATTTTATGCCACTATCAAAGATTCTTCACCAATAACAAATCAGATTCGTTCAAAGAGAATCCTTCAACGACAAGCCAAACCAAAGAGCCAATACACCAACAACCAAGGAACGTGAGTGGTTCTAGAAGATGTAGTCAGTAAGCTCTCACTTATCTTCTTCATGTACGAAAATAGATAGATAAGAAAAGATGTCAACCTCTCTTTTCTCGCGAAACACCCACTTAATGGGGCTACTTGAATCGAAAGACAACGACAAAAGTGAAAGAAGGAGGTCTCTTTCGTTGAGTGTCCCAATGAGCCCGTAGACAAGGTCCTTACTATTTTCACGCATGACATGAGATATAAAGTTTTACAATTATTCTGGAACAAAAAAAATATAATACCGTATTCTTTCATTTTCACCGGCTTCAATTTTTTATTTTCCTTCTAAGAGAGAAAAAAGAAAAAAGCTAATTATATCTTTTCTAACATAATCAAACCCAACCCAAAACCCAGCCCAATAATTCCCCAATCTCATTAAAATTAGGGTTCTTAGTTTTCCCCAATTTCATTTCAATTTATTCAATCTCATCTCAAATTCCCCCAATTTCTTCATCCAGGTAATCACAATTCACCTAAATTCAATCATTTCTTATATTTACACTCCATTTAATCAATTAACTTTTGTTTTTTAACCTTAATTTTGATTTTTTTATTGGATCAGTGAATTACGATGTCTCGTGTCTACGTTGGAAATCTCGATCCACGAGTCTCAGAACGAGAACTTGAAGATGAATTTCGTGTTTATGGTGTTTTAAGAAAGTACGTTTTTTTTTTTTAATTTATTAAATTTATATTTTTGGCGTAAATTTAATGAATTTTTAATATATTAACTGATTTTTGTTAATTTTATAAGATTTTGATTATGAATTAATTTTATTTTATTAATTTTATTTATATAATATAATGTAGTGTGTGGGTAGCAAGAAGGCCACCTGGTTATGCATTTGTTGAGTTTGATGATCGAAGAGATGCGCTCGATGCTATTCGTGCATTGGATGGTATTGTTTCGTTCTTTTCGTTTCGTTAATACATTTTTGATCAAAAACATGTTAAATGACGAATAATTTAATGTATAGCATGATCATAACTCTTTATAAATACGTTAGTAATATAAACGCAAGGCCATTTTGGTCATTAAAGATATATTTTAGAACAAAATTGGTATAATGAAGTAATGGACACATATCGTTTTACTTGTTATTGCATTGATTGCGGTTTTGTGTTTATCTTTTTGTCTGTTGTGTTATATTTTTATCATCATTAATATGTGGCTACTATTATTTTAATATACTCAGGGAAGAACAGCTGGCGTGTAGAGCTCTCTCACAACTCAAAAGGAGATGGAGGAGGCCGCCCACGTGGCGGTGGCGGTGTTGGTGGCGGCCGTGTACGTGGTGGTGGTGATGACCTGAAATGTTATGAATGTGGCGAGCCTGGTCACTTTGCTCGTGAGTGTCGCTTACGTGTTGGTCCTCGTGGGTTAGGAAGTGGGCGTCGTCGTAGTCCTAGTCCTAGACGACGAAGGAGTCCAAGCTACGGGCGTCGGTAAGTGAAAACATCTTCTTTTATTATGTTATGTATGCAGATTGATCACTTTTTCAGCTATGATATATCAAGTGAAATTTTTCTGCTAACTGTCTATAATATACTTGGAGTATTTATTTGACACAGCCGTTTTAACATATTTGTTGCTTTGTAATTGGGTTGGAACATTTTATACGGAAGTATACATATTGATAGCAGATGCGTAGCTTTTATTAAGAAACATGTGTATGAAGCGTCAAGTAAATACAAATACTCTTTCCATTCAAATATTAGTTTAAGGGTATATCGAATAGGAGATTTTAGAACTATTCGTCGTCTAGACAACTGATTAATCGCCTTGTATCCATATACATACTGTGTTTATCATATTAGTTATTGGTTACAATGATTTTTATCTGACTAGCTAACACCCAATAAATTATCCATGGTTATCCAATAATGTATTTTCTCCACTGTTGACTCTGAATGCGTATATATGAAATAAAGAGGCCGTTTTCCGAGGAACCAAACTTATCATGCGGAGAGGCATACATGAATTGTGGATATTGTTAACGAACAAGATAAATTATGAAATTTACTTCTTCATTTTAAAGGATGGATGTATGAGTTCTACTTTTGAATGCCTGCTATGTGTACTTTATTTTTAAATTCGTTATTTGTTGTACTTGATGTCCTGAAATGGATGCATGCGTGCTCCTTGAACATAATCACATATTTATCTTTAGTAACATGGTTATTAAAATCGTTGGCATGGGCTGTGCATGTAATTTTGTGTTCTTTTAATTTGTTTGGTTTACAGGAGTTATAGTCCTCGCTACAGTCCTCGTGGGAGAAGGTCTCCCCCACCCCGCCGTAGTATTTCGCCTCGTAGAGGCCGCAGCTACAGCAGATCGCCTCCATATCGCCGTGCCCGTCGTGATTCACCTTATGGAAATGGGTATGCTGTCTCCCTATGTTACACGTTTTAAATTTTATTATAAATGAATGTATATAAATTTTTTTTTTTTTTTGCAGAGTGTAAGATGGTATGAAGAATGATGAATGGATGGCTGAACGTTGATGAATGGTACTAGACTAATAGGGTAGCTCTGCATTAGGGTTTATTATTATAATATGTCATGATATTTCGGTGTGTTGGACCGACTGCATGCTTTGTGGTCGTCAAAAAGGGGTTCTCGACTCCATCTTTTTGCGTCCCGCTTGCTGAACCTAGAGGTCCTTTTTCATACTTTATATCTTGTGGTATGATTTTTTTTATATGGATTATTTGATATCTGAACGTATTTTCTATATTTTTCTTTTTGTGCTGTTTTGAGGTTTGGTTATCACCTGAGAAACGGCCCCACTTTCTGCATCTTAGACTCTGAACATCATCTTCATATCTGCACCACACGTCTACACCCGTATGTTATTGCTCTTTGTGGTTCCTTAGTGACTGCAAGTTTTGTCGCCAATTAAACTGCAAGTTTTGGTGTTCAACTTGTTGGTTTAGCTTAGTATCTTCATCTCTGCATTACACCTACATGATGTTGCTTCTTGGTTTTCAAACTGCAATATTTCGTCACAAACTTCATAGTTTATCATCTCTGCCCAACACCTGCATCTTGTCTCTCCATTTGGTTTTAATGACTGCTTAGAACGGCCTTTCATACTGCAAGTTTTGGCTATGAAACCTGTTCACCACTCTTTAGCGACACCACCTAAAGTTTCTTGTAGTTAAGAATGATGTGCGCTCGCTACAAAAGGTAAGGACTATTTCAACTTCACATTTTGCCATTTGTTCGTATTGGAAATTCTTTTAAAGATTAGCACCGGGTTGGCTGAGTGAAACTTATTGCCTGTTTTCTGCAAACTGCTTGTTCTGTTTGCTGTTTCCCTATTTGAGTGACCTGTTCTCTATCGACTTCTTTCACCTGGTAACTGGTTACTTTTATATGTGATAACTCTACCGTCTCAAATACCGTGTTTGTTATTTGCAAAACTCAATGCTATTGTACATTTAGTTCTTTTAAAATTCTTCATATATGCGTGGATGTGAGATATCTACCCTTTTCTCTCTGGCTTTCGATCAAAGCTTTATTTTGTTGTTGTATGCGTTCTCGAAAAAAATAAAATCAGAGAATTCCAGTATTTGTTTCACTGTCATAACGCCATGTGGTGTTCCATGTTTCGTTAGAGATGTGAAAACATAAAGTGTAATGGGTAACGGCTGTGTCAATGTTTACCTTAAAAATTGGATACGGAGATTTATACTAATATGTATCAAAAGTTCGTTTGTGGTATAAGTTCGTGTTAATAGATTAAGATATCAAATGACTGGAACATAAAATAGTCTAAATCGAAAGGGGAGTACTTGAAAACTAGACAAATAATATTTTGAAGAAAAGAGGCACAAAAATGATATTTCCGGTATGAAGAAGTTTAGGCTATCCCTAGTAATTAGGGGTGAGTAGCCGAAAAAATGAATCGCAACCAACAAAGTCTGAATTGCTTGAGATAATAGGCTCACGAGCTTGCTCTTATTTCACCGTCAAGAAAAGAAGGAAGACTTCCATCTCCAAGTTTAACTCAAACGTTTTCTTTTTGAGCGTGTTCTTTGAGTATGAAGTAGTGTCAAACTAAAACATCCAACAAGCATTAGCTTTCCCTGAACTAAAGCAATAACAAATGATACGGTTTTTGATTTCTGAAAAACCAAACCAATGTAAATCGAATCGTTTGATCCTTAACCCTATGCTAAAACTGATCCAAAGCGAACTAAACTCAGCCATAGTAGTGATTTATCGCTCCCGCTTTACTTAAAAAATGTTGTTTAGCCCTCCAACTTCTTACTTGATACCCACACCAAATGAGATCTTGATTTACTTCTAACATAAACTTGCAACATATTGATTCTACACATTATTTTCTTAACACAAAGCATTACTCTATAACGTAAGTCGGTGTTTTGTTTTAGCTTATTTTGGATTTACGAGCTTACATGTTTTCAGTTTATGTTTAATAATTTTTTTTCTCCGACTTATTTTATAGCTTATGGTATATTATGGATATTATGGATAATAAGCTGATAATCTAGAAGAAAAAATTATTAAAAATTTGTCGAAAACATATAAACTTATAAGTCCACAAATAAAGTTAAACCACCATTCTTTAAGTACACATTATAAGAAGGAAACTCGTTGTATGGGAGAAATGTAATGACGTGATATACTGATATTGCTCATAGAGGTGTAAACAAATCGAGTACTATCAAGTTCGAACTCGACATAGTTATCAAAACTCGGGCTTGAAACTCCCTTGAGATCACGGGTCAAGTATGGTGGAGCTCAAACTCTAATCAAAAGTTAAATCGAGTAGCTCAAGCTCGACTTATTTAAATCTAAACGATTTTTAATAGTTTGCTAGTCGATCTCGAATAACTCGTTTACAAACTCTCTCTCAGAAAACAAAACTCCGAGATGGCGATGGACGGATCAAGAAGCGAAGAATTCGCAATCGGGTGTTTATTATCAATCAAAACCACATTCGGAGAAGAATTCGAAGGCCAAGTAATCACATATGATCGTCCATCAAACATTCTTGTTCTTCAACAAGGATTGAAATCAAACACACAATCTCGAAGAAATATTCGGTTACTTAAAGCTAATTACATCAAAGAGTTTTCGTTTTTGGGACAATCTGATGACCCACTTGATTTGAATAAGTGTTATCTTGATCTTAATTCGCTTCAATCCAAAGAAGATGCTGCTGTTAGGTGAGGAAATTGCTGGGTTTTGAGTTGCATATAAGGTGTTTGAAAAATGTCTCACTGGATTTTTTTGGGGGTGTTTGTTTCGGCTTATATAACGGGCTTATGAGATTATGTAAATTTTGATAAGCTCATAAGCCCAATTTTTCCGGCTTATGAGCTAATCAAGTTGAGCTTATGGTTTATTTAAGCTCATAAGCTCAACTTGATAAGCTCATAAGCCGGAAAAATTGGATAAGCTCATAAGCCGGAAAAATTGGGCTTATGAGCTTATCAAAATTTACATTAGCTCATAAGTCCATTACATAAGCCGAAACAAACACCAAGTAACTTTTTTGAGATTTGGGTTTTTGAAAAAATGTTTTTTGAATGAGTAAATTGGTGAAATTTTAGTTGGTTTTGGATTTGCATACTGGGTGTTTGTTGAAATGTTTCAATAAGATTTTTGTGTTTTTGTTTCGGAAAGATATGAGTTTGGATGAGAATGTGTTTATTGGCTCGTTTTGACTTTAAAAAAGTTATGATTTTGAGATAATTTGATGGTTTTAATGTGTCTGCTAATTTTTTTGCACACCAGGTGTTAGTGAAAATGTTTTAGTGAAATTTTTGCGTTTTGTGTTTCGGAAAGATATTTTTTTTTATGTGAATGTGTCGTTATTGGCTTGTTTTGACTTTGAAAGGTTATGATTTTGTGATAATGTGATAACTTTTTTATGTGGTGGTTAATTGCAATTTTGTTTCTGAAAGATGCGGTCTTTGATGTGAATGTTTGTTGGAATTTGAATAGAGGTGTATTTTGATTGGGTTTTTGTAGACAAGCTGAGATAGATGTGGAGAGGATTGGTGTTGGTGTTACCGCTGAGGGTCAGAACATTTTTGATGCGTTGTCTAAAACGTAAGGATATATATCATCTCTTCTTTTTACTAGTTTATTTAATGCCTATGCTTCTCTCCCCTGTGCAATTCTGTGTTTGTAATCGTAATTTAGAGCGAAGGAAACCTTGTGTGATCTAGTTTTGACTTTTTAATGATCTTATTTAGATACAGAAAAGGGATATTTTTTTATGTGTAAGTCTCGATAAATGGTAGATAAGACTCGGCAACTTATGATGAGTTGAAATATACCTTGTGCAATGCTTAAGAATCTTAGTTCTTGTTCACAAAAGCTTAATGGTTAATGTGCTATAATGGTACTGTAGTTGATATCTTAAATTAAGAAAAATAATATCGTTTGGTTTGCGGCATAAGCAATTGAAATTGAAAACAATATCCTTGTAGGATTTTAGTGAGAGAACACACATAATAGGAAACTATATTCCTACATCTTTTTCGTATGAACTAAGAATTGTGCTCCAGAGGAAGTTTTTGGTTTGCGTTTGCGCTTAGGAAAGAGCTTTCCCATAGGTTTAAGTCGTGTCTATAAAGGTGCCTTCTGTATTGTTACTACAGTCTCATATTAGATTTAGTCCACTCGTTGCCACTCCTCCAATCGATATTGATATGTTGGTAAATTGCAATCGTTGATTACATAGATGATTAATCTTATCGTGTTACACATCCACAACACTGGTTTAGTCATTGTCACTCATTGCTATTGAGCGTGTGTCACTGTGTTGCATAATCTGTTAGAAAAAAACCGAGTTCACTCACACTGTACAAACATCGACTCTTAACTTCTCTTACATGTGGTACAATAGAGTTTACGTGCAAATTAATTACTTTCTTTTGAAAGATTTATTTGATATATGAAATTTATATTAATTTTCATGTTGGTGGTGTGATTGATTATCAGGCTTCCTGTTCGTTGGGACAAGACTGTGATCGTAGTGATGAATGAAGTTCGTGTTAGCAGTCCATATCTTGCTGAATCTGTCACTGGAGGAACGGCTGCTGCTAATGAACGAGTGAGAAAAGTGGTAAGATATCAAATCCCTTATAAATTATTAATGTGTTAATTAAGATAACGGAAAACTATTACTATTACAATCTTAATTTTCATATTTGATTAAAATGATTTAGGATATGCACCAAAAACAGACTTTGGCCGACTTTCAACATATTTGAGGCGTTCCCCCTATAGCTAATTAGCTAATATCTTTTTTTGACTCCTTTGACTGGTTTGAGCTAAAACCAAACGTTGAAATTTTTCACCTCTTTTAAAACGTTCAAGTTCTGTATATTGGTATCATTCCTTCAAATAGAAGAGGAAAGATGTTTTAAATTTTTTTTTCTTCCGTTCAGCTTGAGCTAGAAAGGAGGAGGTTGCAAACTCGTGGAGGTGGTCAATAAACAAGCGGAAAACTTCAAAGTATCAAGCGATGACCGTTTCAAAATGTGCTAATTGGTCAAGAGATATCGGTTCAAAGTCAACCAAAGTTTCCCATTTCTATAAACTGCCTTGTGTTTTTTTTCTATCATCCTTAATGTCATCAAAATATTATTCTCAGCCGAGACTTATTTTCGTGTTCAAATTTGAATGTTGATGTCTGGCCTTGAGTATATTGAACTTCTGTAGAAACAAAAACAACATTTTACGAAAGGGGGTTGGTCCAAGTGGTAAGCAGCTTGGTTCCGCTTAAGCAAAGGTCTCAAGTTCGCGTCTCTGTGTACGCAGTTACCCCCCTTGGGAGACTCACCCACCATGCCAGGTGTGCAACACGGGTCGACCAACAGATTAGTCAGGAGTGGGTCCTGGATACTGTCGTAGGCAAACCAAAAAGAAAAAAAAACATTTGATTGCCTTCAAATCTAAGTAGTAATTTGAACGGGTCGGATGGGGTAAATATCGTCCAAAGTTTATTTTGTATTTCATACAACCATCTTTAATAGTTTTATCCATAGATATAGTTTATTAAAGTAAAAATATCGTTCTATTATCACAATTCATACATTATTAATATGTTTCCTTTTTTTTTTGAAAACATTTCAAAAAAGTGTTTCAAGGTTTACCTAGCTTTTTTCTAGCGTGATCCGATTTGGGTCGGTTTTTGCATAAGCTTGAGATTGAACCGAAAATTTTGGTTTTAGAAGTTGAGAAAGGTTCGTTTTTTTGGGCTTAGAAAACTTCGGTTCAAAATTTTGGTAGAAACATTTTGCAAATACTAATCTATATAATTCTTATGTATAAGAAAAACATAATGGTATATTTTATATGGTTCGGTTTGGTTTTCGACGGTTCCAAACTTCTAAAACCGAAAATTTTGGGTTCAGTTTTATGCAAAACCGACCATAATCAAACCAAGCTCACTCCTAGAGCGATACTACAAACTTACATTTACTTTTAACCCCCATACGTATACATTTATTATTGAAATTTTTACCCATGTTCTTACTTTTTACCACAACTATTTATTGTAACAGAGTATCAAACATTGTTTGTTCTTGAAGAGTGACAAATTGTGATTTTGAGAAGTTTAAACAAATTGTAAAATGGTGAGATCTATGGAAATTATTTTCGTTTACGAAGAAGAAGAGTTATCTGTATGCTGTTTAGCGGTTTTGTTGTTGATGAATCATGTTATGCAACAACAACGTTTGATCAGTCGATATTGCAAAAACACAAGTCTTCCTACTTTTAATCAAATCTCGATCACAAATCAAAACATAGTCTCGTTCACACTCGCAAACCAGCTTCTTTTGAAAAAATCACCAAACAAGAACGTTGAGTTGTCTTGGGGGTTTTGGCGACTGGTTCTAGTGGTAGAACACTCGACGAGTTGCTTGTTTTTCTGAAAACAAAGAATGTCCATGAGCTTAACGCGGTTTCATTGCATATTTTGTTGGCGATTATGGTGGATGGAAGTATGTGTGGTGGTCCGCTTGTGTCATGTGTTAACGGGCTATGGGTTGATCAGACTCTTTCGCTTAAACCTTCGTTCAGAAATGTTTTGGTCGCGGTTTATTGGACAGCGTCTAAGCAAGTTGATTTCAAGCATAAGGTTAGTTTACTTATGATTTTTCAGCATTTTAAAGTAGATTTTTTTTTTTTTTACTGTTTTTCAATAAAAAACGCGTTAAGATGTAAAATTACTATTTTACCCTTAACCGTGAAATAAGCTCTTATATGTTTTGTTAAAATTCAAGATCTCCTTCGCGTTTGAAGTTTCTAGTATGTTGAAAGATTTAGGCCTTGGTGAACAAAGTGTAACTGAAATGTTGGAAAACCCCCATTGTGGTATATCGGATATATACCAAAAAACGTTTGTGGAGGTCAACGAAGAAGGAACGGAAGCTGCAGCAGTGACTTTAGGCACATTAATACTCGTTTCCATTGATTATGATGAGGTCGACTTTGTAGCAGATCATCCTTTTTTGTTTCTGATTAGAGATGATATAAGTCGAGTTATATTGTTTATGGGACAAGTGATTGACCCTCGCTAGCTAGTTTATGTTCGATAGTCCGTATGTTGGATTATTGGTACTTATGATAGGTGTAACACCCGAAACTTTAATCGAACTTAGTATAAAGATTATGATTTGATTAGATGACCAAAGTTATAATTGGAGAAAAATGTTAAAACAGAATGGCATTACATGTTCTGTTTGTAACTTTTTTTTCGAAAAATGGGCATCATGTGTGTTGTTGGAATCTTATAAGAGTAAACAATCGTTTAGGGGTCATATCGAGTACTAAAGTCGGGTGATTTGGTTTGGGTTGTTTCGAGTTCGTTTTTGTTAAGGGTCCAAAAACAAATGACCCGAACCAATAAACCAGATTGTATGAAAAGGTTCTTTTTAGGTACGTTTTAAACATTTTTTCAAACGATAACTTGATTTGTACTTACTGATAATAAAGGGAGATGGAGTCGTGAAAGAAGTTAACCCGTGGGCCGAAAAGCAAACGAATGGCCTAATAAATGATATCTTTGCTCGTGGTTCGATCCACCCACCATTCTCATTTTTAAAAGGCAATAAATTGCATGCACTATTTATATTTGTCTTTAACGAGACTTGAACTCTCAACCTTAAAGAGCGAGACACACACTGACTTACATCCACACGTTCATATGACTAGGCCTTTGGTAGTAACTTTATTATCATGGCCGGGAGGGAGTAGCGTAAGTTTTGTGATTAAGATATATCCATCAAACAAACAAACAAACTCGTACATCATAAGTGTACGCATATTAAATCTTATCGCGTGACCTCTGTAGGTTTGAAGTCGATGGCTATAACTTTGTCTAGCCGCTCTAGAAAACCAGTCACAAACTCGACATGGGCCGGATGAGATACGTAAGTTGCAATGTCTTGAATGGTTTCAAAGCTTGACTCGAACACACGAGTGAAGCCTTGGTGCAGATTTTCAGTGTTCACATCTTTTCCCCTATTGCCAAAAAACAACATACTTTTTATTAGATTTTGCTAAACATAGCCCCGTGGCTAAGTTAAATATGTTAAGACATATATATATATTTTTTTGAACGGCATGTTAAGACATATATATTGTTTACCATCGAAAAGACTTTATTGGTTCAACGTGATTGACAAGATTTGCATAACCTTTGATGAGATTGTCAATCTGTTCTTGCGAGAGTCCATCTTTAAACTTGGCTACGACAATGTGTTTCAACTCACCCATTTCTCTCCTCTGTCTTGTCTGTGTGTTTTGATTAGTGAGATCGATAACGATTATAAATAAACAAACGACTTCCTTGTGGTACCATAAAAATGTCGTACTATTCAATCACCCAAATATAAATGTTGTCTTCATTGAAAATATTTTCCTCGTTTTTTCAATGGTTAGTTATTTATCTTACTTTTTTTATTTTTAGTAAATGACTTATTTTAAGTCTGTAAATGTTGCATTATATGAAAATCAACCAATAACATACCAATTAACGACGATTATAGCACTTTGAACCCAATTTGCACACACTATAAAAAAATGACTTAATTGCTATTATTAACTTCCTCCGCTCGGTGAAGATGTATCGTGCAACCCTTTTTCATGGAACTCGTTGATGCCTTCAAAAGTTAATATCTGCATATGACGTTCTTTTTTGGACTGACTCCTGACGCGGGTAAATTTATTTTTTAGAGGTGTGGATTTGAACTCGTTGGCATGTGTTTTATGAAATAGAGACAACGATTGTTTGCACCATTATTTTCTACATAAGTCTCACCATCGTAACTTAGTACGAAGTGGGTTCCTCATTTCAATTGTCTCCTTAGTTACCCAAACCCCATTCATACCAAATACAAGTATAAACGATTATGTAACATTTTTTACGACTTTCAAACCATTTGACCCGTTTATCTTCTCGTGGTTGTTATATATATTTTACCCAATGTGACATATTTGGGTCAAAACATCCCATAAACCCAACCCTTAAATAGCAACATATCACACAAAATAAACTGATTGTGAGAGCCCAAATCATAACTACCTTATAGCCCTTTAAACAAATCAAGTTTGAGCTTATTGCTTTTAAAATAATCACCATGCCACAATAAATACTCAACCCGTCTCAAAATAAATGTCCATATTTATTTATCGTACAATTTCAGGAAGTCTTGTCGATAAATAAAAATGATATCTTCACCTTTTGAAAATGTGTTACTTGACTAAAACTTTCAAAGTGGATAATTATATTGAGACAACAAACAAGACAATGTTGACATTACTTTAGAACGGAGAACATAATACAATAATATTTATGGTATAAAGATATACTAATACTCCGTATGATTTTGATTAAATAGTATTCGGATTTTATAGTTTATGTCACGCGTATATCATTTTCATGTTTTCATATACATCAACCGAAACAATCACTAATGGACTACTTATGAACAACTTTCTGTAATGCTACATGAAATCAAACATCCAAAAGTTTTTGTGACCGTTGCTAAATCGACACACACATGAACTAAACTATTGGTAATTGATACCGACATGTAAAATAAGAATTCGCCAATACCTATATATGGGTATTTCATGTTTTGAATGTGTTTTCTCTTTCAACTCCAAATGTTTTTTCGTTTAAAGAAAACGACATAGATTTGGCACGAATTTGTCGTCTTAATCTATGTACGTTGCTACGTACTATTGTACATCATTATATCAAAAGGCTCGTGTAACATCGAACGCTACGTAAGATTTTAACTTATTACTCCATGATTAAAAAGGGAATATATGTGTCAATTTCACATTTTCAAAAATGTGGATTACATAACAAAAAGCAAATCTAGTGATGCAAAAAGAAATGAGACAAAATATAGAAGAAGACGCCCCCCTTCATTTTCTGCTTTTTTATGGCACAAGCATGCTATTGCTATATAGATAGCATCCAAAGCTCTATTACATTAGTTGGAAACCCTACCATAACATTTCCACCAAAAAAGCCAATCTTTTTTCTTTAATTTCTTTGATTTATATAATTTTGATCGATATGTTTTTAACGTAGAAAATCGATTAGATACGTGTACTCAACATTATCAACGTACGAGTATTACACTAATTACAACAATGGAGGAGACAAAGGGGTATAAGAGTGCAAACCCTCCTTCAACATGACTAGTTTATATTTAAAATGTTTTGGTCATTTTTGGATTAGAAATCAAATGTATACTCTTATATAACTAGTTTTCTTATAGCTTTTTGCTAATATTAACATATTTGAATACAGACACGGGGTGATGGAAATGCCAAAGTTTCTTGTTTATATTTTTTCCGTTTAAAAGAAAAAGTTAATATTAAATAATACATTACGACTCCTCTAAACTACGTGACATACCAGCTACCATGACATAGTCTTGAACTTTTGTAAATTGTAAAACCCACAAGTACATGCATTAAACAACCATAATTAGAGTAATGTTTATCAAGTATTTGCACATATTCATATTTAGTAATTCATGATGACATGCATGACAAAGAAAACTATGCATGAATGCATGTCATCATAATTCATTAACTATACACAAGTTTAATAATATGTATAGTTTCATATTTGGCTATATATTAATATATACATATACAAACAATAAATATGTGTCTATATACACACATATAGAGTGTATCTTCACATCAAACAAGAAATGAAGAAATGTTCAAAAGATGTAGGTCATGTGCAAAAATTATTTTCTTTTTGTTCCCTTTTTCTTTTTGCATGTTGATATATTCTCCCCTAAAGAAAATGGAGATGGGTGATAAAGACATCAAGTATTAGGGGTGTTCAATATTCGAGTGGAATTCGAAAAAACTGAAATTTGATTCGAACTGAATTCGAAATTTTAAAAACAAATCGATTTTTGGAATTTCGAACCCGAACTTTGAATTTAAATTTCGAGTCGGTTTACGAATTAATGAATTTTTTGTCATCCGAAACCCGAATTTACAACATTTATTATATATAATTTTTATAAATATGTCAAAATATATGTTAAAATTCGTATTTTTTTTGTTCGAATTCGAGTCTATTTTCGAATTCGAATCGCTTTTCGAATTTGGTTTTAAATTCTAATTCGATTTTGTTTATTGGGTTTAGTAAATTATAACTATATATTGTAATTCGGTTTGATTCGAATTCGAATATTCAAATTCGAGTCGGTTTTATAGTTTTAATTCGAATTCGAATCGTTTTTCGAATTTGTCAAAAAAAAAGTCAAATTCGAAAAACCCGATTCGAATAACTCGAAAAACCCGAGACCCGATGGAATATTTTAGGTTTTTTTTTTCTTCTACACTGACATTACTTGAATGAAAAAGTCTATACAAAGATATCAAGTCAAGCAATTATATATATGGTCGTTTTTTTTTTTAAGATAAAGGGGATATCCCAGGCAAAATATATTAATCACCTAAAAAAGCTAATAAGTAAAAAGAAATGTGACTGAATTTCACATTAATCTCAAACCATAACTTGAACTACCACTAGAGCATATATGGTCGTTTTATATATAACAAGCCGGATATTCCTTTTTATGAGTCGTTTTATATTTAGTTAGAGCAAACAATGTAAGTGATTACCAATTCCTTCGAACATTTGTCTTTGAGTGCTTCAAATTTGACGTCTCAATCGATCTCTTTGACAAAGTGTAAACGGGTTTATACGTGAAAAGTCGGGAAATGACAAACATATGTCATTACAAGAAAAATAAGAAAAACAATAAGCAAAATAATCTATACACATTATCACTAGTGTAAAATTACTAAATAAAACAGTAAAATTTCAACTTTTAAGCTCTTTTTTTGAAAAATAAGACACTTTTACATGATCCTCTTAAAGAAAATGTTATAAATAGCAACCCAAAAGCTCAAAATATTCATTCAAAAGATGAATTTATGGGGTCTATCTTTATCTTTATTAGTGAACATATATAAAGTCATAAAAAGCTTTGATGATAAAGAGATTCATTGGTTGCTCCCTAGCTACCTATATGCATGTGTATCACCCCCAAACCCAAAACCCTACAAACATTTCATAGTGAATGGGAAAACAGAAAGTAATTTTGGCTTTTATAAGGCTACACACACACACACATATATATATATATATATATATATATATATATATACTTTGGATTCCACACTTTAAAAGGGATTTAGGGTTATGAAATAAAGAGAATGTCAGATGACATGTTAGATAGAGTTGTATTGGACCCTCCACTCCATTTTCGATTTCTCACTTGCCACTTGGAATGCATTTCTTGAAAAGTGCCCATAATTTCAAGAATTACTAGTCACACACTCATATCTACCGATATGTATGTTAATATTAGTTCATTGGTATATGGCATGGGTATAATGTCCAAATATACTCTTTGCATTGATAGATGGATCGAAATGGTGAAAGAACGGTGTTATGAGTCTTGGGCGAGCTGGTGTTGTTAAGTAGGGATGTCGGAAAATTAACTTTTTAAAGAATTTAGAACTCGTTGACACAATCTACACACGATCAACAATCAAGGTTTCACCAAGACACTCTGGATTTCAACAGTTTCTCTTTTGGTTATTCGTTGTATAATGATTACAAATCTTAACCTTCTATATATCGAGTCTTTATCATCAAACAAAAATTGTTAGGTTCGATGGGTTTCATTAGTCATGAACAAAATAATTGTCGATATGTTATGCATAGTTGAAGGGGCAACTTGTTAAAAGACAAAACAATATCTTGAGAAATTATATGAAAGTGGTATTTCAAGATTTCAAAAAATGTATCATGAGGACCAAATAATGGGGAGTCATGATGGAAACATAATAAGTTTTCTCATTTTGACAATTTGATAAATCATAATATTGATATAGTGAGTAAGCCTTGCATCAACATGGCCCCAAAAATAGGTAATCAACATATAAATTCTTGTTATTCAATCGGGTTCTATGGTTTTAAAGCTTATAAAAGTAAAAATTGCGAGTCGAAATTTACCCTCCTAAAACTATGTGTCTCTTCCATAACAGATCGACCCTTAGTTTGGGACGGAGAAAGTATTAAGAAGAATTTGAATATTTTGAAACCATAAATAGAAGAACTATTGTAAGAAAACTTAGCACTTCAAGTACTAGTTTCATAATACTGATTTTAATATGTAGTTCTATAGTATAACAATACTTAGCTAGAGTTGATGGACCACAATCCAACACAAGTGTGTTGTTATTTCTTTTGTTCTCATTCTTTATACTTCTATTGGTATAATGATTGTTTAAATCCAAATTATAAATATAAAGTGATAATGTTGTTTCATTTTTAAACGATCAAAGTGAATTAAAGTCTAAAAGATATAGGCAAATATAGTATAACAATAACAGTTGGAAATATTGGAGTCCACTAGATCAAACCCTCATTCATAATCGAGAATTTTGTGTATGTACTATGGACAAATGTTATCGATCTTATGATCAACATCTTAAAATTTTACGATTTTACGATTCTAGTCATCGAAAACGTGCAAGATCTTACGTAGGATCTCTATACCATAGGTTCTACATAGGATCCCGATCTTACTCATAAGATCTTATGATCTCGATCCTACTTAGTGTGATTTACCGAGTTAAAAACCATAAATATACAAGTTTTCTTACGAAAATAGTGAATGAATAACCTTTAAAAATATATCTCATCACATATTCACTTCAATAGTTTAATATTTTAAAAACTAAAGGCAAAGTACTATATTTAGTAATATAAATGCATGTAAATTACATTAAAGATTTTTATATTATGTTTAAATTAATATTTATTATGAATATGTCATATCTTCACATTTTTATATGAATTATAACACATGATATTGGCAATAATTTTTGATACGATTTTTTTCCGATCTTTTAACGATCTTGCAATCACGATCTTGTAAATACAAAAACGATCTTACTTCCATTGTTTTATCAATTATTGGGATTAATAATAATATATGTATAGTATATCCTCAATTATTTCATGAATTAATTATTATTTTCTTTATGCACAAAATGATATAAGTAAACCCATCAATCAAGCATAGTCTTTGGTATTGATTGTGCCTCAACAATATTGTACTATGCATTAGAAATGTAAACCATTATGAATATATATTTAATAAGCTCAAACATATGTCTACAATGGAAACCTAGTATCAAATGCACAAGTGTAATTATTATGTTAACAAATTAAATAGGATTATTATATTAAGAAACATGCATGACTCACAATAACAATAAAATGTCTTTTGGCCTTCCAATCCTGTCTTTTTGTCTGTTATTTTTAAATTATTTAACAATATATCTATAACATATGATTTAACAATAAAGTTTAGAATAAAAAAATATCTATTTTATATTAGCTTATATTTAACATTATGTAAATAGAACTTGGCTTAATGATATGTATATAAGATAAGAATATTGAGTTAGTTTGTATAATGGGGTGTTTGTTTGGATTTATATAAACAGTTTATGGCTTATTAACATTTCGACTTATGTTTCATAAATTTCGATTTTTCGGCTTATGTAACCGTTTATGGGCTTATTACTGTTTATTATGATATAATAAACAGTAATAAGCCCATAAACGGTTACATAAGCCAGAAAATCCGAACCGATGAAACATAAGCCGAAATGTCAATAAGCCATAAGCCGTTTATATAAACTCAAACAAACACCCCTAAATAATATTTCTCATTAAAATCCAAATGCTTAAGTTTATTGTCTAACTTTTTAGTGGGGGTTGATATATGAAAAGGATGTTTGTGGGTGTGATTAGTGAGGTGGATTTGATAATTAAATATAGCATTAAGTAGGGATATTACATCTAAACTACTTTGAGACTAAAAGTAGCCGTCACTAGAACTTTAATGAAACTTCCACTATATTTATTTATAACCATAACAATAAAAAAAACTAAGAATTAGGTGTGCTTGTTTGGTTTTATATAAGCGGTTTATGATTTTTTGTCATTTTGGCTTATGTTTCATAAGCTCGAATTTTCCGGCTTATGTAACTAATTATGAGCTTATTACTATTTATTACGTCATAATAAACAGTAATAAACCGATAAACGGTTACATAAGCCAAAAAATCCGGACTTACGAAACATAAGTCGAAATGTCAATAAATCATAAGCTACTTGTATAAGCCAAAACAAACACCCCTTTAGTTGCATAATTTCTTCATGTTGTTTTCTATAGTTATAGCCTCAGTCCTTATAATGTTGAAAGTGCAGTCATAATCAATATAAAAATCATTTGTGTAGATATCGCTGCTGACAGTAACGGTTTATGCAAAAGCTTTAATATTTGTTAGTTGCATAAACCGTCATTATTAGAGACAATACTTATACAAAAAGAGTTTATCTCATGTTCTACATTTGTATTTTTAAAATGACAAAAACTGTAATTTGATTAAACCATACAAACGGTTTATACATTTAACTAAAAAAAACAACCTTTATAATTAATTCAATATAAAAAAGCTTTACGTTCAATTAATATTGATAAATACTATGAAAATGTATTAGAAAAAACAATAATAATATTCAACTAAACCTCTCTTATGATATATTGATATCATAATATATGTATAATCGTTAATAATTATGTCATGTATTGTTTGATAATGTCAATAACTTCTAAAAACATTTCGAATATGCATATTTTGATGACGTGTCATATTCAATAAAATAAACTAAACTACCATCGACACGTCAATAAAATGTGCATATCAAAAAATGTCCTAATAAAACAGTCTGATTGATTAAAGTTTATTATTATTCTATGGCTTAAACCCTTTAATGCAAGTGGTTAAATTATCGTTAGAATATAGTTAAATAAATACCGATAATGATTTAAAAGTAATATAAACGACAATTAATATATTTATTAATCTTTTCCTAATAAAATACAATGTTTCGCATTTTAAGTTTGAATTTTTTGTTCATTGTGGTCCATCAAAACAGCTTTGTAGCGATGGCATTAGGAAATTTTATGCAGTTTTAATGGACCATTTAGATTTTTCACTTATTGAACGTTGTCTCGCCATGTAATGATCAACTATAATTTGTTTACGTGTATACATTTTAGGGTTTGTCGACTATAACCATAAGGAAAATAATAAATTACAAATTATGAAGCATGAAGCATGTAATAACCTTTTACTAGAGTTGTGATTATTAAAACTCAGACTTCTAATGAATTATATATTAGAAACGGGATACATAATTTAATGTCTTTCGACTCATATATAAAACCATATCTTGCTTTTGAAATGAAATCTCACTAAGTTTAAATAAGATACCCTACGATTAAATTTTCTTTGTCGAATGTCTAGCTTATTGAATTATAAACAATCAAAGATTCAATAATCGAAGATTGAGGAAGTGGGGTGGGGAGTATATCATATATGTATGAAATCCTACGGTTGGAGACATGACCATCACGAGAGGGCGGTGGATGTGGTGGTGACGATAAAAGAAGGGTCACTTACGAGTCATATTCAAGAGAAAATCCCAAAACTTATAGGACCAAGTTAAGTCAAATCATTGCTATACAAGTATAGTACATCAAGTCCCACATCCCACATTCATTCATTGGTGTCCGGGTATACTATATTATCTCGTGAACGTTTTTAGACCGCTCACGCTCACACGTTTGTAGTTGTTAATTACATCGAACGCTTAAAGTTTTTGGTATGTTGAAGTGTACATATAACAATACATACATATATATGACACACACAAAATTCCACACTATAAAGTATGTACTTTGAAGTGTAAAACAAATGGGAAACCTACAAATAACTTTCATGACGATCACGTGAGCCAAAAGGATAGATTGATATTTGAGGGAACATGTTGAATTTATATAATTTCGTGAATATTCTGTTTAACAAATACAAACACGCATAATAAAAACAAAAGATTAACGAAATAAAAATAAAATAAAATAAAAAAGGTCCCATAGACCTTTTGTATATTTAGGCCAAATTCAGACCATTAAGAAAGTGACATTTTCACCCTTTATAAAAAAAAAATTACATTACATTGCACACGTGTCACCATCGCACGAGTGAATATGATTATAACTCCTAAAAAACGGATTACTAAAGAAAAATCCCCGTTATGTAAGTTAATGGGGACGAAAAGTGACATATTGGAAAGATTTCCGAACATTTCCCGCCAAAAAAAACACACATGCACACGTGTGAGAGGACACATTAACATATCAAAGCATATGTATCTCTCAAACCACTCTCAAAATCAAATCTATCTTCTTTTTTTTCTCAATAAAAAAATCAAAACTAATCTAAGAAAAGGAAATGGGAGCCTTTTTCATTGTTGAATGTAGACTTCTCGACCAATCGATATCATTAAAATCTTGTTTTCTCGATCAATCTTCAGAGTAGACAATTTGTTCAGGTTCGTTCATTATAAAACGACTTATTATCATCTTCTTTGTTTATATTATTTCTCGAAGTCGATGCGAGGCGGGACCTATTACATACGCTCCACCCCTCAATCTTGATTCATTCAACAATGAATTCAATCACACTTCCCACTTACATCTTTTTTTTTTTCACACACCAAAATACTATGTACCAAACACACTCCCCTTTCCCTAGGGAATGAGCAAAGTCATATTTATGAATTATGACAATTGCCCACCTACTAAAATAAATTAATAAAATCTTTTTTAATAAAATATATGTTGATTCCTTTTAAAAAATATAGTGAGGAATCATGTAACCCCATTTTTATTTATTTATTTTTTGGTCTCCTTTAATTAGAGCTTGATCTTTTGTCATCATCTACCCATGAGCAGTTATTTAATTTCCTCCTTTTGTAAGATGCGGGTGAAGAAGATGAAGACGATGAGTCACCTGATAATCCAGTATATGTCCGAGTCATAGTCATGACCCGGACATTTACTGGTAAAACCTTGGAAACTCGTTCTAAATGACTCATTTTTTGAACGAGTCTATAACATTTCGTGATCTTTTCCTGAAATGTAAATTTAAACTCGGTCAGATAAGTAGTTTTGAGTGTTTAGATCGATATCCGACTCTAGTTATAGTGAGGGGGAGGGGAAGCATACTTTGCTAAGGCCATCACACCATGATTCGGCGTGTTCGGCATTGATAAGTGAGAAATTAGAAAGATCACTTGCTGCACAAAGTATGGTTGCAGCAGCAATACATGATGGCCAATACTCAAGTAAACTAGCTTCTGCAATAATCAAACTCTTTTTTGGTCAACTTTTTGATATGAGGAATTCACATGCATGAACAAAAATATTATTTTTTTTTAATTTTTTTTTAATTTAAGGCAATATGTCAGGTGGTTGATTTGTTAATATCAAACACCTACATGCATGCGGAGTATTAAATAATCTTATCGCTTATTTGCTTATAAGCCGTTTAAAATAAGCTAAACCAAACACTCGTAAACTAAAGATGAAAGATGAAATTAGTATTACCTTGAATATTAGATAGAATGATTTGGGTTGCCCTTGAGATAAGGAAACCGGTATAAGTCCCTGCTGAATCGATTTTATGAGCGAAAAAACCAATGAAGCTAAACGGTGTAACGGATCTTAGCCTCCAATCCAAAACACTAAGCACAAGAAACTCCATTCTTCGGATTGTTCTTGGCTCGAATATATATTTTGCACCTTCAATCTACAAAAAAATAAAATAAAATCGATTTTACATGGACCTGGAGTATTGAAAAAGTAAGTTGTTATTTTACGAGATTATATCAGATTAAAATAGTGTAAAACTTACTTGAAGATCAAGGATGGAAGGAACAAGGGGTTCCTCCATTTTCGCAGCTAAAGACAAGCAAGCCACGGATAGGAGTTGTAAGGGCCATCCATTTGCCTGTAAATTAATATAAATAAAGTTAGAAAACGAACGAAAAATAACAACAACAACAACAATAATAACAATAATACGGAGTATTAAACTCGTGATTAAGTTAACATAATCAGTGTTTTCTGGTGGGACTAGAAGAGACAAAGGGGCACATCTTAATGTAAGCCTTTTTTAAGGGATAGGATTTTATATAATTGTGGTCCAAGGTGTACAAATAAACAACGAAGCAGTTGAGCTCTAAATCAGATTATAATTATTCCATGAAAAAGAAGTTTGTACTAATAAGCACTTTCATATTTATGATTTCATTTCCATATCTATTTTTTTTTTGGTAGGTAAATTATCATAAATGTAACAAAAAAGTTAGATATATAAAATCATAATATGGGTCCTAGTAAGTTATTTTAATCATGCAACGACACGTAAATGGCGAATAAAAAAAGACAACGTATACAAAGTTGTATAATTATATTGCCTTATTGGTTCAATCGATTCATGATAAAATGGACTTCACAAAATGAGCTAGAAAAAAATGTTTTTCTACTTTTGTTACACGAACGATAATCATTTAGAAGTAGATTACAAAAAGTTTAGTTTAATCCTAGTAGTCAAGTATGGCGAAGTGGTGAGAAGTAGGTTAGATTTTGATTCCCACCAGTTTAAAATCTTTCGATAACTTTATTATTCAGAGATGCAAAATGTTTTACTTGAAACGGATTTAGATTTTTATTAAATAAGATAGGATCCATACGTAGACACAATTAACCCATAAAACGTAGATCAAATGAACCTGAATAACTTATAACATTTAATTTGATTCGTCAATAACATCCATTACGTTCATTAGGAAATTCTTTGTGATCTAGAGGGATACATTGATTTTTGTTAGATGTGTCCAAATCTTTCGAGCCATAAGCTACTAAGATTTGAACACATCTAACTCGATAAGCTAAGTCAAACATTTAATAAAATTTAATAAGCTTATAAATAATAAGCCATATAAAATATAAGTCTAAACGCATACAATAAGCTCGGACAAACACCCTAAATTTTGTTAAAATGTTGTATTTATGTTCCAAATAGTGAAGTACAATAAAGAAAAAAACAAAAAGAGGACCAAAAATGCGATTGCAGGGATATGGGCCCACTAATTTATCGACTAGTTCACTTCTTATGAATCTCTTCTGTAAAGTTATGGTTATAATTTTTTTAAACCAATCAAATATATGTATTTTTATAAATATTAAAAAATAATTTAATATTATCAGGTATTTGACGGAGTTAACGGAATATACCACCGGAAATCCACGGCAATAGATAAATCGATCCAGGTAGTTAACGGAAAGATACGCCGTCAACGGCTGAAAACCATAAAACCGTTGCACCTGCAAAACAACAAAAACACGACGTCGTTTCACTTTAATCAGATTCATCATCTATTTAACAACCGGGGAAGTGCTAAAATACGCATATTATAATAACTGCGCATTTTAGCAAAACCATACCCAACTTTTTATCATGCGCTGTTAACAAATTTCTCGTGTTTTTTATAAAATCATTCAAATGTGCGCACTGTATCAAGAAAAAGTAGTAGTTAGTTAATCACAGATTGAATAACTGGTGCGTAGTTTAGCAAAACTATAACAAACTTTTTTACCATACGCTTTCACAAATTTCTCGTGTTATTTTTCATTTATCGTTTATTAGACAGGTAGTAAGCTAGTTTATATCGTGTTATCGACAAAATAAAATCCGATAACAAAATCAATACCTTGAGGATCCATGCAACAGATTCTTCTCTCGCAGAAGCATCTAGACCTTGCGAATGAAACCGCTCCACGTAATCGATACCAGGAACGAATTTCCTCTCCTGTTCTATAAACTCCGCAATCGAGTCATCGAAATCTGCGCAAAAATCGAACTCGTAGGAACACTCCGGGAGGTTTTCGCCGGATAATACGCCGGAATCCTCGCCGCAAAGTAAATCGGAGAAGCAATCGGAGTACGTTACTGACATGATGATGATATCGATGATGATTGATATTGATATTGATTGATCATATTGATGTATACATCGTTGCGAGAAGGTGAGGAAAACGGTTAGGTTTCCGGTCAGATGAGGTTGATTGTCGCCGGAGAATAGTGGCCGGAGTTTGTTGTTGGAGTAGGAGGAGTGGTGTGAAAGATGTTTTATTGAAATGGTTCATTATGTGTTCTCTATATACTTATATATATGTGAATCTATATTTTTTTTTTGTGTATTTGTAAATAAACTTTATTTTTCATGTTGAAATACAAAATAAATATAAAATATTATGGTTTTTTCTTTTTGTATAGATTTTCACTTTTTTGGTGATATAAGTTTCTTAATGAACATTCTAAATAACCAATAGCTCGAAATCGTCTTCTGTTGGGTGTTGTTGGAAGAACGCAAGGAAGGCGGAGACGTAGGTCTGGATACCGGTTAGAATGTAAAAATTTTATTATCTTTTTTACTTTATTTTTTAACCAACGGTTATATTTTTTCGATATTCTTTTTACAATTAAGATCATATGACAATTTTGAAAAATAAAATATTGTTTTTATCATGTTATTCGGACAAAGAGGTCGGGCTGTAAATTTTTAAAATCGCACAAATGCAACCAAAAAAAATGGAAAGAATCAAGAACGCTACTCAAAATAAAGTTAACGTTCAAGAGATTCAAAGTTCTTAACCAGCCGATCAATAAAGGTTTGCCACATGAAGAACAAGTGATGTTGAATGAAGGAACGCCTGAGGATTGACGTACTAGTATAATTTTTGTAACGTTGAGATGTCAATTAAGTTATTTTGAAATGTATGTCATAATAGGAGTTGTCTAAGTAGCGATTAATGAACATTTTCAATTAGACTATGGGGTGTGGTGGGTGATTGGGGGTGATGATGTGGAGTGATAGAGGTGATTTGTAGGAAAGAGAGTGTGATTTGTAGAAAAGAGAGTGTGATGATGTGGAGTGATAAAAATGGGTGGTGTGGTTGTGTGATGATGTGGAGTAATAGAGGAAAGAGAGTGTAATTTTAAAAAGTTGTATATTTATAATTTTTTTTATATAAATGAAATTTAAAAACTTGTATTTTTATTAAAAAAAACAAACATTACAATTTATTTAAAAAAAAAATACTACAATTTATTAAAAAAAAAAACACACTACAATTTATTTAAAAAAAAAAATACTACAATTTATTAAAAAAAAAAACATACTACAATAAAAAAAATACTACAAATATTGAGGATAAAATTTCGCGATAAGCCTTTTCTTTTCATCTTCCGCTATTTGTTTGTAAGGCTCCGCGAGATGAGTGGTGTCCTGCATGATCGTCTTTAACGCTCTTGATCGCACTTTTTCTTCAGCAGTATCAGCAAATTTCCCGAACTTTTCCCCAATATACTTGAGTGAATCTTCGGCCCCCGAAGAAGAAGCAGCGGCTTTGCCCTTTCCTTTGCGCGCTTTTGCCTTTGCTTGATCTCTACCAATCGGTCTTGGAAGGTCTTCCTCCAAGTGAAGATCATCATCATCATCGTTGAGATCGATTCCAGCAAAAGGCGATACCGGAGTGGCGGGAGTGGCGGGAGTGGAGGGGTTACTAGACTCCGATTTTCTACGCGCTTTTCGGGACCCTCCAGATGTTGGGACATGTTGACAAACCGGGCTATTTCTCAATATTTGCCAAGACGCTAAATGTAGGAAACCCGTTTGCATTATGGTGCGGTAAGTCTCCAGAGCATGTTCGAGCAATTGTTGATCACTATGACCGCTTGGTCTAGTTTGTTGGGCTTGTCGAAAAATCCCGTTGAATTTTTTGACCTTTCTTCGTAAGTCGGTCCACTTGCTCGAAAGAGAGTCTTCGGTACGAAAGTAAGAGGGATCATCTTTAAGCATCTTGGCGAAAAATTTTGCACGAACACTATCCCAGTAAAGTGGTGAATGTTGATCATTTCCCAAAATGGGGTCCTCGGATGTCGACGACCACGCTGAAGCAAGTGCGATCTCCTCCGCTTCGGTCCACCTCTTCCTTTCGGTTTTGCCTCTTAGGGATTCGGTTTCTTTCTTCTTATGTTTCCTCTTCCCACGGGCCGGCATTCTTTGAGCTTGAGTTTCCGGAACCACCTCATCGTCTTCAGAATCGTCAACGTCAAATGGAGGCACTTGCGGAAAATTGGATAAATGGTCTTGGTTAAGCAATTGCGAGAACGACCCGCCTTGGTATAGCGGGTCTAGGGATGGTCGTTGTGGTGGTGGAGTTTGTTGGTAAAAATGGGGAAATTGGTTAGGGTTTGGAAGTTGGGTAAAGTTTTGAAATTGGTTTGGGTGTTGAAATTGGTTAGTGTTTTGAAATGGTGGATATTGGTTTAGGTTTTGATATTGGTTTGGGTTTTGATATTGGTTTGGGTTGAACCATTGGTTCCATTGGTTGGGGTTGGGGTTGTTTTGATTGTTGTTGTTGTTGGGATCCATTTGAGATTATTGAAAGATTGTATAAAAATAGAGAGATTGTTATAAAAATTGAGAGAGAAAGAGAGATTTTGTGTGGTTTTTGTTATAAAAATGAGTTGGTATTTATAGAAAAAGTTTAGGTTTTTTAAAAAAATACCGTTGGTTTCTTTTGAACATTCGACCGTTGCATTTTGATTTCTGTCCGTTGCTCCTCACCACGGCGTTGTTAAGAAAACGCCCGAGCCATTTTTTTGCCTACAACGCCCCTACCGGTGTGGTAGGGGGCGTTGTTGGGCGTTGTCATGCTGAGGTGGAGGCGTTGTCGAGCATCACAACGCTGCACACCCCATAGTCTTAGGGTCGTAGTAATTCTAGCTCGACCCATTAAAAGTTTAATTTAAATCGTGTGTAAGCTCAATGTATGGTTTCTTTAATAATGAGTTCGAGCTCGTGAAGAAAACTCGCAAGAATAAATGAGAATTTGAGTAAATAAATATAAGAGTAAATTACACCATTCGTCCCTAAGGTTTATATACAATTACGGATTTCGTCCCTAACTTTGAAAAGTTGCATGGATCGTCCCATTGTTCAATCTAATTACCTATTTCGTCCCTAATTTGGATGTCCGTTTATTGTTTCCGTTAGACTTCCCTCACGTGTAAAACGCGTGAGGGTATTTTAGTCATTTTCCAGTAACACCTACCTTTACTTCCATAACCCCAAAAGTCCAAAAGTCAAAATCAAAAAAATCAAAATCAGATAGCAAATCCCCTTTTTCAAACCCTAATTTCACACAAATTTAATCCAAATCATACAAAATCATAATTAATCAAACAGATAGCAAATCCCCTTTTTCTAACATTTCTTCACCAAAAACCACCACCATCCGTTAGAAATCGGATCTATATTCCATTCACCAAAACCCCCAATTTAATTTTGAAAGGAGAAAAAAAAACGTGAATTTTTGAATTGATTGTCGATTATGAAATGAAAAAATAAACACAAAAACCTTCATTTTTGCCGGATCTGTGTGTGTGTGTGCGCTTATGAGGGATCAGTGTGTGTGTGGTGATGATGATGGCGACGAAGGTGGTGGTGGTTATGATGGATATGTGTGTGTGTGTGATGATGATGGCGACGGAGGTGGCCGGATTCCTTTCAAGTTTTGGGACGAAATCGAGTCGGGTATTTTAAACAAACATGGAAGCGGGTGGTGAAGTGTGGGCGGATTGCGGATGTGGTGATAGAAAAGAGAGGATGTTCTTCGATTTAGTGGCGGTGGAAATGATAGTTTGAGTTAGGGGGAATAAGATGGTGCTAGATGGTGACAGAAAGGGTGACGGAAGTGATTGTGGCAGAGGTGGTGGTTGGGATTTAGGTTTAGAGGGATGTGATTTCTCTAATTTGGGGAGAAAGATGAGAGAGAAAAATAGATGCGAAATGACTTAAATACTCTCACGTGTTTTACACGTGAGGGAAGGCTAACGGTAGAAATTAACGGACGTCCAAATTAGGGACGAAATGAGTAATCAGTTTGAACAATGGGACGATCCATGCAACTTTTCAAAGTTATGGACGAAATCCTTAATTGCATATAAACCTTAGGGACGATCTATGTAATTTACTCTAAATATAATAATATTTATATCATATTACATAATAAATATTATATAACTATCAAAATTAATTTAAATAATATATTTTATTTTGTTAACCATAATCCAAAAAGCTGTAGTTAATATTTTTAGAAATACCCTGAACGATTGTAGTTCTTAAATTCATTAATATGTTACTTAAAATATAGAGGTGGGCTTTATTAAATACAACATTTATAAACATCTAATAGAATATTATATATAATTCCGAGACCATTTCAGAAAAAAAAAAAAAAAAAAAAAAATTATTCTTTTATGTATACTATATTATAAAACATTTCAACTTTTTATTTAAAAGTTAAAAATTTAAGTAAAATTGAATTACTAATATACCCTTTTTTAGTAAATACGAAATTTGAATTAAAAGGATATTAATTATTAGTTAATAAATGTAAGAATATGATTTATCTTAGAAAAATTAGATATAATTATTAGATAATTAATTTGACAGATTTAGCAATTCACATAATATAACTTTAAATAAGTTTTTGATTAATTAGAAATATATATTTATTTAAAATGTTTAAAAGATATTCACAAAAACTAAAAACACATAAAAAGATAATATTTTTTAGAAAACAAAATTATATTTTCTACTTGAGTATTAATAATTGTCGGCTAAATTAAAATAATGTTTGGTTACGCAAAAGATATTATACTTTACAAAACGAATTAAAACCTTCTATAAACGTTAACATAGTACAATTTTGATAGATATAATATAGAAAATGTTCACGTAGTGCAATGAGAAATAGAAAGTATGACATTCGATGTATATATCATGAGCTAATTAGAACCTATAACAACTAACGTAATATAATGAGAACCTTAAATCGAAAGTATGTGTATTTTATGGCCTAATTGAGGTTAATTGGTTGAATGACTCGTACAAGACTAATGAGTCGAATATAACTATCCAAAGGGACAACCTATAGTCTTTTAGACAATGTTTAATCAATACCTTAATGCAACATCATAATAATTACATTTTATGGCCGAATAAGTTTAATAAACCGAATGACCCAAAAAACTTCTCAAACTAATTTATTTTTGCTAAACTTTTCGCCATCACTGTATCATGCGGGTTGTAGACTAGTTATACATAATTCCGAGACCATTTCAGGAAAAAATAATGTTATTCTTTTATATTTATAAATATATGTATGGGTGAGGTTCGGGTAAGAACGGCCCGAAGTATAGGAACGCTAAGAACCAATGCTGACCGTCCGATTAAGTTGATGATCAGTAGTAACCACTTACTACTGATCAGTAGTAAGTAGTAACCACTTACTACTGATCAGTAGTAAGTAGTAACCACTTACTACTGATCAGCAACAAATTCTGGCCGTCCGATTAAAATTTTTATATCAAACCTCGCAGTGCTGATCAGTAGTAAGTGGTTACTACTGATCATCACCTTAATCGGACGGTCAGCATTGGTTCTTAGCGTTCCTATACTTTGGGTCGTTCTTACCCGATCCAATTACATATATGTATTTCCTAAATGATTAAATTTTATGTGCATACAATAATTAAATAATTTATTTTAATAAAATATGATTTTAAGTTAAATTTTACATTTAATGTTTAATGAAATTAAAATTCATTTCATTACAAGTTCGGTGAATATTTATAAATTTTTTATTTTTAACATCTATTTCTCTTGTTTCTCTAATAAGAAAATTATCGGCCGAAAAATAAGTCATTTATCTCAAACTAGATTATTGTCCCGCGATAACGCGAAAAAAAATAAAAATTGAATCGTAAATTTTATATTTATGTAGATTTTAATTTATTATGGAAAAATAATGTTGTATGTATAATAATATATATAGTTTTACGTTTATACACATGTTGTTTATAGTTATAATAACATATACACTTTTACGTTTATGCACATGTTTTGATATTTTGTATTAGGAGACTTTAGAATAATAATAAGTTAAATCATAGTCCAAATTGAACGATTCTATAAGTAAATTATAGTTATGTTTTTTTATTTTAGTAAAGATAGAATGAAAGAGAGAATGTAATTATGTATTGTAAGAGGGTGTAGAATGAAAATAATCTTTGATTACATCATCAATCAGATCTAACGGCTGCCATCAAAGAAGTCAACTCATCCAAGGGACCTTAATTCGCCATGTGACATTTAAGGCCCCTCTTTTATTATATATTAAAGATACATAGTCTATTTAAAAAGAAAATTGTGAACCCTTATCTAGTTTAAACTAGGTTCTTTGAATAGTCAATGTTAATTAATCTAATAATATGTCATGAATATTAATTAACGTATTATTTTTTATTTATATATTGATTAGTTTAGAGTACTGCTTACATATGCACTCCATAGTCCCTATGACATATTAGATTCTTCTTGTTTCGTTATATATAAATTTAATGGGATTTTCTATCATGTGCCTTACCACCATTTTTTAATATTAAAAGTACTAAAAATACCATATTTTCTATCAAAGTTAAGAAACCAATGGTACTTTTTGGTACTTTTAATATTAAAAAATGGTGGTTATCATGTGACTAAGCACACATGATAGAAAATTCCAAACTTAATTAAATACATTCATAGTTTATTTTGGAAAAACTTACATTAAAGAACACATTAATATCTTTATTTAGTTTTAGTCAATACAAAATATTTACCATATTGGTTTAATACATACATTTCAATTGGTTTTAATGTGACTAAGATAGCCCATCAAATAGTTAATAATATTATTAACGAATTAAATTAAAAAATATTTGTTATGATTTACTATAAATAAAAATTAGTACTAGTGTTTAACAAATGTTTTTTCAAAAAGAAACACTTTACATTATTCTTACATTTATCTTATCGAACTCAAACTTATACTACTCTTTTCGTTTTAAAAAAAGCATCTGAAAACAAAAACGGTCAAAATAATTTAGTTATAGTAATGAAGTAATTTTCAATTAAATTATTCATTTTGACACTGTAATTAAGACATCGATACTTTTAAAGTTTGAAAAGATAAAATATTTTAAAAATAAAATAGAAAGTTACTATAATTTAACTATGTATATTTAGAAATAAAACATTAATTTTAGAAAAAATATTAATAGAAAAGTAGATAATTTTTTTGAAACGAATGATTTATTAAATCAGAAATCATTTAATGTTTTTTTTTATCAACAATAATTTTAATAATGGTCTTAAAAATACGGTTACGGTTAGCAAAAACTATTAAATGACAATACATCTTTTGTGTCATAAAAATAATTTGTATTAAACTTTTCTTAACCTTCAAATTAATTTGATTTATAAATTCCATTAAACCATATGATAAAGAACCTATTAATTCTAGTTTAGGAAAACAAAAGTAAATAAAACAAGCCATATAAATAATATAAATACAAGAGGGTCTCTTTTATTTTTGTTGTTGTGCTCTATTGATGAGTGTTATAGATATTAACGATGTATATAAACATATAAATATTTTGAAGAAAATCATGAAAATAACCGTTTCACATATTGATATTTTAAAAATAATTATTAAATTCATGAAAAGCTTTCGCGGTTGTATCTTTTGTCGCGATAATTAAATTTACGTCATAAACTTTCTCGCAATACATTCAAAAAGACTCTAATACATAGCGTTGGAACGTGACAAAATTTCTCTCATTTTTGCGCGAATACATAGCTCGAGAACGTTCATTACAAGGCGAATAAATATCGCGACGACGTGACATAATTCACACCACTTATTTCAGACAATCAAATATTGCGTTGAAAGGGAAAAAATGACGCAAATTTTTTTCTCAAATTTCATGAATATTTTTGAAATATCCTATGTCACGTGAGTAGTTTCGTGAATTTCACGACATTTTGGAGTCGTTGTGGACAAGGTCGGTCCCGAGAATAGAGATAACCCGTGCAAAATTTAAAAATAGGCTTCCAAAACAATTGTTTACACATAAAACACTTTTTCAATAAAATCGTCGCCTCAATATAATTTTTGTATTTTTCATTAAGTTGTTAGGTAAATATATAAACATATTTGGTAAAAATAAGCTATTTTTGACAGAAGACCATGTACGATCGCACACCCCGTACATGCTTAGAAAATAAGTATTAAATATATTTGGAAAATTTAAGATGGGAGGGGTATGAATTCGTCAGTGAGTCTTCTGTCTTGGTTTAATCTCTCAAATATATATATCTTTCACATTTATCGATTTCATTGCTGGATCCAAACCAAATGTCAGTATTGACTGGTCAATCCTGTCAGTCAAGACCCAAGAAACTAAGCATTATTTATTTATTTATTATTTTCTTTATATTTTAATTTTGTCACACAAAAAATAAAATATACTACTACTATTCTTTAGTTGGCTATAGACTATTATAGACGTGACTTTATGGTAAACTAAAAAATTGTTGTGTGTATGGTATACAACGTTTTAAAACACCCGTCCAGTGGAGGCGTTAAGAATATTAGTGTGTTCAGAATTAGTATTTAGTTATATTTAAACGTAAAATTGATAGTTTTATATACTAAATAAGGATAAACTTGCACTAAAATACGTTAAAATTTTTAAATATTTTTAGTTCAGTGGCCAGTGGGTTTGGTTGAACCTGCTCGGCTCAATGTAACTCCGTTCTTGGTCGAACATACTCAAACATACTTTTTCGGCAAGGAGTATTGTAGAATAGTGGTTCGTTTCTTTACGATTCAAAGAATGGAGCTAGAGAAGTTTTAACGTGAGGCAACGTAGAAAAAATTTATTATGTTAATAATTTTTATTGTTTATATGTGGACAAAGTATAAAGTATTTTATTCGTAGATTGATTTCTGAGCAAAATTTAGAAGATAATTTAACATAAATGTTTCTTATACTCCGATCAAATAGGAATGGAGACGACTGAATACTTTGTCAAGTCTTTCTCCACCCCGATTGTTTCTTGACGGTTCAAAACATTGATGGTATATGTATATGGCATTAGAAATTTATCCACATTGTATATATAACCTCTTTCGTAGTTTGGTTTGGCTAATTAAATATGGTTTAAACGTAACATTTTATATATCGTCTTTTAAATTTTTCGTGAATAACCTACCTACGATTTCGTCATAGATGCATTGTAGTAACGACACATTTTGTGACAATGGTTCTCGTCGATGAAAACCACTTCATCATATGTATTATTGCAAACAATGTTGTAGGACCAGTTGACCAAATCTGTAAATGTCGTATAGAGATAAGCTAAACATGGGTGAGTCGTAATGATCGTTAATGTCCAGGGCTGATAAGCTAAACATGAATGAGATATCGAATCTGCTTTAATGTCGTTCAAACGATGGGTGGAACCCGTGGAAATTCAAATACCCGAATGTGATATTGGTCTATTAACAATATAGATGAAGTACCAACATTTCCATTTTTGTCGATCAATAATAAGGTTCGTAATTAATCGTTATAATGGTTTGACTGGTGGGAAACCATCTATCAACTTGTAGTAGTATACTTCTTCGTTTTCCTAGCATCTTGCTAGAATTAATAATAATAATACGTGGTCAAAAAGAACGATGTAAAGGTAAAAAATAAACTTTTTATATGCACAAAATGACCTTTCGTTACATTAACATTAAAAAAAGTTTGGTAATTGTGTTAGTTCGAAACCAAGTTGAAAATATCGTGATTTTTCAATATCGATCATTAGGAGTTTTGAATTTTGACCTAAAAAACGTCTTTTAAGGTTAAGTATCCAAATTGAATCGCTTATAATGGACGGAAATAATTTCTTGTTAGAAGATAATCCACATTGTCGATAACATATATGTGACATTTATTTTACGGGTATATATTACTTATATGTTGTTAACATCACATATTGCGACGATAGTCTAGAGATGAAAACCACTTGTTCGTCACATCTATTATTGGGTTATTGCAAACAAGTTGTAGGACCAAATTTGTGAATGTTGGAACTTAGACAACTTCAGTATCGACAACATCTCGTTAATGGCATTTGCATATAAGTTAACACGGGTGAGACATAACGATCGTTGATGTCCTAGGCAGATAAGCCAAACTTGGACAAAATATAACGAATATGCATTCAAACAATATGTGAAAATACAATTACTTAGAATGTGGTATGGTCAAAGAGAAAAACTTGAACTCGAGTAACACCATAGACGAAGTACAAACCTTTCCATTTATGTCGATCAATAGTTAGTGTTCTCGTAAGATGTTTGATTGGGTGGGCTACGACCGTCTATCCGCTTGTACTAGTAACATAAGATTGTACTACGTTTTTTTATCATCTTGCTAGACTTAGAAAAATAAAATAGGAATGTAAAAAATAACATTTCCTTATCGACGTACACTAACTTGTATGACATTTTGAAGAACACCGAGTACAAAGATGTGATCGAAGAGTTTGTACCCAAAATAGTAGAAAGAAAGTTCGCTTTAATTAACAAGTAATCGTTATATTATTTTTATGGACTCATATTTTTCTTTTGCTCATATTTTGGAACTTGAGCTTAGATTGGAACTTGAGCTTAGATTGGAACTTGAGTTTGAGCTTATGACGGACGGAGTTTATATATAAAGATGAAAATCATATTTGATAAAGTAGTTGAAACTAGAGTTTTTAGAGTAAAAAGATATTAAATGATATAAAAATATATATTTTAATTAAAATAAATGATAATTATGTTCTTTTGTTTACCATAAGCCAAAACCTTTTTTCTTAAACTACTTTTAAATAGTGTATGATTTCAAGGCTTATCAGACATTATATATTTCATAAACCTGTCGAATAAAACGAGATTTATAAAATTATTTATCAAAAATAATAAGCTTAAATACATGATTAGTGTTTTGTTGTGTTATATATGGAGTTTAGTTAATTATTTGAAATGTACAAAATAATGGAAAACAATGAAATATTTTGGGAACAACGCATATATCAAAGTCCTACTTTCACATCAAATCATCAAAGTTTTTCCCTCACACGCAAGAGAACACTTTTTTAGAGAATTACCAAATAATCATACATCAATAGAATGGTAAAGATAGTGATGTTTTGTGATAGTTTAGTTATGATATTTACATTTTGTATAAAGCTTAGGGTTTGATGTAACATTGTAATTATGTTTATGTGAGCATATAGTCTCTCGTTCTAGCGTTGATGGTGAACATTACGAAAATCTTGTAGGGACTCGTTGAATTAGTCTTTTTCGCCACATCGCGTACATTGAGGGACATGCCCTGAAGCGAAGGACGGGAACGAGCGGAATCAATGTGTTCCAATTTCTGGCCTTCCAAATAACCAAATCAGAAAGAACAAGATATCTAATTATATGTAAAGTTAACATGATACAAATGTTGTCTCTGGTTCTAACGTAGATGGTGAGTATAGGCCTATAGGGGGTAGCTAACATAGTTGTTGAGGTTGTATGATTACATAATTTTCTTCTAGAGTTACATTGTCTATTGTCTAGGTCTATTGATGTTGTCACCTACATAAAGTCAAACTTGGTACAACATTAGCTTATTACACATGAATAGTTTTGGAGTGGTAATACACCATACTCCAAAATAGCTCGCACCTAGCTAGTAAAAAGGCAACAACACGAATAGCTCTGAGGCCTGTACTGCTCCAAAAGTGTTGGGAAAATGGTTGACTAAAACCCTCATTGCACGGGCTTTAGTCAACCATTTTCCCAACACTTTCGGAGCACTGCAGGCCCTGAGCTATTGTTATGTTGTTACCTTTTTGCTAGCTAGGCGAGAGCTATTTTGGAGTATGGTGTATTACCACTATAATTATTTTTTAGTGTTTTATTAAAGAATCCGTGCATTGCACGGGTATATTAGCTGGTCTAATAATAAAACGGTATTTGCAGCTTTTCAAGATTAAAATCTAATTCCATGATTACTTGTCTCTATTTGCACCGTTTCTTCTCATTCAATTGATCAATTTAATCCGTCAATTCTTTAGTTTGCTTCATATCATATAGTACCTTCCATTACCGTCAATTTGAATGGAATCAAGTTATTATATCATCCGAATAATTCATATTGTGTTATAAATCTGTTATTTAGTCGAAGCGTGAGTCTTTGTCGTTAAAAAAAACGCTAAGTTTAAAATTTCTATCAAACAATTGAAAATTTGTGTATGTTGAATATTCAAACACAACTTTATTATGTTATTTTCCTTTTAAAATGTTTAGAATTTATATATAATCATAATTAACCAAGAGTCAAAAATACACCAAATTGCATGTAGTCAAACTTATTTATTGCATATAACTATATAAGTTTCTTGTACAATAAACTAAAAGCTAAAAATGATGAACAAATAAAATCTCTTTATGAAAACACTATTTGTCATCCATAATTTATATAACGACAACCGTATTTAAATGGATGTACAAAAGGACAACTCAATAAGTATAATAAACACTAATATGAGTATTGCAAATTTTGAATTACTAAAATTGAAATAAAAATTTGGTTTTGCATAAAAAAATAAACACTAACATAAGTAAATATTATCCACAAATTATCTTAAACGTAAGTTTAACATTAATTTTATAAAATAAGGATGGTGAATGATGTAGACACGTCAAGATAATTTATTAATAATCGGTATGAGGACCGGTATGATCAACAATAAAGAGTTAGATATTAGAAGGCAAAGTGTCAATACCTAAAAAAAACTATACTACCTCATACACTCGCTTTTATGCAAGTCATTGTCGACATTGTTGATGAGAGACTTATCCGGGCAGAAGACATTGTTAGGTAGGGAGTTTGGCTGGAGCGACACATCTGTTAAAAGATAATGCATGTGTCCTAAGATGAGCAACACGAGAACATAAATTTCGTGTGGAACAGAAGGGTAAAAGCTCGTTTGATTCTGATTTCCCATACGAATACGAACCGTGAAAGCGTGGCCTAACGATCCTTTAGACCTTCGGAATTTGAAGCTAGAGGTGTCAGAAAGTTACCAATGATCTATCCCCATCACGATGAAACTTCAAAGATTTTCCGAGCCTGTCGGCCAAGGCTATATACTCGTTGAATACATCAATATAGCGCGTACGGCCCAGAACATCTAAGGGATCAATATAATTATATGATAAAGTCTTTATGATCTATTAAATACTTATAATACCAAAAATATCAAAATAAATATGTTACTAATTAAAACTAAACCATGCTCTTAAATACTAATTTATGTAACATCATATTATATACGTAACATGAGTTACACCATCATGTAGACAATGACTTAGGGCAAACGTGAGTTGTGATGTTAGTTGGATTTGTCCCTTTTATGTGAGACCAAAAAACAAAAATAATTGTTTCAACTTGCACTCTATCAAATAAACATGTATTTTAGGAATTGGTATAACTTGTTTACATTATTAATTTCTATTTCAAGATTTTATGCTTACACTAATTATAGTAAACTAGTATAAAACCTGTACGTTGTCGTGGTGAGAAAAAAAGTAATTAGAAATATTACATTGATAATAGTTCTAGATAGTTTCTCATTCGTTTGATATATAAATTGTATTAATATATTGGCATTTCGAGTCATAAAAATAGTATTTAATTTTTCAACGTTTTCTAGTTCGACACGGGAAACATGCATTTTTATTTTTAAACACTTTTGTAATCGGAAACATGCATTTTTATTTTTAAAAAAAGTGTGACAAAACACTTTTGTGTGAAGTTTGACAATTTAAATTGTTTTTAAACGAGTTTATTTGACTTGTACACTCCTTTTAAGTATGATTTCAATATGACTTGTGACAACCGTAATGTGCTTATACTTAAGTAAGTTACCTACGCATTATCTTTTGTTTTAATTGTTTAAATGTCATTGCCGCCGTTAAACACTAAAACTTGTAAATAAAAAGTTTTTCTATATTCGGATAATTCAGTAAAAGCGAGTCTTTGACTAAGATATACACAACCTAAGATATCATCATGACAATCTCCGAATCCTTTCCATGGACATTCCAAAATTTTACCTAAACAAGTTCAAATCTAAGACCTTTTTTGATGATAGAAGGACGTCTATCTATCAAATCACCTTTATAATAATTTGCTAAACACTGAACACTCGTTTTAGTTGTGCATCTTTTCATACGATTAAATAAGTAAACACGCTTATAATTCGACAATTCATACTATAATGAAAAATTGGTGAAAGAAAACTTATATACAATTTACATACATACATATATGCGTATGTATCTATATGTGTATATATATAAATGGCCAATAAAAAAATATACACACTTATATGAATTCAATATTTATATAGTCTAAAGATTTTTTTTGATGGTCAAGTTTCTATCGAGGAGCACTAATGCCCATATCTAAGGATGAGAAATGGGGATGTGTTGGATAGTGATAAATAAAAAGATATATTTCATTTATTTGTACAAATGTGGGCCATATTAATTTGATGATTATTTAACAAATACATAGTATATAATACTCTTTAAATTATAGTTATTAAACTCGTATAAGTCACGGATTGATTCGTGTGAGTCAAGTCGTTTTGCACTTAAAAAGTATCGGCTTGGACCATAACTCGGAAATGCCCCTAACTCATATTATGACTCGTATGATTTATACCACGACTTGTACGAATTGTACCTTAATTCGCAAGACTCGTAACGTGATTCCTACAATGACTCGGAAATACATTTAAATTATCAATAAATTCAATAAAAAAAATCTTAATATTAAATTATATTATATGTATAATATAAATTTATTTTACATATTTTAAAAATTGTTGCTTTTACGAGTCGAGTCACGATCCGAGTCACGAATCAAATAATGAAAAAACAATTCAATCATCATTTATGAGTTGACAACTATGGTTATACAAATATTTTCATAAGTATATTTCATGAAGTAAAAAAGTAAACAAAAACTGAAGCTTAATTAAAAATAAAAAGTTAATTACATAATATTTTTGTAGTTTTTTTTTTAGATTTTATTTGTTTGAACCTTAAGGTTTTTTTCTTCCCTGGATGTTGTTCTCGTGGTTTCAAACTGTTACGGATTCTGTTTTTTCGTTGTTAGGTCTTTTAGTTTGTCGTTAAATAGAGGGACCAAATCCGATTCATTGACAAACCGTATGGACCATTTATGTCCCTCCAAATCAAATAAGGTCACTAACATACTTAATGATACAATGGCTTAATTCGCAATCTTTACAATCACGAGAACTGGATCATAGAAAAAACTCTCATGGATTAAAAACGAAAATCCGATAAATCACATTAACCATTTATGTCCTTTACTCAAAACAAATTGTTTAGTTAATCTTAAATTATGAAAACATATATTGCCTATATATTTAAATAAAATAAAGTATATTTTAATGGCTATGTGACAAATAATAGAGACCAAGTGGGAAATTGATACATTTTATTCATAAAATCAAGCTTTGACGTTTAGTTTAATGATTTAATAAAACAAAACTAATGTTCAATGTTTGAACCGTTTTCCAAAATAACGTTTAATTTTGTTTTTTCAATTTTCATCATGTATATTTATTGGATCACAAATAGTTTTATTTCAAGTAATCAACGAGCTACTCATTAATACTTTTATTGTTTTTTTATTCTCTAATTATTACTCGTTTGATTCGCAAGTTAAAGATTTCGAATTTTTAAAGAAATTTATAAGGTATGCAATACTAGAAACCTATATACCTATTAGCTCATTTTCTGGCTTTACAACTATGAGTTTTCTCCAAACCCTATCCCTGCTCATTACTCCAATTCATTCTGACGATAGGAGATATAAGTAAAATAAATTGAAAAAGTAATCTAGATATATTTACGATGTTTCCTATTGCCAAAATGAATGGACGTAATGAGCAGGAGCAGAGCTATGAGAAAACCCATAGTTGTAACGACGGGGTCTAATAGATATATGGGTTTCTAGTATTGCATATCTCACAAATTTCTGTAAAAATTCAGAATCTTTAGCTTGCGGATCAAACGAGTAATAATTAGAAGAAAAAACACAATTAAACGTTTGTATGGAAAATGAACGTTAGTTTTGTTTTATTAATTCATTAAACTAAATGTCAAAGCTTAATTTATTGAATAAAAGTATCAATTTCCCACTTGGTCTTTATTTCGCTATTTGGGTTATTTTCGGGTTTTTGGTTCGAGATTTAATTTTTATTCAAGATACCTCAAAACCGAGTTTAGCATATGGGTGTATATGGGTCGGGTTGGGTCGGTTCTAGCTTAAATCCGAATTCAAACTGAAATTTTGGTTCCTAAAAAAGAAGAATCGTTCGGTTTGATTTTTGTATAGGTTCGATTTTTTCGGATTCGGTTTGAGTTTTTTTTTCCTGCTTTTTAGACACTTGAAGATGAAACAGAAATAAGCATATTTATTTACTTTATAAGGCAAAGTAAATAGCAAAAAAAAACTTAAATTTTCTAAGAAATATTTGTGTGGCTAGCTAACAAAAAACATACAAAAAAACCAATGATACACAAAATGCGAGGCTAGGCAAAATGTGAGCCATTGGTTGAAAGATCTAGTTTTTTTTTGTAAATTAGAACTTCAATACTCCATATATTTATATTATATTCAATTTACACAAGTTGATTAACATATTTTACATATTGATATATATAAAAATATATAAATGGATTTAAATTTAGCTGTTCGGTTTCAAAAGGTTCGGTTTTTTTCTAAAACCCGAACCAAACCGGAAAAAACGGTTTCTAAAAAATTTAAACCCGAACCATCGGTTTCACCTATTGGTTCGGTTTTTCGGGTTGATTTTTTCCGGTTTTTTGAATTTTCGATTTTTAATACGATTTCTGCTCACCCCTAGTTTAGCAATTGGCTAAATCATAAGCCAAATATATAATGTTTAATGTCCCATACCGTTTTAGCTTACCACATGTACTAATTTACATATCGAAATCTTAGTACTAATTTACCGAAAAAGACTACCATTTTCATTATAATATTCAATACCAATGTTTTCATAAATTCAACACTCTCTAGTCTTGTATGATGTAACTATCATTAGCAGTGGCCATTTATAGTGCCCCCATTGTACCTATTTTCCCTCTTGATGATCTGCATTTAATCCTACCTTTTTTTTCTTTGACAAAATTAAAGAAGGAAATGAAATGACACTCTTGATGGTGAGTGGTCATTTTATACATTTTTGTATGTAAAAATAAAGAGTAATAATGCTTTATATGTTTGCGTTTATAGCGGGGATAACCGGTAGCAAAAGGTTTTGCAAAATCTTAAAAATAATAATAGCTAAAATTTAAGAGTTAAAATGTAACAAATAATAGTTAAGTGTAAAAAATGAAAAATATCTAATCATATAATGTTTTTGTGATATAAAAACTATTTATTAGTTTGTCATTACATGTTAAAGGATAATATGAGATAAAATAATAAAATGACAGTTGTTAAAGTAGATCTACAAAAAAACCATCGTTAAGATCATTGTTAACTAATTACATATTTTGTCCATATAACGACGTCTGTTAGAATTAAGGACGAAAATCGTAGTTAGATCCACTAAATATACGAGTGTTGTTATTTTTAAAAATTAAGGACAAAATTAGTAAATTAACGCATACCATAAGAACTATTTACGTAAGAGGCTGTTTGCAATCACAACAAACTCGGACTACGGACTCGGATCGCGGACTCGGTCCGTGGTCTGCACGTTTGATAAGTTCATGAAAAGCTCGGACCACGGACCGAGTCCGTGATTTTGTCTCGGACTCGGTCCTATTAGAAAAATCGCAGACCGAGAACGAGGCAAAATCACAGACTCGATCCGTGGTCCGAACTTTTTATAAACTTATCAAACGTGCAGATCACGGACCAAATCCATGATCCGAGTGTGTTGAGATTGCAAACAACTCCTAAGTAACTCCACATTCAAAGTCACATATTTGGTAAACAATGGAAAATGAAAGAAATAGGCCATTCTTATATACTATTTAGTTTTCAAATATTTTCCTAGTGATTTCATGATAACATAATTAGCAACACACTTATAGATAAGCTTTGACTAATTCTAAATATTTGTAATTAATTAAAAATATAACTAGCAACTTAGGTAATACTACTATTGTTTGAAAGTTAGGTAGTATTATTTAAATCTTGGCCTATTGGGATCAATTGCATTTGAACAATTTAATAACTATTTTGTTGTTATGGAAAATGTTTTAATGGAAGAATTATATTTTTAAAAATCAATTTTACTTGTATGAAATGCTTTAGTGAATATACCCTATTATATTCAAATAAGTTAACAAATTGTGATACTTATGGGATTATTTAAATAAAATTATATGATACCCTAATGATTTTAAAGCAAGCTTTTGTCCATAGTGTTGTTGTTTATAACATTTTCTTATTTGTTTGTAGTCTCTTGTTTTTTTTTTCGAAACGATCACATATTCACATGGATCTTTTTATAATGCGAATTTTTAAACAGATCTAACTTCAAGTTATATTTTTCGTTAGTGTATATATTTTAATTGCGGAAATCCTATATGCAACAACTTATACCTACCATATATTCAATAAAAAGTTCAATAAGTTTATTGATATGAAAAAGGTTTAATTAGTGAAAATGTAAAATTTATAAAAGTTTTCTTTTGTGCTACACTTAAGTTTATTGAGATAATATTTGTATTGTTTAATTATCATGCAATTACACGTAGATCTTTTTATACCTAATTTTGTACAAATATTTGAAAGAGTTAATTACATAAATCGTTCCTATGGTTTACTCAAAATTATGGATTTCGTCCCTAAGTTTAAAAAGTTGCATAAATCGTCCAAGTTTTGAAATTAATTACGCTTTTCGTCTCTAATTTCTAATTTGCACCCGTAATTTAGGGACCGAATCCGTATTTGAGGACAAACTTTAGGGACGAAATCCGTAATTGGAGCAAATTTAGGGACGAAAAATGTAACTAGTTTCTAAAAGTGGATGACTTATGCAACTTTTTAAACTTAGGGACAAAATCCGTAATTTGAGATAAATTTTAAGGACGATTTTTGTAATTAACTCTATTTGAAATAAAACTAGACATGGTACTAAAATGGAAATTAAAATATTGACTTTTATGTACCAATTCGAAATAAAATTTTATAAACTATACAAACATATCACAATCAAATGTTGTTGATGTAAGTGTTTGTTCTCCAATCTTAATCTTTGTTAATTTATTATCAAATTTAATATCTTATATTTTCAGATTTTCATTAATTAGCCATGGAATTTTCCCAACTCCATTATTTGCATTTTTAAAGTATTTTTTCTCAACTACTTTGTCCAAAACAAGCATATTAATCAAATCTTAATTCAACTATGCACAATTTATTATTTTATAAAAAATTGACAAAATTGTCTTTGCATCATCTACTACTACTTATTTTGAGGTTTGTCGAATGTAGCCAAAAGAAAAACACAATCAAGTCTTTTTCAATATTCAATATCCAATTCGACCGGGTTTATAAAATGACGAGAGAGATACTAACAATTTTGTGACACGAATCTTTTGTCTTGTACTTTAACTAGTTAACATAGTATATAAATTATTGTGTTAACAATGTTGTTAGAAAGGAAGATACATTAGTATCATTGGATTAGAACTACATACATATGATATCTTTGATTGTTTCAAGTTGGACAAGAAGTAGACACAAATGACATCTTTGATTAATTTGAGTCAGAGTTAGGATACAACCAAATGTGTTAAGTATTGATAGATGGCTTATATCCTTATATTTATATTTGTGTAATTATCTTTATCTGATAAGAAGACAATGAGAAACAGTGTAGACCGTATATTTAAAGGAAAAAAGAAATATCTAAAATCATGAAAAATAATGTTTTCAGGAAAAAAAACCCATGAATTATAGAGTTTTTCATAATTATGAGGTTTTATAATAGAGTTAATTACAAAAATCGTCCCTGAGGTTTGTCTTAAATTATGGATTTTGTCCCTAAGTTTAAAAAGTTGCATAAATCATCCACTTATAGAAACTAATTACCTTTTTCGTCCCTAAGATTTGCTTCAAATACGGATTTTGTCCCTAAAGTTTGTCCTCAATTACAGATGTGGTCCCTACGGGTGCAAATTAGAAATTAGGGACGAAAAACGTAATTAATTTCTAAACTTGGACGATATATGCAACTTTTTAAACTTAGGGACGAAATCAATAATTTTCGGTAAACCAAAGGGATGATTTATATAATTAACTCTTTTAGAATATAATATAAATTCATCAAATGATGTAATATAACTTGTATAAGGTTATATTTTCTTTGGATTTTTGATTTAAAAATAGAATGATAAAATGTTGATACTAGTGACAAAGAGGATTGGCTAAGGTTGGAACATTCATTTTATACAAGTCAATTATTTGTTTGAGTAAATTACACCGTTCGTCCCTATGGTTTATATGCAATTACGGATTTCGTCCCTAACTTTGAAAAGTTGCATGGATCGTCCCATTGTTTAAACTAATTACTCATTCCGTCCCTAATTTGAACGTCCGTTTATTTCTGCTGTTAGTCTTCCCTCACGTGTAAAACACGTGAGGGTATTTTAGTAATTTCGCACTCTTCAATTTTATTACCCCTTCTTCCTCAAATATCTCTCCCCCAAACATTAATAAACCCTAAAATCATCACCATTCACCATAACCACACTAAAATCATACAATTGTTTGTGTTCAATTTGAATAATTTTCAAACAATTTTTGGCAACCAAAACCACCAGTTTTCAATTATAGTGATGTTTTTTGGTCAAATTCCAATTAAAACAGGACAAAACACACTAGACAAGGCTTAACCAGTGGTTATGTAATTGTGTTAATCAGCAATTAGGTCTCGAAAAGTAGTCAGATACGAAAATCACAAACAATCAACAAAACAAATAAAGATTTTGAAAAAAATAGTTTAAGAAAGAAAGAGGCTCAGATCGGTTTGGTTAAAACAGCAAGGATAAAACCGCCATGGCTGCAAAAATCACGGCTGCATTAACCAATTTCTGCCACTGGAAAACTGCCCCGCCAAGATACGGTATATCTCAAACGCTGCCAACCGATTTACTCAAACGACGATTACATCACAGCCCCTAAATAAATCTGGACTCAAACGACGATTACTATCTATAAATTCAGACTTGTTTTTCAATGGTGTCACACAGAGATATGGGTCCGAGATGACGGCGGCGGATGGGTGGTGGTGGTGGATGTCGGTGCCGGAGAAATTTAGCTGCTAATTCGTATATATTACGGTTAGATCTGAATCAAAAATGGTGTTCGGAGGACGAAAACAAGGCAGACAAGATGCCGGTTGGAATGGAGCTCCAAAACGACCAAGAGACCGTTAGACTCGATTAATGCTCTTCATTATGGGTTACCAATTTAAGATCTGTTTGTTTATTCATTGATTCAATTAGATACCAATTTGGTGAAGAAATCTTAGAAAAAGGGGTTTGGTAAATGAGGTAGGTGAAGGCTGCGAAATGACCAAAATACCCCTCACGTGTTTAACACGTGGGACAGAGGTAGAAATTAACGGACGTCTAAATTAGGGACGAAATGAGTAATTAGTTTAAACAATGGGACGATCCATGCAACTTTTCAAAGTTAGGGACGAAATCCGTAATTGCATATAAACCTTAGGGACGATCTATGTAATTTACTCTATTTGTTTTTAACATCTTGTTTGATTATGCATTTAGCTTAATGTCTTACATATGCATTAACCTAATTTGGCTTCATTAGAAGTGGATACATATGATATATTTGATTTTTTCATGTTAAGTGAATACCAATGATATCTTTGATTATTTTGAGTAAGAAAATGTGATAACAACCAAATGTGTTACGTACCGAGGGATTAGATGGCTTATATCCGTTTATATATAGCTACCCGATAAGAAAATAAAATATGAGTAGAATGATGAGAACTAACGAATATATTCGGAAAAAAGACACTCTAAATGCAGAAGACGTCCACCTTAAATGAGTGATTCTCATTTCCCTTTATCGTTTTATCACTATATGTTGATGTTGATTTTTTATTTGATCGTAGTTATATATAAGTCTATGTCGTATATCGTATATAAACCCCATTGAGGTTTACAGATTATATAAGATTTCGTCAAAACAAATTAATTTATGTTATAGTTTATTTGTATTTTCAATATTAATCTAACATTTTAAAATAGAATGTAGAAATAAAATGTCGATACTAGTGACAAAGAGGTTTGGCAAATTGAGTTATCAACAGTCCACCAATTTAACAAGTGAAATTTTAATCATGTTGACAAGTAATATTTTCTTTTATCTTTTGCTTTTTTAAAAACGTTACGAGTATGTTTGGTAGAGAGTTTGTGGCTTAAATTTATAAATAGTAAAATACTATTTAGAAACCCACAAGTAAGTGGTGGTTAGATGACATATTTATGTCGTGTTTTTTTTAAATAAAAGTCCATATACATTTGAGAAACCTCTTAATGAATCTTTTTAAAAACGACCCGTATAATTTTATATGTTTTAAATAAATGTTTTTATAAGTTTGTCCTCTTTTTATATTTATATTTTTTTTAACGCTAGTTCAAATTACGTTGCTAAACAGATTTATACAAATATAAACTCTTAAAAGCTTCGATTTTCTACTCAAACTAATAAAAAACATATCTAAAACAAGCTTAAACTTCAGCTTCAATCATCTTTTTTAAGTTACAATTCAAATCACGACATTTAAAACAACGATTCGTGTTTCAAGTTACGTGTTAGACAACTATGATATACTCTATAACTTGATTTAACATCAAATTATAATGGGAAAATGCACTGGATGATCATCGTACTATGTCAAAAAATCCGTCTAGGTCATTGAACAAAATTTTCGTCTATCTACGTCACTATACCGAAAGAAACCTGTTATTTAAACCATTTTTACCCGATCAACAGGTTAACCTCCACTAATTCTCTCTCTCTCTTTCATTTTGAAATTGATGAACCCAACTCCACCAATTCTCTCACTTTCGTTTTCAAATTGCAGGAACCCAAATCCAACGAATCAAAAGTTGTGCTGAATCAAAAGTTGAAACCCAAAAATTGCATTTTTTTGACAATGCTGATGAGATCTAAGGTTTCAGAATTCAAAAAAATTGCATTTTTTTCGATTTCTGGTTGAAATCATGGTGGGTTTGTGGATTCAATTCATACCCAGATTCGTGATCAAGATTTATAAACATAAAAACTGCATCTTTTTCGATTTCTAATTGAAATCATTTTTATTTATTTTTTCAATTTTAGAACCATAAAAATTGGGGATAAATATTCATTAATCAATGAAAAATTACCTGCTAGATTAAGGAAGAATTACTGTCTCTGGGTTGCTAATTTGATGCCGGAAAATGTCGCCGGAGTAGATCAATCAACCGGCCACGAATACGACCAATAATCCGGCGAGATGTGGAATCGGAGGAGAGAGTGAGACGGTTGACCGGAGTTGGAGAATTCGGAATCTGGAGGTGTGAAAATGGTGGCGGAGTTGAGGTGAGAGAGGAGTGAATTGGAGACGAGGTTTAGAGGTTTAGAGCCAATTAACACAGTTGGGGTACTCACTCGAAGAGTTGCAGCTATCAGAAGGTAAGATGAATTTCGCTTCTGTGGAGCGCTTTGGTCATATGTTTGATGTTTTCAACAATGACTTCATTAGTGATGAAAGAATTAGGCAGATAAATATCACGTACATTGATCAAGAAAAGTAAGTTATTCCGTAAATGAGAATCATAATACCTAGACACTTTATAATCATAGCATTTCATCTTCTTAATTAACCCCTTGCAAAAATCATAGCATTTCATCTTCTTAGTTTTTCTACGATGTAGCCGGAGTTCTGGAGAGTGTCGGTGGAAGTGCGGTGGTGAATGGGAGGAGGATTTGTAGAAAAACTACCGGAAAAATCATCAGAACGGAATCATCAAGTCTGAATTCAAAAGATGATGAATGTTTGGGTGGTAGTTGTAAAACTGATGACGTGGCGGTTACCAAGAGGTTGCAGGTCACCAAACTTATCTATTTAAACGGTTTTTTAAAGTTAAGGTTATAATTTAAAAGGTTTCTTTCGGTATAGTGACGTAGATAGACGAAAATTTTGTTCAATGACCTAGACGGATTTTTTGACATAGTACGATGACCACCCAGTGCATTTTCCCAATTAGACTAGTGGGAGTGGAGCGTGTTTATCACCAATAACGCCGCCACGTCGACAATAACGCCCCAATAACGCCCCACCTCCACTCCGGTGGGGGGGTTATCGAAGAAATTTGGGCCACGGCGTGAGCAGAAACACGCCGTGGTGAGGGAGAAAAGCAGGTTGCAACGGTCACTTGACCGTTGTGTGTTTAAAAAAAAAACGAATTCTCTATATAAACAAACTCAAACACACACAAAATATATATACAAATTACAAAAAACACACAAAAAACACACACAAAGTTTTATAAAATGTCAAGTTCGGACGAAGATGCAATTGTAGCCGAAACGATTATGGCCGTTGTTAACTATGCATCACAACAAATCCAAAGACCAATCACCACAAGAAGAACCGCAATGGAACGTAACCGTGAAGCAGCTCAAACACTACTAATGGAATCTTACTTTTCTCCGGGTTGCACCTACACCGACGAACAATTTACCCTTCGTTTTCGAATGAGGAGGGAGCTATTTCTCAAGATATGCCACGATTTTGAAAACCATTTTGATTATTTTAGGCAAAAATTTGATTGTAGAGGAAGGGCTGGGTTTACACCGATTCAGAAATGCACCTCCGCAATACGACAACTTGCTTTTGGCACTTGTAGTGACATATGGGACGAGTATTTAAAAATGTCCGAAAGAGTTTCACGTGAATCCCTTGCCAACTTTTGCGAAGGTAAATTTTTAACCTTTACTTTTTTAATTAGTTTACTTTAAAACTTATTTTTACTTAAAATGTAGTAATATCTGAAATAGGTGTGGTTTCTTTATACGGCAAGAGATATTTACGCCGTCCTAGTTGGAGTGACATACAGCAGATTACTTCGGTTCATGATGAAAAACACAATTTTCCCGGTATGCTAGGCAGTTTGGATTGTATGCATTGGGAGTGGGAAAATTGTCCTGTGGCTTGGCATGGTCAATACCATAGGGGTGATCACAATCACCCTTCCATTATGTTAGAGGCTACGGCCTCTACTGATTTGTGGATATGGCATGCATTTTTTGGGGTTGCTGGAGCGAATAATGACATCAATGTCTTGGATCAGTCACCGCTTTTCAACAACATTGAGAATGGGACGGCTCCCGATCAGTCGTTTATTGTTAACGACACAACCTACAAATACGGGTATTACCTCGCTGATGGTATTTATCCAAAATGGCCGGTGTTAATAAAGTCTTTCAGGGAAAGAGACGAATTAAACGAGAAGCGTAACCATTTTAAAAAAGCCCAGGAATCTTCAAGAAAGGACATCGAACGGGCATTTGGAGTGTTGAAAAAAAGGTGGCATATAATTAAAAACCCCGCAAGAGCTTGGAGTTTAGAAAAAATTAGAAACGCGATGTACGCTGCTATAATTCTTCATAACATGATTTTGGAAGACAAAGGTCGCGCGTATTGTCAAGCTTATGATGAGAATGTCACAGAACCAGAAGTCCAGATTACATTTGAAGAGAAACAACAGAACATACGTGACATGCGTGACGAAGATATCCATCACAGTTTGGTAGCCGATTTGATCGAACATGTCTGGTATTACCGCCCCCGAGGAAACAACGCTAAAGATTGAAGTGTTTTTTTTTTAAATTGTATTTTTTTAACGTATTTTAGTTTAATCGTAATACGTTTTTTAATAAATTGTAGTGTCTGTTTTTTTTTTTAATAAAAATACAACTTTTTAAATTTCATTTATATAAAAAAAATAATAAATATACAACTTTTTAAAATCACACTCTCTTTCCTACAAATCACCTCTATCACTCCACATCATCATCACTTACACACAACCACTCCACCCATTTCTATCACTCCACATCATCACACATTTTTTTCCTAAAATCACACTCTATTTCCTACAAATCACCTCTATCACTCCACATCATCATCACTTACCACTTACCACTCCGCATAGTCTTATAATAAAACAATAAAAGAGCCATCTTCATATTAAATATTTTAATAATAATATATACTATAGTTGCCCTTGTATTATGATCAATCAAACATGTATTTTCTTGACATGTTGTCAAGTTTATTTATGAATGTGGATCCCATCTTTCATGTCCTAGTCTGCCAAGTGTCCAGTCTTCTTTACATGCCCAAATTGTCTCAATTTCATTGTACATACATACCATTATTTTTATTTTGAGTTAATTACATAAATAGTCCCTATAGTTTACTTTAAACTACGAATTTTGTTCCTAAGTTTAAAACTTAAAACGTTACATAAATCGTTCATTTTTGGAAACTAATTACGTTTTTCGTCTCTAATTTCTAACGGATGTCCATTTAGGGACGAAATGTGTAATTAGTTCACGAAAATTTTAACGAAAATTTTTAACGGACATCCATTTTAGTGACGAAATTCGGAATAGGGGTCGTACTAAGCTAGGGTTTACTATGTTACGTATGAACCACATAAATTGACCCGACACAAACAATGATTTTTTTTTTTTTTTGAGATCTTCGAAGTTTTCGGAACATAAAAGAGTACAGTTTGCTTTAGTGGCATGGATGATAAAATACAATGGAGAAATTTCAAAGGATTGGTTGAGTGTTGTTGGGTAAAGCCATGTGCAATAATAATACCACATGAATTTCTGAAAAATTATATAGTCTTGACAAATTGGCTACAGAAAAAACAGACTATACTTGGGTCCATATAATACTGAACCCGTCAAATATGGGTTATGACTATGGGTCCCTTTTTAACTAGTAGAATAGGACTTCCCGGGTTAACCCGACCCACCCACCCGAACCGACCATATCCATTATCCAATTATGAAGTTGGGCCAGGCCAATATACTGTTTTTGGGTTGAAATAGTTTTTGGTAGCCCAATAGTTTTTTCAAGCCCAATATGGTCCGAAAAGAAACAGTCCGGTACACATATTTTCAAAAGTTCGATATTCAGTACCAGTAATATCATTTATAAAATTATGAAGTTGAACACATGGGTTGGCTTTTGTGCTTGTTGGAGCTATTAAGCATCTTAGACTATTCCATTCCATTTTTCAGCTGGACGGAAAAGTGTTTGGGTCAAACCGAATAGAAGAAAATGACATTTTGAGGATTTTCGGAGGTGCATTTCAATTAGGGCTTCAAATAAGTCAAGTTTTTATCGAGCAACTTAGGCTTATACTCAAGATCTCTAATTCGAGTGAAGCTTTATCGGGATCTTGCCTTAAAAATGTGCCCAAAATATTTAAAGCTTAAATGGACTCAACTCGAGTTTTTATCAGAGATTTTCAAACCTTATGTAATGTATTTGAATAAATGTTGGTTATTAAAATATAAGTTTTGTATATATTTTCGAGCTATTCGAGTCGAGCTCAGGCTAATGTCGAAATTTCACACGGAGCTCGAGTTCGGCCTAACTCGTTTGCAGGATTTTACAGATATATGTACAAATACCCAACTATCACTACCATAACTTGGTTGTTTACTACTTCGATTTAATCTATCAGATAGTTAGAATTTACATGAATCTCGTGTAGGTTTTTGTAGATGACCTTAACCTCAAGATTCTAAAACAAAATTAGCAAGAACTCGGCCTTTTCTAATAGTTAGAATTCACATGACTCCCGAAAATTAGTAAAAGCTAATCCTCATACTCAGTTTCTTCTTCATCATCTTCATCATTGTTGTTAATATCACGATAAGCTAGTCGATTTTCACCTTTTTCACAATCTTCTTCAGTTTCTTCCCTATCGTCTTTCTCATATTGCAATGGTTGCTTCTTCATCCCACTCGTTACAACAGGAACATTGACAGCAGTCTGAGTCTTACAATGTATGATTTTAGCCGGAGGGAGGTTTACATTGGGTTTCGGGTGGATTTTACTCTCGTATTTGGCTCGTTTTACATTACGCCCATCATGATCACTTCCAGCATCCATTTCATTTCCATGGGTAATTCTGAAATTTGTTTGATGTTTTCTTTTAAGATGAAGATTTAGTTTGTACGGGTGAATGTAAGCTTTCTCACATCCTTTGTATGGGCAAGCGTAACGGCGATGGAATGTTGTTGAAGGTTGTGTCGACTTTGGAGGAGGCTTTTCTACTGGTGGAAGGATGTAGTTGAGGGGGGTTTCTACCATCATGTTACTGTTTGTCTCCTGAATTTTCAGAATATATCAAGGTTTATGGGGCATATGTCGATTTCATGGGAAAAATGTAGTCTGACTTTTGAAGTCAAACAGACTAATTCTCGACTTCAAAATTGATACGAATTTCAAGAACTTGAAATGGGGCAGTTTGAGTTGACCCAAAACAATTTTTGCTCATTATTCCCAATTTTAATTATAATAAGTCTTAATAAGTTTAGCAAATATAAAAAAAGAGGTGGTGTTAGTTTGTAACAGATCGGTAACCAATTTTGGAAAGTAAGAGCTTGACCAAAAGTCAAATGTAGTTCTTTGTATAGAAAGAACATAAGTGAAACACGAACCTTATCGTGTTGTGACATAACGTGCTTCTTTAGCTTGTATTCACGAGTATATCTCCTTCCACAAAAAGAGTACGGACAGATATGATAATTCTCTTGAGAATGAGTTTTCATGTGTGACCTTAGGTTAAAATCCAACGAGAACGCCTGCATTTATATCACAAGTTAATTATTGAAATATTACAGGAGTTACTTATTGATAAGAACACAGGTGTTAGAAAGTGACAGAATCATTACCTTACCACAGCCTTCATGGGGACAAAGATAATTTTTCTCACCCGTATGAATAAGAAAATGTCTCTTTAACTTCGAGCTATCCACAAATTTCTGCAACGTAAATAAATAATTTATTTGTTAACATAAAGCAAAATTATGAAACAGATAAACGTAAAGGTGGCAGTTCCTACCCATTTACTTAAATTCGTTGAAATGGTGTCTCTAATAACGAGCTAAAAGGGAAACGGGTTAAAAGTCTCTTAATATCTTTTCTTAATGCATACAATCCCTCCTAAATCATTTTATTTAAAGTAGGGACCAAAACTACATTAAGTTTGCACGAGGGACCAAGTCCGTTATACCCGGCAAACAACAGCTGATAATTTATGTAAGTTACTCAAAAATACAGAAAAATGAACAACAAAGTGTTTGTGGGTGAACTCAGTCTAACCCGTGCCATACCCAACCTGCCCATATTGCCACTTCCAGTGGCGACTTTAACCAGATCCCTATGAAAGTATGAACGCCGAAAGACGCATATTATTTAAAGAAAGAGTTACCTTTCCACACTTTTGATAATGACACACAAATTGTTTTTCTCCATGAATGTGAGAATGCTTCCTTATAGCCCCTGCATCAATAAACGTTTTTCCACACCCTTCATAACTGCAAAGGAAAAGAACTGCAGTTGTTGGTTCGGGTTTGGGTTTTGGTTTTCGAGCAGCCTCCAGCTCTTCTAAGTCCATTGCATTTGCTTGAGCCTCTGGTTGTACAAACCATAGTCCATAGACATGCCACATTTGTAATAAGGGATTGTTTAGATATTTGTTTTGAATATGATTATGTGATATCGAATAATCAGTTCCAAAAAAATTATTCAAAACCCTCTATCTTTCGTAAGTTATCTTGACCGCCAAGCTCATGGGAAAACTACAACCAATATAGTCTATTTTTGCTTACACAAAATTTTAAAGCAACCGTACCATATACTAGTTTCGAAATAATCGCTTAACTTGAACAAATAAGTAAATAACTAAACTAACCTGTAACCCATTTCATAACAAAGCATTTTCCGCCTGCTGCGACGTCTTGTGGCACCCTGAACAAATCAAAATCTTATTATTACCAGAGTTTTACACAGCTAATAAACGATACACAAAACTTCACTTAAACAGCTGCAATTTCCAAATTCCAAAAAAAAAAAAAAAAATAAATATTGTCTCCCAAGTCATAAAACCTTATTAGAATTTCTAGTTGGCATTTTATCAAACAGTTGGTGTGCATTAAACAAACCCAACAATCCAAAACCCTAAACCCCATTATTAGGTCTTGCAAATGAATCACATTCTCACTCACATGCATATATTATATAGATATATAGATACATATATACATACATTATATTATATATATGAAATAAAGTTTTTAAAAAAGGTTTTTTTTTTTTTTTATAAATTACTAACCATTTTTTAAACCATTTAACAGATGGGTTTTTTGATTTAATAAAAAAAATTGGTTCAAATTTGTTGTTGAAGTATTGTTGCTCCATATTTGGTGAAATGTTTGACTATGAAGAAATTAGGCTATGTTCTCGAGTTTGTTTTAAGGGAAGAAAGAAAAAGAACGACAAAAGATTATAAAATAAGTTGTATTCTTGAGTTTTTTTTAAGAAAAAAGTAAAAGAAAGAAAGGGAAATAAAAAGAAAATTTAATATATTTTGTTTTAAAAACTTTCAGGAAAACTTTTCTTCTATTTCTTTCTCTTTCATTCTTTTATTTTCTTTTAAAAATTAACTCGAAAACACAGCGTAAATCTGAAAATGGTAGAAGAAAATTTAAAAATTAATTTTAATTTTAATTTTCTGGTTTCAAGTTTTATTTTTATTGTATTTTTTTAATAAATTAATGATAAAGAAAGTATTATATTCGAGTTTTTCAACTAAATTTGACCTTTTAATACAACTTTAACTTTATTTTGTTTAATAAAAAATTGAGTTTTGCTAACAATAAACCCGTGACTATTAATAAAGTTTTGAGAAAATTTGAAATTTTAAAACACGGTTTTCTATTTTTATGTTTTTTTTTACCAATAAAAAGATAGAAAATAACATTATTTGCATAATATCGGATATATATATACTAAATTGTAGCAATTTTGATTTAAACAATGGATTTTGCACTAATAATTTTGAAAACAATTGTTGTTAACCGTAGCCTCCGAGAGTCCGAGACTATTGTTAGCAAAATCCTAAAATTATTGCTAAACCTCGAGTTACCCACGTGTTTAGGTTGATTATTTTTTTAAGTTTAAGTCCGAGTTTGACTTGTTTAGAAAGCTAGTTGGTAAATTGACAATAAGATTTTCGGGATTCTTATAGTTTGGGTTACGCAAAGGCCACGCCCAAATAGTCTTCATCTTTCGAAAAGCCTTTGGTTCGGTTTAGGCAAACTAAAATTCTTAGAATATACCATTTCGACTTTACCTTATTATAGGTTGGCCAAAACACTATTAGTCCATAATCATCTTACATAAAAAGAAGTGCAAGAACTTTGCAAGAAAATGTTATGGAAAAACTTACTAAAACAAAGTCGAGTTCGGTCAAGAATGAAATTATTGAACCAATCTCGAGGACAAACCAATATATAATAAATAATAAACAATAAATCAGTATTTTATGTTTAGGTTATCCGAAAAGAACGAGTCTTTTTAACTTAGATATACACGATACAACTAATTATCTCCGTGGAAGATTCTAAACCCTTTCCAAAATATTAAATACGAAGGTTCAAATCCGAGACTTCTTTCGGTCGTCTTATCACTAGGCCACCGATAACAAATTCCATGAATTGTTGGACTAACTTCCTTTAAAATGGTAAGCCCAACTAATTCATCCAAATCCATGATATAAATGCCCAAAAACAAACACACTATTCATTATTCAATCATCCCCTCTTCGAACAAGTTGTTGATCCGGGCAGGGCAGCCGGGCAGTTTCGATCATCATCTCCACCCTTCCTTCCCGCGCTTTCACTACCACCTGTAACTGTAACTGTAACCTCATTCTCGTTAAATTTTCCTCATAATTTTACACAATTCATCATTTTATACCTAATACAAAAAATCGACGTTTAATTATCATCTATAAATATCAGTAAGCTGATAAAACTGTTTATTCATACACATAGTTAACATTTGTGTAAATATTCGAGTCATTGTAAACCCTAGCTATGCGAAATCGTGCTATTTAAGACTACGCGTGTGTAATTTGTATAATAGTGTGAATGTGAATAATTGAGATTTTTTTTTTGTTATAGAGATAATTTATCTATAGCTGTTCGAATTTGTAGACGTTACAATATGCGTGTGTGATTTGTATGATCGTGTGAATATTTGGAGAATTTTGTGGTTGTAGATGTTGTAATAGCTGCTTGAATTCATATTCGTAAGAATATGCGTGTGTAATTTGTATGATCGTGTGAATATCTGGAGAATTTTGTGGCTGTAGATGTTGTAAACATTAGGTATGTGCTTATGATGTTCATAGCTGCTTGAATTCATATTCGTAAGAATATGCGTGAGTGATTTGTATGATCGTGTGAATATTTGGAGAATTTTGTGGTTGTAGATGTTGTAAACGTTAGCTATGTGCTTACGATGTTCATAGCTGCTTTAATTCATATTCGTAAGAATATGCGTGTGTGATTTGTATGATCGTGTGAATATTTGGAGAATTTTGTGGCTGTAGATGTTGTAAACATTAGGTATGTGCTTATGATGTTCATAGCTGCTTGAATTCATATTCGTAAGAATATGCGTGAGTGATTTGTATGATCGTGTGAATATTTGGAGAATTTTGTGGTTGTAGATGTTGTAAACGTTAGCTATGTGCTTACGATGTTCATAGCTGCTTTAATTCATATTCGTAAGAATATGCGTGTGTGATTTGTATGATCGTGTGAATATTTGGAGAATTTTGTGGTTGTAGATGTTGTAAACGTTAGCTATGTGCTTACGATGTTCATAGCTGCTTGAATTCATATTCGTAAGAATATGCGTGTGTGATTTGTATGATCGTGTGAATATTTGGAGAATTTTGTGGTTGTAGATGTTGTAAACGTTAGCTATGTGCTTACGATGTTCATAGCTGCTTGAATTCATATTCGTAAGAATATGCGTGTGTGATTTGAATGATCGTGTGAATATTTGGAGAATTTTGTGGTTGTAGATGTTGTAATAGCTGCTTGAATTCATATTCGTGAATATGTGTGTGTAATTTGAATGATCGTGTGAAATTTGTGAATATTAGAGAATTTTTGTTTTGTTAAGATGTTGTAGTCCCTAGCTATGTGCTTACTGTGCTAATAGTTGCTTGAATCCGTGCTCATAAGAGTACGCACACATAAGATAACTTGTGTAATTTGTATGATCGTGTTGATATTTGAAGAGATTTTTTTGTTTTGTTTTGTTTTGTTAGAGAGAGTGAGAGACGTCTTCTGTTGTAAATTCTAGCTATGTGCTTAGGAAGTTGATATATGTTATAAATTTTACTTTCATAAGAGAACGTGTGTGTACGTTTAGTGATCTTAGATTGCATACGAATAATCGATGCTAATGTTGAGCTTGTTTTTTAGATGAAATTGTAAATTATTCCACACACTTAAGCAGTTTGTGTATTTGATGTGTATCATCGTGTGAATGTTTGTGTAATTTTTGTTGTAAACCCTAAATATGTGAAAGACGTCCATGGCAAGTACCGTGTTTACTGAACAGTATTCACAAACATAGACGGGATGGTTATTATAAAATTTCTGTGTATTTTGTATGATTTTACGGTTTTTTAAGACTGTTTCTTGTTTAAACGTTTGAGCTAGAATGAAAACCATATGCATGGACAGATAAGATAAGAGGATGTCGCTATCAGAAGATGAAATCAGGCGATTGGTTAGGATAAGGAAAACTGTTATGCAAATGCTGAGAGACAGGGGTTATCTGGTTGGAGAGTTTGAGGTCAATATGGATAGAGACGATTTCGTGAAGAGATATGGTGAGAACATGAAAAGAGAAGATCTCATCATCAGCAAGTCTAAGTTCAATGATAACTCTGATCAGGTTCCAAACTTCCTCTATTGTCAGCTCATTAGTGACGTGCTTCCAATTTTTTATAAGCTAAAACGCACTTTGAAATGTTTGGATAAAAGTGTGTTTTAGCTTATTTTAGGAGGAAATAAGCACTTTTTGACATAACCAATCTCATAAAAGGAAAATAAACCGTTGTTAAGATGTCTATGTAAAAAAAGACTAATATCAACTTAACTTTATTTCATTGAAATTAGATTCGTGAGTTCAAATTTATAATGATACATCATTTCCATGCACACATTTCATTCTATCAAAACATTTGATCGGGTATCTGTATTTTAACTATTTGGTCGCTTGTTTACATTAGCCTATTTGACTTGGATTTTTGCTGTTCTGTAAACCAGATCTATGTCTTCTTCCCGGAAGAACCTAAAGTTGGTGTTAAGACTTTGAAGACATACACTGAACGTATGAAATCAGAAAACGTCTTCCGAGCAATACTAGTTGTCCGAGAAAACCTAACACCTTTTGCCCGAACTTGCATGAGTGAGATAGCTACAAAGTTTCAGCTAGAAGTATTCCAGGTGATTTACTCCTTTCTTCTATTTAATGCACTAAAAATATCGAATCATATCTAATAATAATTTGCATGGGTTTATTTGTTTATATAGTTTTTCTTCTTTTTCCTTTTTGTGGCCCAAATAAAATATCCTTTGTTTTCTGTTGCTATCCAAGAACCACATATTATTATATTATTTTATTTTAGAAAGGCAAATATTTACGACACACCACACGGTAATTCTGAATTTTCTCCTTACGGGATTTGAAGCGACAACCTATAGGTTAGTGGGTCAACACACATACGGCCACGCTGAAGTCCTTATTATCAGCTAGTTTTTAAAAAAATCCATATAAAGTTGCTAATATAAAAATATAAAATGGGCCCTTGTATTTATTTATTCCAATGGTCCCCATTTGCTATTTGCTGCAGGAATTGTTTGTCTCCATGGAATTTGTAAATTAAAAAATTTTAATGGGCCTTTCATCATTTCAATTTCCTATTTTACCCTTTAGAAGTTAGAAAGCGGGTCTTTTTGGCTTAATATTTGTTATTCACCTAATGTTCTTAAAATGCCATAAGCATGATCAAAAAACTTCATAATATAATAGATATTGATATTAAACGATAAATAAATAACTTACGGTATAAGTTATATCAGGAAATTGAGATTTTTTTTTTCATGCATCATTTTGTGCTCAGCATCTGGTGGGGTGTAATGTAGAAGGCCAACTGTGATGATCTTTGCTAAACTGTCATAACCAAAGCTCGTTCAGTCTTTCAGCTTTCCGAAACATAGGTTCTGTTGTAGAAATTGTTTTCTAAACAATCAAGGAAAATTATGTAAACATAAAACGTGTTCAAATCAGGTATTTTCAGAAAAAAAATCAAATCAAAAAAGAAAGTCATTTTTCTATTTTATAGCCTATGATTCTAGAAAACACAGTTTATTCTTTTCTACTTTTTTCCTTTTACACTTTTTAAAACAACGTTTGAACATGTTTTCTAAATTTTCAAACTAGAGATGAACAATAGAGAATTTTCTACAACCTTACGCGCCCTTACTTTCACATTCCATGATGCGGACATGTATCATTTTATCTGTCATTCGTGTTCTGATTTTGCGTGACAATTAATGTCTAGAAGCATGTGTGCACACACACCGCAAATTCAGTCCTATATGAGTCATTTCTTTCAAGTTACTAAATACTTATATCGGTATGTATTTAAATTTGTTGGAGTACAGGAGCCAGAGTTGTTGGTGAATGTTAAAGATCATGTTTTAGTTCCGGAGCACCAGGTGCTTACTAATGAAGAGAAAAAGACGTTGCTGGAAAGATACACTGTCAAAGAAACACAGGTCCGTCTTGGTTCTCTAATTTTCTTATTTATCAATTATTAAGTAGAGGAATCTTGTGGGTCAAAATTACTGTTATTAAATTTGATTGCTAATGATTAGAGGTAGAAATTTCGACCCATTTACTTATGAGTGGTTTGGTTCCGGTTTTGTTTCAGTGTTATATCCTTAACGGGTCCAAATAGGTTAAAATAATAGAATCAACTTAAAATGAGACATGTCAAATTGGTTGAGAGTTGTCCAAAGTGTATTTTAAATATGCATAAAATGTCTTAAGTCGTTTTATTTAAAAAAATTAGATTATTATTTAAATAAGGTAATTTTTGTAATCATAATTGACCGCTGGCTATTTATAATAAATATTAAAATGCTGGACAAAATGTGATTCCTGTCAACTACTCTAGCCCGACCAGTACCAAAATTTCTCGTTTTGACCCGTTACCCAACCCACCCATTTTCCCACTCTTACTAATGAAGAATAAGATATTACACATACGAGAACTAAAACTTTAGTCTTTATGTTGATCTGAAGTATTCGAGAACTCTTTTAATTCCAAAATTGCAGTTATGATTTCCTGATATTGTTTTTATTGGATGCAGCTACCTCGAATCCAAGTGACTGATCCAATCGCACGTTACTACGGGCTAAAACGTGGTCAAGTTATGAAAATTATCCGACCAAGTGAAACTGCAGGGCGTTATGTTACCTATCGATACGTTGTTTGAATTTGCTGCTATCAGTTTCAGTAAACTTGCCTAATCTAGAATTAAAGTTTTTCTTCGCAACCCAATGGTAAGAATATGTTATAAGCTTGGCCTTCTTTCCTGGTTTTCACTTAGCCAAGTTTCGTATGTTGAAAATGATATGAATTCAACTTGGATGCGGATATAATGACATATTTGAATGTTGGTTTGTGTTAGATTTTGTATGTTCTGTTGTTCGTAATTAAATACCTACTGCAAACATATTTATATCGACCTCGGAAAACTTAAACAAGAATTCGAGTTTAGTTCTTATACTACTTTGCTCGACATACTTCAATCTTCGATTGATTGAAAACAAGTAACTAATTAGTCATAATAGCATCTTTACTTAAAGCAAGGTTAACCGACATACAGTTGTGCGGTACTATTTAGTCGCTCGAGAAAAGAACAATCCAAAAACGAATCGGTTTAACAATGTACAAAAACATAAAATCTAATTACTCAAGGAAAGACCTGTTAACCTAATCACATAAGACACTCTTAGTTCCTCAGGAAGACCAAAATAAACATCAATCTTGTTTTTATCCGCAGCAAACGCATCAGCAGCCTTAAACACATCATCAGTCGAAAGATTAAGTTTTGTAATCTCAAGAATCACATCTTTCAATTTTTCCGCAGCACCCTTTTGGCGAATATCATCATTTTCCACACTTTTTCCAATATTTGTGAAATTAGCACTAAACCCTTTAATCACATAAGACAGTCGTAGTTTCTCAGGAATACCAAAAAATACATCGATTTTATTCCTGTTTGAAGCAAATATTTCAGCAGATTTGAACACGTCATCACTCGAAAGGTTAAGTTTCATGATCTCAACAATCACATCTTTTAGCTTTTCTGTGGCGGTTTTTTCACGAATGGTGTCATTTGTGATGGAACTTGTCACTGCGTTTGCTAGTGTTGCGAAATTAGCATTAAACCCTTCTACAAAAGCACGAAAACTACTATCGATTCCATCTAAACGTACCACTAAATCTTGTGATGATAATGGTGTTGCTTTTTGTTTCTTTGCAATCCCATCTTCATTAGTTGGTATTGTGTTTCGTTTTTTTGAATTTGTACTATTCGAGGCCGTTGGAGTTGGTTGATACATATTAACATAATCAGCGTTTTCTTCTTCATCTTCTTCTTCTTCTTCTTCTTCGTTCAGAGAATTATTCGATTCATCAAGATTCTCACTTCCGCTTTCAATATTTTCTGTATCATGGACAACAACAACCTCCATATTATCATTTCCTTCAGTAATCGCACCATTTGCTTTGTCCCTTCCATATACTAATCCAAGTTGGTTGTAGAACGGGAATCTGAAATCCCACAATCCTTTTGCCTCTTTGTGATGCTTTTACAGATGAACAAAAATTGCACAAAATTATAAAAAAAAACATAGAACTAATCATAAAACTTGCCGAAGCCAAAAACTTGCCGAATATTATAAAAAGACAAAAATGCCCCTGAATATTTAAACCTTTTTTTAACCTATAATAACATGTTGACACCTCATTAAGGCTATTGATGTCTTTTTCTTAATTAGAACATTTCGTCGACAAGGTCTTGGCAAGTAAATTTTTGTCCCCGAATGTTAAAAACTTGTCGAAAAGATGTAAAATGACAAAAATGCCCCTAACAAAATAGCTCTATTTTATACTGTATAAAAAAAATTCATACCTCGACCAAGGGTATTTTTCGTCCTTATAAAAAAACTAGAGCATTTTGTCATCAAGCTTTTGGCCGAAAGCGGCATAAACAGAACCAAATTGATATACATGTCCCCTATGTTGTATATGTCGTATAAGTTATTCTAATCTACCTTTAAAACGCAACTTTATATAAACACTTACCCGGCAATAACTCTCGTACCAATGCCTTTTACACACAATCTTTTTTTCTACATTGTTCCATTTACATCCACTTTGTTTCAATATGTCATTGATAACATGAAACTTGGTCTTTAACCATTTAACTTTCGACTCAATATGAGGCGAAGCTTGCTTTGTAAACGAGGGCATTTTGGTAACCATCCTCCTATGCACTTCCACCATGTAATTGCTTCTAAAACCGCCACCGTTTGTTTTCCATAATGGATCACAAGCCATATCGCGAAGAACTTGAATTAGTAATTGCGTCTCGTCTTCTTTCCAGTAACATTTGTTTTTACCACGACCTCGTGATTTATCCATCCTAATGTATAATGTAATCAAACATGAATTTATTAGTATTATGAAATATGTAGTATTACCCAAAAAAAAAAAAAAAAACTCAAATTATGCGAATGGTCGCCACTCCTGTGATTGTACTCAAATTTCACGTATAGTCTCTAGACCAAGTGAAAAATGGCTAAAATACCCTTTTTAATTAAAAAAAATGGTATTTTAGTATTTCACTTGGTCTACAGACCACTGACGTAACATTTTAAAGACGTTAGGGAAGTTTAGCGTAAATGCTGAAAGTTAGGGACTATAGGTGAATTTAGGTTAACAGGGACGACGAAGCTTTTAAGGGGCCGAAAGGAGTCACGACACCTCTAGAAGTTTGGAAAAATCATAAAATTTGTATTTTTCTTACCTTTAATTGAAGTAGCGGCGGAATCGAAGTGACTAAAGGAGTGTTTGTTTCGGCTTATTTAACGGGCTTATGAGTTTATGTAAATTTTGATAAGCTCATAAGCCCAATTTATTTTCCAGCTTATGAGCTTATCAGCTTTAGCTTATATTCTATTTAAGCTCATAAGCTCAACTTGATACGCTCATAAGCTGTAAAAATTGTGCTTACGAGCTTATCAAAATTTACATAAACTTATAAACCCGTTACATAAGCTGAAACAAACACCCCCTAAATTGTGACTTCATGTCTCAACGCTTATAAGACTTTATAAAAATTTTATGTGTAACTTTTCGGTTTGAATGATTTTCTCGCACAATTTTTCGCTGCAAGCTACGTGCCTGTTCGGGTACGACCACAAAGACAATTCACAAAAAAAATCTCTAACATATTTCACCTTGTGTTTGGTATTAAGTTTGGCAAATAGACTTTTTCATAAAGCATGTCTCAACTCTCAACCTCTTTTTCCCAAACACTATTTTTTTTATCTGCGTTTTACAAACACAATAATTAAAAAAACGCAATCTCAAACAACCTCGTAACTTATAAATAAAACGTAAGTTAGATTAAGGAAGTGTTTGTTTGGCTTATCAAACGCGCTTGTGTAATTTTTCTTAAGCTAATAAGCTCATTTTTTCGGCTTATTAGCTTATGAAGCTGAGCTTATGGCTTATTTAAAATCATAAGCTCAACTTAATAAGCTCATAAGCCGAAAAAAGTAGGCTTATGAGCTTATGAAAAATTACATAAGCTCATAAGCCGAAACAAACACCCCTAAATTAACTTGTTTGTTATCGGTCTCACGTCATTATTAGCCTTAGAACGGAATTTAAATTAACTAAATCATAATATTTTCATTTCCTACCTTTTTTTTATTATTCAATGAAATAACTTAGAAACTAACAATTAATTAAGATTTAACATTTAAAAATATTTTTTTCTTCATTATTGTGATTAGAACCCTAATTTAAATCTAATCTAATTTTCTTAAATTGATCATAATAAAAATAAATGATGAATAAATAATGAAATAAGAAAAAGGAAAAATGGACTTACGAGATGGGGGTAAACGACGTCGTTTGGGAGGAATCAGAAGATAGAATGATGGAATGGGAATTTTGCAGGATTGATTGAAATTGAATAATTGAAATCTGGATATTTGTGAATGGGTAAAGTAATTTGGGAATGGAGTTGGTTGGTATACCAAACGCATATGGGTATAAGATTATTAAGGTAATTAAGGGCTTTTGCGGTCGGACAAAAGTTTATAAATTATTTGTGAAAACGTAATGTTAAAGCTAAAACTGAAAGTTAACAAAAAATATTGATACAAAGAGGGTTTTTCTTTATTTAATTGCGTAATCCAAAAAGTAACATATAAAACCTAAAGTTAGAAGAAAAAAAGATAGCTAAAATACAAAGGTTGACGAAAAAGAAAAGGGAAATAGTTAAGCAGATAGGGTAACTGCTGAGAAATAATATTATTATATCAGAAAAAATAAAATATTTAACCAGGAAGCCCGGAAGATGATAATAATATTATTATATAAGTTGATAAATGAATACTTTGTATAATATCCGGATGCTCAATACTATCTATGATAATTTTTGGTAAATGTCAAAATGATAACATGTGTATAACAGTATAAAAGGCAACCTTATTTAACTTCGGTTTATTGTTTATAAATTCGGTTTATTGTTTATAAACTTACTTTTTGTAGTTTATTTTATGGTTTAGGGGTTGTTATCAAGGTTGTAAATAACGTAAGGCGTGGCGTTGCGGCGAGGCCAAGCCTCAAGCTTTGTAAGACATGGCGAGATATGAAGTTTTTCAAGGCGTGACAAGGCAGCAAAATTTATAAATTTTAGAATTTTTATATATACTTCTATATATATATATATTTACTCTTATTAAGTTGTATCAATAAACAATAAATTAACAAAAAGTCAATGTTTTTACATTTCAATATACATCTAATCTAAATATAGTAACCAATTAAACAAAAATCAATGTTTTCAAATTTTAATATACATCTAATCTAAGATATAGTCACAAATTTATAATCAAATAATCTTTATAGCCATTTTTAAATTCTTTTAACATTTTTTTTTTTTTTTTTCATAACGCATTACAAAAAACTTAGAAACGCGTTAAAGCTCGCCATGACACGCCTTTTCACGTTTTTTGGACGCCACGCCTAACAACGACGCCTTGCATGTGTTCGTAACGTCGAGGTCACGCCTCACGCCATGGCGCGCCTTGACTCACACCATGGCGCGTTATTTAGAACCTTGTTGTTATATCTAAAAATGGATAATAAAATAATTTGAAATATGTTGATTTATGAAATAAGCTAATAAGGCCAACACATATGCTAAAACAAACGCCCCTAAAACTATCGTATGATTACTTTTGGTTATTTTGCAAGGAAAATCTCATAGCGTATGTAAATGAACATTTCGATATTTCATAATGTATTTTATTATTTCGGTACGGGTCGGTTCGGGGATGACAAAACCCGTCCTCACCCGGAATTCGTTAAAAATCCCGGTTTTCAACCCGAAACCCGTCCCATACCCAATAACCCGTCCCCAAATATTCGGGTTTCTTCGTCAGATTTAGATTTTTTTGTCATCCCTATCGTTGATTGTAACTTTAGTTCACATGTTAAATCTCTTTGCTCATTTCGCGCATTAATTTTTTATTTGTCATAGCTTATATATGATAAAATTTTTTATGAAATTTCTCGTACCAAATTCATTTATTGTTATAATTTTTCGTGTTACATCTTATTTCTCTATATTTTCCTTAGGGGGTGTTTGATATCACCACGGACCAAAGACTCGGACTCAGACCACGGACCCGGTCCGTGGTCCGCGTGTTTGATAAACCAAGGTTGTCACGGACTCGGTCCGTACCACGGACCCATATCAAAGATTGAGTCTTTGATAAAAAAGTGAAGACTCATTTTTTCATTCAAAAAACTCAACTCTACCCTTCAAAGCTCATTTTTTATATGTTGAGATGATATAAAAAGGAACCAAAATTGATCTTATTTTGTCATTTGTTCTTGATTTCGGGTACTTGCAGGCACTCTTTGTAGGAGTTAATATAATTACAGGTAACATGGGCCTAATTTTTTTGTTTGAAGTTTAACTGAGAATTTTGATTGTGGTTCCTACTATCTTGTTAGTTAGTTGTCTTGTTTGTTAATGGTGTTTCTAACTTGGATACATTTTGTGACAATTATTATAGTAACTGGGTTGTTTGGTTGAACATTATATGTTTGATTAAATGTCTGAGAAATAATAAAAAAAAAATATGATGTTGTAATATTAAAAATATGATGCTGTAATAAAACTTAATTGTACGCAATCATTGTTAGGTTTTCTTTGGATTTTTTTAATTTGGATTTTTTTTCTTTGGATTTTTTTAATTTGATTTTTTTTAATTTAAAGTTGTAAGACATTTGGATTTGTTTAATTTGGATTTGTTTAATTTGGATTTTGTAAGACATTTGAATTTATGTTTAATTTAGATTTAGGGTTAATTTGGATTTTGTACGACATTCAATATAAAAATAAACAGAAGGGTAAAATAGTCATTTCTTCCAGTCAGCATAGCCAGTCCGAGGCATAATCAAACACAATAAACTCAGTCTGCACCTAACTCAGTCTGAGCTCCAACTCAGTCTCTGCTCCAACTCAGTATGCACCAACTCAGTCTGCAGCTATCAAACGACCCCTTAATCATGCTTTTAGACTTAAGATACAAATTAAGGCTTGGTATTGTTTCATTCCGGCACAAACACCTTAGCCAATTCCGAACTAATGTCATAAATAGATCCTACGTTTGATCTCAACTCCTTAACGAACAACTTTATCAACCGTTCATCCTCGGTATACCGTTATAAGATATTACTTTTGTATAAAGGCCAATTTTAAATATAAGTTACCCAATTAAAAGCCCATTAGAGTCCATCATTTATTAGGGCTATATTTCAGTTTTTTTTCCTCAGAAATTCTTACACAACTGAAAGAAATGAAGCTGAAACAATTAGAAGGTTATCTTGGTAATCTTCAACAATTTGACAATCCAAAGGTCTATTTATATACACTTTTCATAAAACTTAGGGGTGTTTGTTTATATAACGGTTTATGTTTCATAAGACCGAATTTTCCGACTTATATAACTAATTATGGACTTTTTACTGTTGTTTATTACGTAATATAAATGGTTATATTAGAAAAGCCGTAATATAAATGGTTAGATAAGCCGAAAAATTATGCTTATGAAACATAAGCCGAAATGTCAATAAGCAATAAGCTCTTATATAAGCACAAAAAAACACCCCCTTAATTTTTTTTTTTTTTTTTTTTTTTGTAAAATTTGTTTGTTAATTTGTGCAGATTGAGCTGGAACAATACCCAACTGGAGCTCATATTGCTTCTCGTATGCTATTTACGGTACTTTTTGATTGTTTTTGTATATTTGCTTACTTGTAAGTTTAGTATTATGAATTATTTTAGGTTTAGAATTAGGATTGAAGCTCATTTTGTACGAAACCGGTTACAATTGATTGAATATTAAGTATTAAATGTTGTGATTAACCGATTCCATTTAGGTGCGTTTTGAGTCAGTGTATGAGTTTTGTTGTGTTACTAAAACGCGATAAGCGTTTTTCTGTGGATGAAAGATGCTTAGCGCGTTTTTAACGAGTGAAAAGTGTTTTTTTGAAATGCTGTTTGGAAAGTGTTTTGAAATAGATTATATAGGATTATATCGTTTGTAAAATGCAGACAATCAGAAAAAATTGTTTGGCAAACGGTCTATAAAAAAGTGATTATCTGCACATTTTCAAGACGCCATTTTGTTAACACACTCATAGGCAACCGTTAGTCTCTTTTGAATCCGCCTTTTAACCATATTTCAAATAAGACTTTTATTCATTTTTTTTATTCATTTTCTTAAATAACGAGAATTTGTTGTTTGAATACGTAATTGTTATAATTCGTTTCTTCTTGGAAAGTGGGAATGCTAGTTTCATTTTCTCAACATATCTAGCTCGACAAAAGACTAAAAATACATGTTTTTCTGTTTAATGTTACTGATATAGGCTGAGAATTCATTCGGGGACATAACCGACAAAGTAGTAGCTGATTTTGGATGTGGATGTGGCACATTAGGTCTTGCTGCTACTCTTCTCGATGCAGGGTAAGTTTTTTTTTTCCTTTTAATTTTCCCGTTGCCTTCTTTACATGATATTTGTTTGTTTTGATTATTCTGTTAAATTTTGTGTTTGGTGTTTGATAGACATGTAATTGGCGTAGATGTTGATGACGATTCCCTTGAAATAGCAGCAATCAATGCTGAAGAACTTGAGGTAATTCCGACATCATCAGACCCTTTTTCGCTAAGATTTTTATTAGCCATTAAACTGATTAATTCGTTTATGGTGATATATCAGGTCGAAATGGATTTAATTCAATGTGAACTTAAGAACTTAAATTGGCGAGGTCACTCTTCTTATCCGTCTCTTTCCGCAATTCCATTCTATTCACAGCCTGTTTGCAAGCATCGGACTCGGACTACGGACTACGGACTCGGTCCGTGGTCCGAGTGTTTGATTCGTCATGAAAAGCTCGGACCACGGACCGAGTTCGTGATTTTGCCTTGTTCTCAGTCTGTGGTTTTTCTAAACGGACCGAGTCCGAGGCAAAATCACGGACTCGGTCCGTGGTCCGAGCTTTTCATGACGAATCAAACGCTCGGACCACGGACCGAGTCCGTAGTCCGTAGTCCGAGTCTTTGATGCTTACAAACAGACCGATTGTATCTTTACTGATATTTCTGTTTATTTTTGAAGGTCAAATTGTTGATACAGTTGTGATGAATCCTCCATTTGGAACGCGGAACAAAGGAGCTGACATGGAGTTTCTATCTGTCGCTCTAAAGGTAAAAAAAGTAAAAAAATGATAGTATTAATTTCAATTTTAACTTCCATTCGTTTTAAGTGACGTAATGCATACAAACTTATCAGGTTGCTTCTCAAGCCGTTTATTCGTTGCACAAGACATCAACAAGAGAAGTAAGTCCCCCTTTTACTCTTCCGTCTTTATTAAAAGTTAACATTTTGTGACGATTATGCTTTGAACATATACTTTATTTGTTCGGTAATCATAGCATTTTATGTCCCAACTTGGTAATTAAATTTTTTAATATGCGTTATTTTGGTAATTATAGTGTTTAAAAAATAATTACCGCATATGAAAAAAAACTTTAATTAGCTTAAATAATCACCTACTAGGAGTATTCTTAATTTACCGAAGTAGTCCATTTTCATAACTTTAAATTACCATATCGGGACATAATAAGATATAATTACCAAATAGGACCGATTTAAAAAGTAATTCGCTACAATGGAATGTGCCCTTGTATCTGTTATAAAACGTTTTAAACTTTCAATATTTTTCCTTGTGTGGTGACTGTAGCATATCAAAAGAGCAGCATTACGAGATTACAATGCTAGCAGTGCCGAGGTTTTATGTGAGGTAAATCAATTTTACTCAATCTTTCTCTTATAACTTTTCCCTATTACAAATATTTCTAACCGTAGTTCATATATTTTCCAGCTTCGATATGATCTGCCAAAACTATACAAATTTCACAAGAAAAAAGACGTTGACATTGCTGTCGACTTATGGCGGTTTGTTCCTAAAACAAAACAATAATCTTCTTCATGACACCCCAGTATAAACGACACAATGGCGTTTGTTTTTAATCTCCGGTGTTTTTATGTATATTAGTACAGAAATATAATTTCTCGTCATGGTGACGTAGTTTTAGACCATTGAGTTTTATAATGATGGGGTTCGACTATCATTTACATGGGATGGTAAATGTGTTAATTTTATTGCTCATTTTCAGATTAAAAATTGTTAAGTGGTCCTTTAATCCCTCCGTCTTGATTGATAAGCTTTTCCTCTCTCTCCTCGTGACGAGAGGGTTGTAAAAATCATATATTACTAACGCATTATAATGTACTCAATATAAATGCGCGTGAAAAGAATTGAACTTTAAACCTCTCATATTTTGTAAAAGTTTATCAAGTTTCGAATTTGTCCCAAGGACAACTCTTTTTGCATTCAGGACAACTCGATTTGCAATTTCGGAACTTGTAGTAGCTACAGCTATAGTTACTCCCCAAACCCTCGATAATCTAATAACGTTATGCAAATCCAAAACTAACCAACTTAAACTCCACTCGAGACATTCATTGAACTTTGTCATTTGGAGGGAGCGTAAACTATGCCGATACCAAAATGTTTGGTACTGATATTTTGAAAACATTTTGTTTGTATCGAGGACCATACCGAATTGCTTCGGGGTTACCAAACATAATACCGAATAAAATCAATGTTCATTGATAATGTGATACCAATTCGATCGATACTGGTCGGTACTGTACCACTCTTATAACAAATAACTACCTTTGATGCTCAATTATTAAAATAAAAGGTTGTGAATAATGGAAGGCGTGTTGTGACTGCATGGTCAAGCCTTAAGACATGACGAGACATGACGTTTTTCAAGACGTGACAATATCGTAAAATTTTAATATATTTTATAATTTTATATATGATTTTTTTTTATATGTTTTTACTATTTTTAAGTTATATAACTATAAAAAATAGTTGTTTTCACGTTTTCTAATTTACAAATAAATGACTTTTACAGACATTTTAAACTACTTTTAGTTTTTTTTTTTGTTTTAAATTTTCGTAACACGTTACAAAAGACGGGCGTTAAAGCGCCCAATGACACGTTTTTTGGACGACACACATAATAAATACGCCTTGTATATTTTCCGTGAACCCAAGTTACGAACTTTTTAGAACCTCGCTAAAATCCAACAGTATTAAACGCATCTCATTTCATTACACCAAAACACACCTGATCATTTCCCAGCTTGGAGACCAAGGCACCAAAATAGTACTAATTCATTTTCACAAAATTGAAAAAAAATACTGTGATGAGAATGATGAAGATGCTGTTTCGCACCGGTTTTCCGGCGCCGAAAACGTTGCATTTCTCTCGTTTTTTCTCATCGAAAATGGAGGCGTTACGTTCCGGCGGTGTTGCCGACGGTTTAGTGGCGGATGAGTTGTTGTTTGAAGATGAATTTGCTCCGGTGAAAACTAATACTATACCTACGCTTTTACAGCAGCGCGTGGTGATTTATGACGGTGTTTGTCATCTCTGTCACCGCGGTATTGTTCTCGTTTCGATTAATTGAACCTGTTGTATCTGTTGTTAGTTTGATGATTAGAGCTGAGTTTTTTTTGTTTGTTTAATTATGTTTATGAAAACTCGATAGGATTTGTTCTAGTTTCGACTTTTTCGGTTTAGTGTGTATGATAACGGATGAAGTTAGATGTGCATTGTGCTCTGCTAGTATTCTCCAAATGATGAAATTAAGGATAGTTGACGGTTGGAGATTATAAATTTCAGTTTATACTCAAGTTTATCTGTTCTGTTTCTCTAAATATGCTTCTGAAAACTCGATAGGATTTAGCTTCTAGTTCTGAGGTTTTTTAGGTTTAGAAATTACATGTTAACGAATGAAATTAGATGTGCATAATACTGTTAGTAATCTCTAAATGATTGAAGCTCCAGAAATTGCATTTGATGAAATTTTGCTTAATTTTTGGGCTAATCATAAATCCAGTTTACCGAGCTTAATTGGTTTTGTTTCTCTAGTTATGCTTCTGAAAACTCGATAGGATTTCTTCTCATTTCATCATTTTCGGTTTGGTATTTACATAATGGCTGAAATTAGATGTGCATTGTACGGCTAGTGTGCTAGTATTCTCCATATGCTGATTTATTTGAATATTTCATGACATGATGCTCAAATGAAGGGCTAGTTGATGATTGGAGACTATGAATCCAGTTTATTCTCAAGTTTATTTGTCCTGTTTCTCTAAATATGCTTCTGAAAACTCGATAGGATTTAACTTTTAGTTTTTAGGTTTTTTCGGTTTAGGAATTACATGTTAACGAATGAAATTAGATGTGCATTGTACTGTTAGTTAACTCTAAATAATTGAAGTTGTTTATTAATCTTGTTACGATTCGAAAAGCTTTGTATTACTTTGGATTGTTATACTTTTGCTCTTGAACTTGCATTTGATGAAATTTTGCTTAAATTTAGGGCTAACTAATGATTAGAGATCATAATTTCAGTTCATTGAGCTTATATGTTTTCGTTTCTCTAGTTATATTTATGAAAACTCGATATGTATTAACATCTAGTTTTGAGTTTTTTTGGTTTAGGAATTACATGTTAATGGCTGAGATTAGATGTGCATTATACTGTTAGTTTACTCCAAGTGATTGAAGTTGTTTGATCTTTGTTTCGGTCCGAAAAACTTTCTTAAAGTGTAGGTCCGTTATTACTTTGGATTGTTATAGGTTTGCTCTAAATTTTTTATTGCATTTGATGAACTAATGCTTGCCAAAATGACGATTAGAGATCGTAATTGTAATTCCAGTTTATGAGCATAGCTGTTTTTGTTCCTCTAATCCTGCTCTGTCAAGTAATTTATACAGGACGGTTTATAAGCAGTGCTTCTATTGTTCCTCTAATCCTGCTCTATCAAGTATTTATACAGGCCGGCTTATAATCATAGCTGTTTTGTTCCTCTAATCAACTAAAATGGTTGTGGAAAGTAGCAAGTTATCAACGGAGTAGAAGGAGGTAGATTAAATTTTACTCACGACTGATTTTGGACAGAATCTATCCAAACTGAAATTTATCGAGTTACAAGAAATCTTTAAACTGTGTTATATGCTACGCTTTGAAAACTGTGTTAAAGGTGTAGGTTCGTTATTACTTTGGATTGTTATAGTTGCTCTTGAACTAGCATTTGAAGAAATTTTGCTTATCTATAGGGTTAAATGATGATTAGCGGTCATAATTTCAGTTTACTGAGCTTAATTGTTTTTGTTTCTTTAATTATGCTTCTGAAAACTCGATAGGATTTCTTCTCATTTCATCATTTTCGGTTTAGTATGTACATAATGGTTGAAATTAGATGTGCATTGTACTGCTAGAATGCTAGTATTCTCCAAATGCTGATTTTTTTGTATATTTCATGAAATGATGCTCAAATAAGGGCTAGTTGACGGTTAGAGATTCTGAATCCAGTTTATACTCTAGTCTATCTGTTCTGTTTTTCTAATTATGCTTCTGAAAACTCGATTGGATTTAACTTCTAGTTTCGAGGTTTTTTGGTTTAGTAATTACATGTTAACGAATGAGATGTGCATTGTACTGCTAATAATCTCTAAATGAGTGAAGCTGTTAAATCTTGTTACGATTTGAAAAGCTTTGTTAACGTGTAAGTCCGTTATTACTTGGAATTGTTATAGCAGCTATCGGTGCATTTAATGAAATAATGCTTAAATTAGGGGCTAAGTGATGATTTGAGATCATAAATCCTGTTTACCGAGCTTTAGAGCCTTAAGATGTTTTTGTTTCTATAGTTATACTTATGAAAACTTGATGTATATTAACTTCTTTTGAGGTTTTTTCGGTTTAGAAAAAACAAGCTAATTCGCTAATGGCTGCGACTAGATTTATTGTGCTGTAATTAACTCTAAATGATTGAAGTTGCTTGATCTTTGTTTCGATCCAGAAAACTTTGTTAAACTGTAGGTCTGTTATTACACTGGATTGTTATAGTTTTGCTCTTGAATTCTGGGTGCATTTAATGAAATAGTTCTCAAGTTAGGGCAAAATGACGATTGGACATTATAATTCCAGTTTATTAGCATAACTGTTTTTGTTCCTCTAATTATGCCCTGTGAAGCAATTATGCAGAACGGCTTAATTTAGATGTGCATTATACTTCCAGTAACCTCTAAATCAACTAAAACGGTCGTAAAAAGTGATATGTAGCCAATATTAACGAACTAGAGATATATGATTTTACTCATGATTGATTTTGGACAGAATCTATCCACATTGAAATTTATCGCTTTACAATAAACTTTTGAATGACATTTATCTTGTTTATGTAAATGTAGGGGTGAAATTTGTGATTAAGGCAGACAAAGATAAGAAACTCAAGTTCTGTTGCTTGCAATCTAAGGCTGCTGAACCATACATGAAAATCTGTGGTGTTGAGCGCGAGGATGTTCTTCGTCGGTTTTTGTTCATTGAAGGACCATATGCATACCACCAAGGATCTACTGGTTAGAACTCTTTTTTACTAATAATGTTCTTGTATATTTATACATTCAACCTCTTCCACCATTAATAGTCGAAAGGGCATGTCCACTGGAAATAGATAAGCAAATCATGGGATTGCACATTTAGGTTGACGTGCATGAGTTTATTCAGCAAATGCAGATCATTGTCTGTAAAGCAGATTCATGATTGTATAAAGTTGTATTTATAATTGAGTGACAAACATTGTTAACTATTATACTTGACTTTAGCTCAAAAAGAACCTTGCCATGGTTTCCTCAATTTTTCCTCATAACTCGGAACATTTTGCCTCAATTTCTACAACTATTATGGCACTTTTTAAAGCTAAAAGTGAGGATGATGGTTACAAAGCTTGATTTACTCGATTATTAATTAAGATACCTGTTGTAAATGAGTAAATTGGATAATGCCTTCTGATTTTGGATCTTCAGTTGGTTTGGGAACTTACTTACCGAAATTATAATTTATAATGTTAATTTAAGGAGAATAGAATAAGAACAAAATTATATTGGGACGAGTGAACACACTACAATGTTGTCTATACTTGGTGTCATAAAAGTTTCAGTTAGTACATCTTTTGGATGTCTTCTTTCTTTTTAGATAGTTTTTTTAAGTTACAATTGGCTATCTGCCTTTTATATTCGTTAAAATTGTGAGCATCCATTTCTGTTGCATTTGTTTTGTCCTTGTTGAATATATTAAATTTCTGAGTTATCGTCTTCCCTGAATATGATAGTCAATCATTTTGGTTAAACACTATTGCTGGGTAAATTTCAGTATATTTTTTGGCTTTTGGAGCTATATCAAAACTTAGTTTATATGGGCAAACTATTTCTAAGATGATAAAATCTCTAGACTCGATTTTCATATAAGAAAGAGTTTGCAGATTCTAAATTAAGTACGAGACACAACTATGGATGATTCCTGCAATTTTAGTGACTGTTTTTTAAACCATAACCTTAGTGCTTAGCTTTCCATAGCAAACAAGGAATGATTCTTGCTAAAATGCAATAATAGACCATTATTTGCAAGATTATGCAATTTTGGACAGAATTACCCTATTACAAGTGTTCTTGTGTTTTCTATAGTTAAAAGCCAAACAAACAATCTAATACGTAGATCTCTCTACGGAAATCCATTACCTCAGAAAATATGGGTGTGTTTAGCTGTAGAATTTTTTTGTTTTCTTTTTTCAATCTTTCGTTTTTAGAAATGGGTGAGTTTTGAATCTCTAGCAAAGTGTTAAAAATTTAGGAAAGATGTTTAATTGGGGTTTGCCTTTTCCACTTAGAAAATTAGAGAAGTTTCGATAATTAAACAAGTGAAATGGTAGAATATTATAAATTTGAGTGTGCAAAATTGTAGTTATAAACTAAGAAAAGTAGGTTTTTTGTTTTTCAATATAATTTTGTTTTCTGGAAAATCATGATTTGAAGTTTGGAACACAGTTTTATAATTTTCTACTTTTCCGTGTTACTCTTTTCTGGAAAACACTATTTAACATTTGAATTCATATATTTTTGCAGCTGCGTTGAAGGTTTTATCTTACTTGCCATTACCATACTCCGCATTAAGCTCTCTCATGATTGTACCATCTCCTATACGAGATGCTGCATATGACTACATTGCTAAACGCCGTTATGACTGGTTTGGTAAAGACACAAATTGCCTAGTTTTGAAAGAGAAGGAATTGCTTGAACGGTTTATTGATAGAGACGAAATGGTTAAGAAGAACTGGTCAGATGAGTAATTCTGCATGCAACAATCTGTTAACATCAGTGTACGTTCTCTCAACCCTGTTTACCATTTGTCGTAAGAAGCTTCATAGCTTTTTAAGTTGTAAATAAGTAGTAAGATTTTTCGAATGGGTTGGTGTTAGTTAGTCTATAAATGAACGACAGGGTAGAACCCTAAACATATCTCTATGAAAATCTGTTTTTGTTAAATGAAACGATATAGTATAATTGCCAGATCTATATAAATTATAGATATCGGGTGATGTTTTGACTTGAGTTCTAATTTCATCAATATATTATCTGCTGAATCGTAACTGTGATTGTAATAGACCACTTAAAGCGATATAACAGAAGCGAAAAAAATAGGAACACAATTAGTGCAATGTATATTTGGACTTTCGGTAAGTCTTCTTCACTTACCAGTCGTCCAGACGAAAAGAAAAAGAAAAAAAAAAGGATCCGAAACTGCAACCAACATGTATTGAAACTTTGATATATTTGGTATCATAATACATTTCTCATGTGTATCGGCTTTAACTCTTTGGGTGTCTGTCTTTCGGAAAAAGTACCGACCTTACATCTATAATAGCGTTTAAAAACAAAGTAAAAGATTTTATTCTTAATTGTGGATTTTTGTATGCTAATAACGTCTATACCGAGTCCCATTTATATTTTTTTTATGAAATTGGATTACTTTCGTTTAAATAATTTTGAAGGTATTTATGACATTTTCGTTGCTATTTAAAAGATTTTGTTCTATTTCAATAACCTTTTCAAAGACTTTCGGCATTGTAGACAAGTTTTTTCAAAAACTTTTTACCACGTTGTATTTCTCTAATCTGTTGGTATGGAACATGTTCGAGAAGAGAGCTGTCAAGGAGGGAGATTTTACACTCGGGAGGGAGCATCGTAATGGCTCATACGATCCACTACTAAAACTTTAGGGTAATTATATGATGCCTTAGCGAGATATAATTTGCATAAAAATGCATTTCTGCTTCAAAGGTATCCTCGACACTGTAGTTCCCGAGGTGTGCCTTTGTGTTCTATTTGGTAGAATTATGCCGCTGTGGCACTGTGTATTATAACGACGCTTTATCTGTAATATACTTTCAAAGATGAATATAAAATTCCTAATAGAAACTTTAAACCAAATATACAAGCATCCCATAAAAGCTAGTCTTTATATACACAATAGTGTCTTTCCATTCATAACTAACAAAACAAACATCAATACATTGTTTGAGACGAAAAAGCAAAAACGAACTAAAAAAATGACGGTGACAACAAATTTACAGATAAAATCATTTTCTCGGGCTCTACACGAACCATATTACTCGTTCAAGAGCACCATTGCTAGAAAAAATATTGTGCATAAAAATCATTGCAAATTCCTAATCGAAAAGAACCGAAATATACAAATACAACACAATACAATAGCTGTTTTCTTACTTACCAACAGGATTCTCGATCAGCATTTTGTAAGCCCATTTTTCGTTCATTTAGAATCTGATGAAATGGAATTATTGAAATTTTTAATGATTCAGCAAGGTTTCCTTTTGTCAACCTTTACATGAATATTGAACCATTTCTTCTTCTTTGTTCGATCTCTTGATGACGGTTTTTGGTGCCCTTCTTCTTTCGACTCCTTTGATGTACTTCGGTTCTTACTTCTTCGGCCACTGCTACTACGCTTTGTGGATGAAGCCGTTGTGTATGTGGCGTGTATCTCATTTCTTTGTTTTAGAAGGTCATCAATCTACAAAGAAGTCAAAAAGTCGATAAAAAAAATATCCGTAGCCTTGATCGCAAAATAGCCATTTTCTTACTAATATGCCATCCAATATATACTTATAACGAGTTTTGGAAAAAGGAAATGCGACGATTTACATTGGAAAGAGGGAATTCTTTAACTTACCTCTTGCATTTCTTGAGCATATCTACTAGTCATCTCTGTGAATTGTGTAAGAACCTGACATTATACACGTCAAAACATGATACGCCAATTTATACGCGAATAAAGCTGATCATTGTTGACAAAGTGACAAACCTGTTTATATTCAGTTTCAAACTTAGAAAGCTCCAATCGTTTCGACAAAATCTGAGCTTCAACTTCTCTAAGACCTTCCTTTTCTTCTTCAAAAGAAGCTGTGCACACGACTTCTATTGTGTAGCTTACACTTTTGAAAAAATTGTCACCTACAAAATAAAAACAGGTTACAAAAGGGTCAAATTCGGTTTGGGTTGAAACGGGTCATTTTTATATGTATTAAAAATATACTTTGGGCTACTTCGTGTGACATGTTCTCCTTCTACCTAAATTTATGATTTGACCCGTTGGATAAAACATATAACCCAAATAGACACATTCAAAATATAAGCCATGTTTACATTGTTAATAGAGTTAGAATCAAATGGCGTGTCTGCCCTTTTGTAATCGTTACAAGAAGAAATTAATCTGACCCATAAGATTCCTCTGTTTCCTCACTATTATGTGGTATTTCAGACATATGGCTAAAATAGTCAAAAAGATATTCATTAAACAATGTAATTAGTCATAAATCTCACCATAAACAGCAAATGTATGCATTCCAGCTTTTATTTCATGTATTTCACATGGCTGAAACCCATCGAGTTTTTTGAAGAAAGCGGCATCTGGATCCTTTGCAGATGCCACCTGGAACCAACTCGACAGGAAGTTGAACAGAGTGAGAATTATGGAAAACAAAAGCACAAAATTTAATCGTCATAATTACGTGAATTTCTGACTTGATATTTTACTCACTGAATTGGATGGTTTATCCAATCGATAAACTGGGAAACCAAGAAAATACATTCCCGCAGATGTCACCTTCCCTGTTTTTGCACTATCTTCCTGCAATACAAATTGATCTTATAAATTACAGTTTACTTGAGACCTTGAGTAATTCCTCAAAGATAATTTCGAGTTTCTAACGTTTTACTGTTGTACAAAAACTTTAGATTCATAAAATATTTAGAAGTGGTAATAACTATACCTGCAAAGCGAGATTCAATCCCCCATTTTCTTCTTGATCGAAATACAAAAGCTGCAAAAAGTTGAAATCTTAAGTAAATATTGGATAATAATCCCGTTTGATCGATTAGAGAAAAAAAAAAGATAGAATAGTTACAGACCTTGAACTTGCTTTTATCTGCTGATTGTACTCGGCAAACTAATCCAGCCTGTGCTTCCTTTTCTGTTATGTTAACAGAATAGAAATGAGCACCTTGTTTCTCAACCTGTACCCAAACGCAAAGATTACATATGAACAAATAAAAGTATAAATAAGAAAAAACAGAAAAAGTAGGATGTTGTAGCATACTTTTTTAACAACGGGTTGCCCTAAAGTAATTGGTTGAATCGTAACTGAACCTTTTAGTGCTTCCTCCAATACAGTCGCAGATACTGTCGTTTTTATTGGCACTCCAAGTTTGCTGCAACAATATGCATTGCATAGAAAGTTATAAACCTCAACTTCAGAGATAGTTGTAAATATAAACAGGTGAGGTGGCAAGATGGGGGGTCGGTCGGGTTAGGTAACGGGTTAAAAAGGGTTACTGTTAGTACTGGTCAAAACAGGCCAGACCGGGTGTAGTTGGTCTGCAAGCATCTTTTTTTTTTTCCGTCACTTTTCTAATAAAAACATAACACATAAATAATGTCTTAATTATGAATACAAAACCAATATTTATTGAATTTACCCTAATAGCAAAATTTACAGCTACTATTTTATACCACTCACTAATTCACAAGGGTAAAACTGTCATTTATTATACAAAAGTTACATTAAAGTTTACTTTTCTTAAACTGCGTTTTTGGTTTGTGGACAATGATTTTGAGACGGAGGGGGGAATAAACTTTAGGCGACTTTCTGCCCATTTGGTAACCAAAATGGACCAACTCATAAGTAAAAGGTCAAAATGTCCACCCTTAACAGATTATTGTATTAGCAGTTTGATGTAAGAAAAACCTGAAAATTGCAGCAAACATGGTATTCATGGTACTTAAACTCGAAAGATCTAGCTCCAAATCTTGACCTTCAGTTTCAACAGCCTGCACAAATAGATTCAATATAAAAGTCTTGTAAGAAATGGCTGCGAGAAGGTAAATCTAAACTTAATTTATGTAGCATGAATGATTTTGGCGAGAATCTCACCTCAAAACCAGCAGTGTCGTATTGATGCCGTTTATCTGGATCAGATAATATGTTATAGGAAAATGTTATCTCGTTAAACATATCAGTTGCTTTAGGGTCATTCGCATTCTTGTCAGGATGGTACCTAACAATCAAAATATAGCGAAAAGTTAGCAACAAAACCAGAAACTTTTAATCGATCAAATGATGACACATATAGAATCCCCGTCCATTTAATGATTGAACATAAGTGTCAAACCGTAAAAAGAAACATATTAGAACACACGGAGTACAGTTTAAGAAGCTCAATCTGTCAACTACATAGAAAGATACCAATAACTATAACAAACAGAGAACCTTTCACATCATTTAAAGCGTAAATCACTTCACAATAGAATAACAATAACAAATAGCTTCCCTAAATTACTCGAAAACAAAGAAATGAAGAATCGCAGTTATAAAAATTAGGTCACCAAAATTGCAACGAGAAAATCTATCAGTACTACTAAATGCTATATAAACAACTAATCCAACCTAATAATAACCAAATCCGAGCGGAAAATTTAAGTTTCATAAGTAATTTCAATAGCCCAAATACCAAAATTACAATAATTATACATAATAATTACTTCTAAACCCTAAGAAATCCAAATAGAAAAAATCACCAAATTTGTAACAGAAACAGTTAATTCAACCGAAAAATAACCGATTTCGAATCACTTCTGAATAATTAAACTTTCATAACTAATTTCAAATTTCAATAGCTCAAATTACTTAAAAATAAACATAATAATTGGTTAATCACTACTAAACCCTAAAATAAAATAAAAATAAAAAAAAATCAACAAATTTAACAAATTAGAAACACAAAAACAGTTAATTCAACAATATATTTAACTAATTTCTAACAAAATTAATCAAAAAATAATAATTAATATAATTAACTAATTTTTAACAAATTACTTTAATTCTACATATTAATTACTATTAAACCCTAAGAATTAAAAAAAAATTATTATTAAATTTGTAACAGAAATAATTAATTCAACAGAAAGATAACCTAATTAGAATCACGAAGCAATAAATTTAACTAATTTCTAACAAAATTAAAAAAATAAAAAAAAATTAAAAAAACATACTTTAATGCTAATTTTCTATAAGCACTTTTAATTTCTTGATCTGTAGAGTTACGAAGAACACCAAGAACATCATAAGGATCTCTGAGAGACGATTTTTCCGATTCATTTTTCTCTGATTTTGATTTATTAACTGGCATTTTTTTTTAGGTTTTGAATTCACCTAAAAAAAATAAAATAAAAAATTGAATGATTTTTTTTTTTTTTGTTGAAATTTTGAAAAAAAAAATTATATAATATTGACGGAAAAATTGAAGTGAGAATTTGTGAGTTTTGATTTGATTTAGTAGTAGCTGGATTTTTCCCTGTTTGAAGGAGAAAGAGTGTGAGTGTGTTTTTGTTGTTGATAAAAAATAAGATTTGGCATTTTATGGAATGTTGCAAGTTGCTCCCCCTTAGGTTTTTGGATTGTTACAATTGCAAAATAAAGTCGGTTTTTGAAACTGGATGATTACTCGATGCGAGAAAACTTTGGTGTTGGATATCGAATTTGGAAAAAATGAAATGACTGAAGTACTCTTATGCTTGAAAATTTATCGGGAAAAGATGTAGGGGTGTTTTAGTCATTTCAATTTGATTAAACAACGTTGATGGTTTTAGCATTTAACTCTATTTTATATGTAAACCGATATATTAACGATTTTACGAGATACGAATGTGAAAAGTTTATCATAATTGAATTTCATTGAGAGTTTATGGGGTATAGTATATGTTTAGGTGGTGGGATTTTTGAAATCTTTACTAGTTTACTGAGTAATGTTGTAGGCGTAATTGGTAGATTTATTGTGTCTTTTAATTGTTCTTTAAATATTGGGTATGTGTTATTTATTTAAAGATTGACTTTACCTTTTTGTTATCTAGTTATTTAGGTTTTATACATCGATAAATGGAGGTCGTTTTGTTGATTGAAAAAGTTAAATATTGTTAGATTATAACATGATGTTTTATAAGGTATGGTGGAGTACTTCTCCCAAATATGATAAATGTTATTGTTATTGTAATAGTTTATTATATTAATAAAACAAGGATTTACACGTTACAACTAGTATAATCCAGACAAAAATATAAAAATGAATTAAACCATTAACATTTAATGTGTACGAAAATGGAAACTTTTTTTTTATCTTGAGAAATAATGAGGTGTCCTTAAATTGATTGTGTATTATAGATTTAAATGTGTTTTGATTTTGTAGTATTTGACTTATTATTGTTTTAGTACAAATTGATTAAATATGTATGTTAAATGTAGTTTTTTGAATGTTAAGGGGGTTAAAATGACAAAGTAAATTAAATTTAATTAAAAACCAAATATAAAACATAATATTAAGTATTTATTTGTATTTAAACAAGAGAGAGTAGGTTATCATATCATATCATTATTCAATTGAGTGACCCATTATCAAAATATGCCATAATACCAATGTCTCACTAATAATTAGTGTTTTTCTTTGAAAACATTAAATAAAAGAATCCTATTAAATTCAACATCTTGTATTTTATATAAAATATAGAAATTTGATTGCTTACATTGGATTTGATTGCAAATTTAGGATTTTTCAATTTAATATGTTATGAAACAATTTTACATCATTCTTTGACTTAAGCTACCCATCCATATTAACTAGTTTAAATTGAACATAGATAATATATTGATATGTATATGTATAGTTGTCAATTGTCAAGGTTTTATGTTTATGTGTTTGTTTTTGAGAATATGATTGATAAAAAGATTAAAAAATATAAAAGTAATTATATATATATTTTTTTAATGTTGTTGGTCAAAAGTAAGTCAATTAAGCTTTAGTTATTTCAAAATACAAAAATATATATTATACTATTTATACTTTGAATCAAATTATATATGTTAACATTTGGCAACTGTCAATAACTGTTCACAAGCCGTCTAAGTCGCACCGACAATAACTGTTCACAAGCAGCCTAAGCCGCATTGTCAACAACTGTTCACAAGCCGCCGAAGCAGTGACGGCCTTTACTCTTATTCATGTTCCCGGAGGTGTGGCTTGGGCGGCTCGGGGCGGGCCACGGGTCGAAATGAAAAATATATATATATATTCTTTTTCTTATTATAAGAATTAAGGTTTTGGGTAAATATTTACGTGTTGTTGTTAGTGTTTATTTTTATAATTTTTTAATTAAATTTTAGGATAGGTTGACTCGATTATATTAATCTTTTTTTCTTACAAACTATTAAAAGAAATAGTTTCGTCTTTATTTTGATTATTTGTTTAAGTTTTATCTTTTTGGGTTACGTTTTTTTTTTGTTTAATTTAAGATTTTACCTTTTCTTTTTAATTTACACTATTAAATAAAGTAGCTTTCGTCAATATGGTTATTTATTAATATCTCTTTTTTACCTTTGTTTTTTGGTTACGCTATTATATAAATTAATTATCTATTTTGATTAATTTCTAATATATAAGTTTTAGCTTTTCCTTAGATTTACGCCAATTAAATAAAGTAGTTACAGTTTTATTTATTTTTACATCAAGTATGTTTTTGACCCGCCGCAATACGCGAAGGTAAAAGTTCTAGTAAAATACAATAGTGAAGTAATTATAACCTCAAACTAAAGCAACATAAAAAACAGAATAATAAGTTATTTCAAATCTAATATTACTTTCAAAATAATTTATATTTTTAAATGACCTTTCCAAAAGAAAAAGGGAAAAAAGATAGAAATATAGAAAAATATTGAAGTAATTATAGCTTAAAACTAAAGCAATAAAAAAAAGGAAGTTGATTTGATACCTAAATACCTATTCAAGATAGAGATACCCCTCCTTTAAATACTCATCCATTCATATAGTCAACTTGACTTGTAAAAGTCAACAAAAAATGCCAATTATTTCTATTGCACTATGAAAACTACATAATGTTTGTTTTATAACATATTGTTTTTTGAAATTAATTACGTTTTTTGTTCTTAATCAGATGTCTATTTAAGTAACGAATGATTTATTGCTATAAAACTTGATTATTCCTAATTCTTATAACGATGATGTAGATATAGATATTCTAAAAAGAAGTTTTAGTTAGATGTTGCTTATAATTTTAACAAAGATATAGAAAATTGAACGATGACTTTCAATAATTAAGTGAAACTTAACTTTTTAATCGTGAAAAAAACATTTGATTAAATTCCAATCTATCCACAATAAGTATGACTTGATTTGTAATAGATTATAGTTCATAAGTCTTGCATCAAAATGCTTTGAATAATGAAATAATAAATAAAAGTACATGAAAGATTTCGCCCTCAATAAGATTTTGTCGTGTGTCAAACTATGATCAAAGTTTCAACTAATCTACATAATTAGCATGTCAATTATCGTATGTAATCGATAATACATGATGCTTATAACCCTTTTAATCAAATGATATAAAATAATTTGATACTAAATTGATTAATTTTGTTATAATAAGAAGCAAGTGACCTAAGTTAAACCTATCATCATAAGCATATAATAGAGTTAATTACATAAATTGTCCTTATGGTTTTTCTAAAATTACGGATTTCGTCTCTAAGTTTAAAACGGTGCATAAATCGTCCACTTTTGGTTTCTAATTACGGATTTCGTCCCTAAAATGGATGTCCGTTAGAAACTAGGGACGAAAAGCGTAATTAATTTCTAAAGCTGGATGATTTATGTAACGTTTCAAACTTAGGGACGAAATATGTAATTTTAGATAAACCATAGGGACGATTTATGTAATTAGCTCTATATAATATTTTGGGCTAGCCCAAATATGTATAACTGGCCTGATCCAGTTGTTTTAGGCCCAAGCTTACATTTTGAAGTTTAATACTCTTTAAGTAATTTAACATTTTGGTGTCTTAATCTTATATATTAACTAAATTGGGTTCATGTGGCGAATCGGTATACCAAAGCAAAAATAAGATTAGGTGCTTTGATGCTTCACTTGTGGGTTATGACAATACTAGTACAAAGCTACTTTTTAACATTTATTAGACCGAAGGCGTCGCTTCGTTTGGATTTTAGAAACTCCGGTTATTTGTTTGGATTACTAATGGAGATAGAGAACTCAATTTTGCTTGGAATGTTTGGCTTTCCAAACCACTTTTTTTTATCACTGGGAGCATCATTAGCGGAAAATGTTTGTTTTTAGAAAACTCTATGAATGGTTGATCAAATAAAAGTAGAAACATATTCCCATTTAAGAGTGATGTTATTAACATTGCGTTTACAATCATCATGATCGATATGGCCTCTACTAGGTGAGTTTACAAACACGAAAGATAATACTGAAGCACAATCGTCTGAAGCATTCTAGTGGTTCAAATTGATATATTAACAGATGTTTTGTCGTAGAATAAAACAATGAATGTACGTATGATACCATTAGAACGTTTGATCTTTAAAAGGTACGAGTAATGTATAGATCATTTGATCGTTGATGCATAGTTAAAACAACTAGGATATTATGTTTGACAGATATTACATTCTCTTGTTAATATTAAATATCAATTTTTGAAAAAACTTATTCTTTTTACTCTAAATATAAAATATGGTTACATTTCATTTTATTAGCTTAGGGTTTTAATATTAGTTTCATAGTGTATTAGTTTTAAAAGTAGCACTGCGAAGTTATTTATAAAAACCATTATAAATTTTAGAAAGGGTTTGGCTAACATGTGTCATAAGGTACATGTTAGGACTTATTAAATTCAAGTATATTTTTCTCGTAATATGTAATATTCATTTAATATATATAAATTAAACTTAAATTTATATTTTCAAGAAGAATATTAAGAGTATTTTGATTCTATTTAGTACATATTACAATTTATAAGACGAATCTTTACATATTTAATGTGTCTTTAACATATGACATAGGACACAAATTAGAAAAACCCGGATATTATTGGCAATAAAATGAATATAGTTCTTAGTAAAAATCTTAAACAAGTAATTGACCAAAATTAATTAGAGACACATAGAAAAAGGGACAATCATTTCAAATAAGAAATTTCATATTGAAAAAAGCTAAACCTCATCATACCAAAAAGACATTGTTGTGTTTATATCATCATTTCTAAACTCATGTCCTTTAATTTTACCATTCCCAAATTTCTAAACTTTAATCTTTTGACTTAATTATTAAACAATTAGGCAGTTAACAAAGTTTGAAACTTACTATTTATAAAGTAAAAGTCCTCGGAAATTTCATAGGTACAAAACACATATTTTTCCGAGAGTAAATATAATTTTTATTCCTCGTAATTAGGTTTTATAACGCGTACAAAAGAAGATAAGCTATATGATAACATTATTAGTAGACAATGATTGTTATTGCCAGTGAGATAATTCACGAACAACTCAATCACAAGATTGAGAGCATTGTCGGTGGGAATCCAAGCGACGTAATGGTGATATTTTTCTAGAGTTTCCTTCAACATCAAAAAGCCTCGAAGTGGGATGGTCATGTATTACATCATGATCTTTTCATTTTTGTGGATCTCTAATCGTAGCAGCGTTTAAATGAAAATGGCTAGATTGGCTACCGAATCCAAAACTTGTATATAACTTATTTCGTGTACGTTGTAATGGACATGTTCATTGTAATCAAGCTTTTAAACCTTCTAGCTTCTTACTACTTTAAGTGAAATTGATGTTTATAAAAAAGACAGTTGATTTTTAGAATTAATAAGTGTCAAACATCTAATCTATTATGTAAAATACATTTTGCTTGTCACAATTTTCGTATTTTTCTTGTGGCTACGGAGGTTCACCTGCGATAACTCCAGGTTACACGCAAAGCGGGTGGTCGCCCTGAGATTAGTCGGCTCGCAAAGCGAGTTGGATACCTAAGTTTTTTTTTTTTTTTCTTTAAAAAAAAAAAAAAAAATTCTTATTTTGAAATAAGGATATAAAGTTTAATGATAAATCATGCTTACTCTATACCTTCACTTTTTTACATCATCATTATGCCAAGTGAGAATATATTTCCCAATGAAAATTGAAAAATTAGAGGTCAATACTTTCCCTTTAATTAGTGCGTAATTTGACTTTTTAATTCTATCCTTGATTCAAATTCTAAAATTATAGTTTTATCTGAATTTCATTCCAAAAATGGAAACAATTGGATTTTTTTTAGAAATTGAGTGCAGATACTAACCTCTTCTTTTTCTGATTATCTATTTATACTATACCGACCGGATTAAATCAATAAATTAGAAATTATAATGAATCGGCTGAGCGAGGGGTTCTTCTTTTATGATTTTTATGATTCATTTCCTATTCTAAAATGTTTATTAGAAACTACAATGTATCCTTGAATTACTATATACTTTTTTCTTTCTCAAAAATCATTCTTTTTCAAAGAAACCGTTTCAGTGTATAAATTAGAAGAATGTAGAGAAATCGTTTAACATAGGGAGAAAACCAATCTTAAAACAATATTACTATAAAGTTCACGAATCATATGAAATGACCGTGAGTTTTTGTTGTTTTCTCCGTCTAATCCTTGAATTTACGTAGTCCGTGGATGGTCTTAGAGGAGCTTATTTTATTTTATTTTTACCTTCTTTCGAAAAATAAAAATAAATCTTCATTCTAAAAGCTGAGAAAAATTATACGTCAAACATATCTTAGGGTACGTTTTAGCTAAAATCTCTAGATTATCAACATCGTTTAATAACAAAAATTATCATAAAAAACCAATATGTATTGAACAGTTGTTAAAAACTCGTTAATTAACTAAATCCTAAATGCTCATGAGGCATACATTGGATATCCAAAAATTTATACTACCACAACCGAACTAATCTTACATATGTATAATGTATGTAATATAACTAATGTATCTGTAACATATACTCATATGATATATCCATACCCACATTTGAGTGTAATCGAGTTAATATATAAAAAATCGGCAAACCACAAGTATACGATTTCTATTTATACACTTTTACTTTATACTTCATATCAACTATAACCAACGATAAAATATGATAGATTTATAGTAGAATAGTATCGATCAAATAAGAGATCGATACTAATCCGTAATTAAATCATTGCTAGGTTTGATCAAATTTTAGAAATCGAAAATGAAAATGAAACCTATAACACGAAGAACAAGTTCAATTCAAATAGATCTATGTCTAGATAATTTACATGCAATACTCTTCACAAAAATAGATTCAAACTTAATAATGAAAACACATTATTTATTATCTTACATAAATATAGAAACTTAATAAACATCTACCTCTTCCTTTGTTTGGACTTTCACAACAACATCATCATGAACACATTTATTATATTCTTTGATCAACGTTTGACAAGATCCTTAAAAAATAACAACAATCTAAACCGAAAATGAAAATGAAACCTATAACACGAAGAACATACACACAATAGCAAACAAATTACATAGATAGCGATAATTAGGGTTTGTTTGATCTAAGCAAACAATCGGACCAATATGCTTTCATTCCTCAGGAGATCGAATTCGGAAGAACAAGAAGAAAGTTTTAGAGAGAGAGAATTTCAAGAAAGAGAAGAAAGAGTTAACCTTGACCTAGCTAGCTAGGGTTTCTTTTCTTAATTCTTCTTCTTGAATGAACCCATATCTTGTTCTTCTACCTTCTTTCTAACCCTTTTTATAGATCTTTTTCTCTTTGTGTTTTGTTGGCTTGATCAATCTTTGAAGAGAGAATAATGATGAGAGAGAGAGGTCAGCAGACATGATCATTGGTTTGAGAGAGAGAGAGAGAGAGAGAGAGAGAGAGAGAGAGAGAGAGAGAGAGAGAGAGAGAGAGAGAGAGAGAGAGAGAGAGAGAGAGAGAGAGAGAGAGAGAGAGAGAGAGAGAGAGAGAGAGAGAGAGATCCTTAAATTCTGAATTAAGATGAACTAGAATGTTATATGTATACTATAGATGAAAAAAGGGTTACCTTTTTACTTGTGTCCCTAGGCATTACAATGGCTGCCAACATGAAGGTTTAGTTATGATGAAACCCATGAGACAACTTAATTGATCAACACCTTTATTTTCCTACCATTTTATGACTTTATAAATAGAAAGATGGTTCATACTTTTAAGAAAATTACAATCATTATTTCTCATCTTATTTTGTTGATAAATGTTATAATTATAATACAAACTATACAAGAGTACAATTAAGCACACCGGCTCGATCTATGCTTAAGTTCTTGTTTTATATCGATATGTTGTGTTGTGAACATGAATTTCTGAATCATTTTCGTCTTACTTTGTTGATAAATGTTATATTAGTTACACGAGTGTAACTTATCACAGCGTAAACCAATTGAATATATTTTTAATGACGAATGTTATTAGTAACTAGCTAGCGCAACACTAAGAGCGCACAAAAAAAAAGGATTATAAATTAACGGGTGGATATAGAGATGAACTTCGGTTATACATTCAATATATCGATCTAGTTTAAGTTTTCATTATGACATCTACCGAATATCCATATAAAATTATGAATACAATTTTTTGATGCCAGTTCCTAGGGGTGTTGCTTTGGCTTATTGGACTTGAAAGTTGCATCATTCATGTATGTATATCTGTGTAAGTTAAGCAAGGAGTAGTATGTACATACAACAACATCGAAACAGCACGGCATGCTTAAGGTTGTGAGATCCCCTTTTTTACAGACATGGTCTTGAACCTAACATTTTGTCACTAGAGTCTCTACTCCAACGATAATCCAACCGATCCATCCTTTTTACGTATCATCCCTTTAGTATTGGGACACGCCACATGAACAAGTGGCCAAATTAGTAAGACCGTTAATACAATGATTATCAAGATCCATTGTACTGTCGTTGAAGTTGACGGTTGGAGCACATACACCGTAGCTCTTATACCAATTAATTAGGACCGACCCATAAAAGTCCACAAGAAGTTCATGTCGATCTTACATATTGGCATTTATATATTTCAAATTAAAAGTCACTTCATTCGTGTAGTGCCAAAGGACCCAAAACACCGTTTGTATTTGATTGATATGAATGATAACTATATATCACACTTGGTAGCTTTTCTAGTCATGTATATATATCATAGTGACAAAATTATAACTTTTTAATGGTCATGTTAACTATTTATAACCCATATGTTAGGTTCACACGAAAACTAAAAAAAAGTTAAGAACTCCTAGAAAAAATCATTGTTTATATGTTTTTGAGTTTTTTAAATGTGAAACCTAACGGTGACAGCAAATCAAGTAAACGAAAAGTTGACGAAAATTTATAACTTACATGTTTTTCGATTTGTTCATATGTGAATAATTATCAATTTGGCAAAAATATTTATATATGAACAAATTAAAAAACGTGTAATTACGAATTTTTATAAACATTTTTCTACTCAATTTGTAGTCTACTTCAGTGTATACATATGAACATAAACGGACCCAAAAATGTAATAAGCAAATACATTTTTTAATGGTTCTCTTAGTTTTTAATTTTTCTTTTTATTTTTTTTTTAACTTTTATCTATAATTAATTAAAAATAATTTAAAAGTACCCATATACAAGCTATCAAGTTAGCTAACGTGAATTCTTTAAGTGTGTTAAACATTTCGAAATCACAGGGAGGCTTGCTAGGGGCTGAAATGCTTCTTTTAACGTCCTAGTTGTGAAAAGATTGGATGGTTTTCGACCCATCAGTTTAAGTGTATACATAAGGTTATTTCAAAAATCTTATCTACCCGATTATCTAATGTCATTCATAAGATAATTAGTCCTAATCAAACCGCCTTTCTTGGTGGACGAAATTTGGTTGCAAACGAAATTATGAGGTACGCCAAAGTAACGGCATAGGGGTATTGCTTTTTAGAGTGTATTTTGAAAAGGATTTTGATACAAATGGATGTTATGAGGGAAATAGGTTTTCGTACCAAGTTGTGTACAAGGATTAATTCTTGTCACTCTTCTGCTTCTATATCGATGATGATCATAAACGGTTCCCCTACAAAAGAATTTAATATGGAGAAGGCTCTTAGACAAAGTGATCCCGTCTCTCCATATTTATTTGTGCTGGTGGCTGAAGCGTTGTAGGTTTTGATCATCGACGCTTGCAACAAAAGTAATATAAAGTTTTATTTTTAGCTAAAGATGGATCAAATATCTCTCTACTCCAATATGCATATAACGCTTTATTCTTTGGAGAGTGGTCTCTCTCAAATATCACAATGTTGGTTAAAAATTTCCGGTTAGTTTGAAGAAGCTTCATGTCTTAAGGTTAATCTGTCCAAAAGCCGTATCTTTGGTGTAGGAGTTGAAACTAGTGACGTAGACAATATTGCTAGAGAGATAAATTGTACGCACGACTTTCTTCCTTTTACTTATTTAGGTCTTCCGGTTGGAACTAATATACGTAAAAAAGGAAGTTGGAGTGGTGTGATTGACACTTTCATTAAGAAGCTTTCTTCTTGGAAATCAAGAAATCTTTCAATTGGCGGGCGTTTAACTCTTTCAAAACCGGTGTTAGATACTCTCCATCTATAGTATCTTTCTTTATTCAAAGGTCCAATTCAGATTATAAATAGACTTGAATTCATTAGAATACGATTCTTTTGGAGTTTTAAAGACAATGAAAGTAAATTAGTTTCGATATAATGGAAAAAAGTGTTACTTGACAAAAATCTTGGTGGTTTGTGTTTAGGGTGTTTAAGACCTAAGGGTTACTTAACAAATGAAAACGGCGACTTCACACCAAGGAAAATGCAATTTGGTGTAACGTCATTAAAGAATTATGTTCAAGAGGCAAGTTTTGAGCCAACGGTCAAGTCGGACATGGGTACATGGAAAGACATTTTGGGTGTGCGGATGGCACAAAATCAAGAGACTTGCTTCCTCATTTATTTTCGCTTGAAACGGTTAGATATTGCAAAGTTACAAATAAATGGTGTTATGAAAATGATTCTTGGGTAAGTAAGTGGGAATGGAGGTCATGCCCTCGTGGTAGAGCGGCTAATGAATTCACATAATTGCAACGACGAATAGGTAACTTGGTTTTGAATTCAAAAGTAATCGATATATACACTACAAAAAAAAGGACATATAGTGACACACCTTTTAATGACACACATGAAAAAATGTAAGTAAAAGTATATATTTACTTACACTTTTAAAAAAAACTAGAAGATAACCCGTGCGTTGCACGGGTTTGTATGTTTTCGCTCGTTTCCTGTCTTCCCGTTCCTCACCCTCAGGTAGGGGTTGCCTGTGTTCGTCCTGTTTCTGTCTGGTTTCGGATTCTGGCTGTGTTTAGTATCTGTAGGCAAAGTGTAGACGTTTCTTAACATAAATTTTATTCTTGATATATGGCAAAGTAAATGTACCTCTATCGATGTCTTGCTGTACCTGGTTTGTTGATAAGTTCTGTGTACCTGGTTTGTTGGGTGAATACTTCTAAGTTGTTGTGCATTTGTTTGGAAGTTCACGCAAGTGGAAGGACGTGTTCTGCGAGCGCCTGTATGACTATTAGGGAAATTATATTGGCCCCTGTGGAACACGTCCCCGACTTGCGCGAATGTCCAAAATGTACATGTTATGTTTTGCTTACTTTGTGTCTGTATATTTGTCACGGTCATGGAGTTTTGATCTGTTGTACGTTAGTTTGGAAGTTTACACCAGTTGAAGGTAGAGTGCTACAGGCGCCTGTATAACGATTACGGGTATTATGTTGGCCCCTGTGGCACTCGACCCCAACTGATGCAAACCTTCAAAATATGCATTTTCTTCCTGACTGGGCTTATCCGTGTCTGTGGGGACATCAAACAAAATTTATAAGAAAACATATGTGTTATGTAAGAATTGAAAAACAGAGGCTAAATGTGTGTACTTTTGTGGATGTTTTGTTTACTTTGTGTCTGTATATTTGTCATGGCAATGGAGTTTTGATCTGTTGTACGTTAGTTTGGAAGTTTACACCAGTTGAAGGTCGGGTGCTACAGGCGCCTGTATAACGATTACGGGTATTATATTGGCCCCTGTGGCACCCGACCCCAACTGATGCAAATCTCCAAAATATGCATTTTCTTCCTGATTTGGATTTCCCGTGTCTGTTGGGACATCAAATAAAATTTATAAGAAAGTCGATTTAAAGGGCGTTGACTTTGTTATCAAAACTTTATCTATTCATTTACTGGTTCACAGATTGATATATAATTGCTACGAATTGAACTTAAATTGAATTAACATTTTTGTTATATCGTCCATTATTCTATTCAATTTATGGGCTTTTGAAGATAAAATAGGTTACAGGAAAGCATTTATACATACCTTTGATGATGGAGGAGATTCGGTCGGATCGGCTTATCCCTTTGAGCATGGCACCGTTGGGTATAAATAGATTGTAATCTGGTGCAGGTTTTTTATTTCGTGTGCCTTATCTTCATATGTGTGGATGTAGGGATTGCTTATCTGCTTGTTGGTATGTGTGGATGGGGGGATTGTTGATATGTGTGGATGGAGGAAAAGGAGATTAGGATACAGGGTGTTTGATTTGGGCCTACTTCTTGGACTGAATGGATGTTAAATATGTGTGGTGGATAAGTTTGTATATTAATTCAAATTATGTGAAATATCAGTAATGGTTTTTTTTCTGTCGATTTACATGAAGAAAATTTATTACTAAATACGAAGAGGATAAAAATAACGGAAAGTAATTAAAATTGTAGTTTTATTTGAAAGACGTTTTAATGAATTTGTTTGAATTCTAAAAATTCTCAGATTTATCTTAAATTCTTTCACAAACATGAAGAAAATTTGAATTCATAATTTTGATATAATCTCCATATTTGACGTGTAATGTAAAATGAGTAGACAGCATAATAGTTTACGCTTTTTGCAAAAACAGTAATGTTTGACGACATTACTTATCATTAGCATAAGAGTTGCTAAAATTTTCTACATGGCCCATATTCATTACAAAAGGTTTCAGGTTCGGGCTACCGCTACTTCCTATTCTACTTTGATAACTATCCGATATCGGATACGGGAGCTAGTCTTTTTTTTACAGAGTAATTACGTTTTCCATAGCGTTACAAAAGATACTTAGTTTATGGTAGTGTTAGGTTTTACTTAATTTACAGAAACTTGTTTTTCGTTCACGCTTGATATTGAAAATCTGCACTTCCAAATGCTTATTCTGAATATCTTTCACGTTTCCCAGGGTTTATTTTGTCGAGTTCGTCTGCAAAGGATCGCAGTTTTCATTAGAAAGGTCGTGTGTGACAGGTTTTATGTAATTTATGTACCTGACGTTTTGGTGGCTTTACGTTTGCCTGCAGCCGAGCGTTTTGTTGTCTTTGTTGTTCCTCGGTTTTGTTCCGCACTTTGTTCAGGCACGTTTGCTACGTAATCTCCCGAATTTGCCACAGCCTGTAAAATGTCTAGGGTGCCTGCATTTTCTGTTTTGTTTGAATTATATGTCAGCGAAAGCTAGTTATCTATTTGTGCATATTACCTGCTGCTTCAGCGGAGTCTGTTTCGGTGGCCTGTGAAGGTGAATTTCCGGCAGTATCTATACGTTTGTGGCAATAGTTACTTATATGTACGTACCAGTGAAAACGAAAACATGATATATGTTTTGTGTGTGGCAGTGAATAGAGGTATGTGGTATAGGCTGCTGTTACCTGTCGGTTCGAAGCTGATACGTTTTGCAACTGCGGTTTTGTCTCGTGCTTCTGATGTTGGAATATTTGTATTAGTCGAGAGCGTTTTATCGCTTGGTGTTGTCTGAGTATGTGGCGGTGGAGTTGTTGGTGTTGTTTCAGATACATTTGTCAGTAGATTTGTGTTGTCGGGAATTGGGATTACGTCATGGGGTTCCGGTAAGTCGGTGGGTGTCGCCTCTTTGTTGACAATTACGAATCTGATGTTAGTGGGTGTTGATCTTCTCGTCATTTCGATATGATATCTATATGTGTTCATTCCCTGTGTTTTGAAAGATGGATGTAGAAGCTTCCGATCCTCGTAACCTTCTCCGACGACTAATTGTTTGCAAGTCCGACCCATGAGGTTTTGAATGCATAAGTCAGTGCAGGAAACATCCAAATTCCTTGTTCCGTCAGAGAGGGTAGCATTTACGTTGTAGCTGTAAATCATTTGGTAAGGTTAGTATGCAGTGATTATTTCTAGAAATCTTGTTTTTAAATGAATGAGAACGTACAAAAAGTTAGCATCGCAGTTTTTTCCATGGTTTGGGCAGAACCATATGTCTTTGAGTTTCGAAACCTGGCTTTTACAGTATCCGCACGTCGCTGTGTACCAACAGTTGTCGAATTTTGTATCGACGATTCTTGCATCGACTGCTATTGTTTTCCGCTATTGGTATGCGCACGTATTACATACAAAGGGAGAGTTAACTATATATCTGTGCCTCTGTAATGATAAAATATGAGAAAATGGTCATAGAAGCGAACCTGCAGACTATCGTATAGTTTGTCCTGAAGTTCCGCCAAGGTCATGATAGTGTATAAATTTGTATTTTGAATTGTTTGAATAGGTCCTGGGGATTGTGCGGGTTCAGTCATGGCTTCAGGAAGTTTCGGATTCAAATACACGTGCGTACTATCGGTTGACGACAGCTTTAGAACATCTACAGTGTGTAACATATAAAATTTATAAGCAACGTCATGGGTATGTAACCGTTTGGACAGGCATAACTAATGTACATTTAGTATCGATATTTTACCTGCGTATATTGTTGGTTTTACATTTGTGATTGCTATTATAGTGTTTGCGTTTGCGTTAGTTAGCGCCGACAGGTCGACTTTCTCAGCGTTTTCAATGCATTCCTTCCACATCGTAGCGGTTATCTCCTGCCCGCTGTAGCATAGATTAATGAAATTTTATTACTATCTGGACGTTGTAGTGCACGAATATAATAATTTCGTATACTTACGTCGTGGTTGTCAGTGTGAGTATAAGAAAGCGGTCACCGTTTCTTTTATTGCTGAAGCCATGTCTTTTGTGCTTTCCTATGAAATCTGTGGTTTGTGATTGCATTAGTCTCTTGAAAGTGGGTGTAAAAAGATGTTAAATTTTGAATACCTGGAAAATATGTTGGGTCTGAATAAAGGACTGCAAATCGCCTATGGTGCTGAAGTCGAAGGAGAATTCCGGTATTTCGCTTTTGTTTTCCAACGGTTGTGATTTGTGATGCCTCACCAACATTCAAGTGAATCGTGTTTCGGGATTGTCCTCTGTTTGTCGGAGTTTCTGAACATGAATACTGTGTCTATAGCGTAACATTTGCCTATTTTTAACCTTGATTCCAAAAACTGTTGGCCTTGCTGTTTGACCCCAATATTGCTATGGTATCTCCCTGTTTTCGATAAATTATTCGTATCTTAGGTTTTGGTTCATTTTAAGCATATATATGTACAATTTTTACCAATCGTAAAGAAAATGGTTATTGCAGATTACATACTCCTCGTCTATCGCCAAAAACCACGTCTCCTTGTTTCTTTGAAAAATGGCGTCCATTTTCGCAAAATTCTGACCTCGAGGCGGACCAACGATTCCGTGTTCGAGGCTCTGCAATAAGCACCATCCTGGTTTCCTGTCAAAAAATACTTGATATTAGAAAGATATACGCAACTAAATTTTCGGCCATTTTCATTATATTCTGTAGAAATGTGTAAACTTATGATGATAGCAACGTACTTTTAAGATTGGGTCTGGATCGAATATATATGTATTAACCTTATCGCTATGTGTATGCCAAATATGTTGTTTTTCGTATTGTAGTTTGATATATATAAAGTTCATATTTTTTATGTATGTATCGAAGTGTTTATATGAATTTCTATGCACTGTGCAATTTTCGATTTCTGAACTTATAAACAACGTTCTTTGTATATCGCAGACATTGTCCCTGGTCATCCTGTATTAGCACTTTGATTGAATCTGGGGAAGTTGCACGTGAAAGAGCTACGTACAGTTGTCCATGGCCAAACACCGGAGCAGGCAAAAACAGGCCAATACGTTGTAAGACTGACCCTGGCTCTTGTTGATAGTCATGGCGTATGAAACTTTACATGGGAATTGCTTTCGATTCAGGGCAAAGGGAAGTTCCGGATCATAGTGTACAAATTTAATCCTAGGAAGATATACTTTCTGCCCAATACACGTACCTGTCATTATGACGGCTTCTATAACTGTAGGTAATAGGTGTGTAACAATAAGTCTGGTGCCATTGCAGAGACCATTTTTTTGATTCATGTTCCGTAGAAGAATTATTGGAACGCTCTTTTTCAAGTCTAATCTATGCAACGGAAGACTGGGAAAGGTTAATTGGTTAAGGTATTCCTCTGGATACAGTAGATCTAAATCGGACATATTTTGGGTATGAGCTGTAATCGAATCGGAACTGTAATAGGAGGTAATAGTTCCTGGAGTTTTGTCCAAAAACCATCGAATTGATATCGTCTGTAGTACAATTTTTTGGACATACAATGGCTCTAGTGCGAAGGATATCCGGATTTGGGTTAATGAGGACTGCAGATTCATATACAAATGCAATCAGTTGTTGTAGCCCGACAACCTGCTGTCCATTATTAGCAGTTTGTTCGGCATTTCAATAATGGAAGCTATTTTAAATTAGTCGGGTCTGAGTACCGGCAATGCCGTTCCCGATATCTAATAACCATTGTGCAAAATCGACTGACCTGGCCTCAGCGGAACTGTTGGGTGCTGTACTGGAAAGGCGCATATTGCACGACAATTTATATAACGTAAAATGGGGCCAAAGGTGCGAATTTGGAAGAGTCGAAGTCATTATATCCTGATGGCCTTTTTTCCGTTTTATCGGTAATGTTTGTCTGAAATCTCCACCGAGCAGTATAGAAATACCTCCAAAAGGCTTGTCTCTTTGATCTAGTACATCCCTAAATGTCCGGTCTACACACTCGAAACATCGGCGATCCATCATGGTGGCCTCATCCCAAACGACTGCGTACGTTTGCTTTAACAGTTCCGAAAGGTGTGTTTTTTTTTAATGTTGCAAACGGATGTATCTAATAGATTGATAGGAATACCGAATCTAGAATGGGCTGTTCTGCCGTTGGGTAAAAGTAGAGATGCTATACCTGATGAAGCAACCGCCAAGACGATTTTCCGAGAGACCTAAGATAAGCTATCACTGTTGACCACAAAAGGTTTTCCCGGTTCCGCCGTGACCATATATAAATGCTAATGTTGTTTCTGAAGCGATTCGTCGGTACGAATTCTGTAGTAGTCCTCAACTGCTCCGGATTTAATTTTGACGACATTTGTAAGTGTTGCTGAGCAAGATAGGCAGTATGTACAACCTCTCCTCCAATAACAGTCGGTTTGTCGATGAGAACAATAGATTCGAAGGTGGAAGTGGCAGTTTAAATGATGCCAGTGAGGTCGGGGGTACGGCTGCGTTTAATAACCTTTCTAGCTCAAACAAAATGTAAGGCTGCAACATCTCATCAGTTATGACGGTATCTCGGGAGATGCAGCATCTGATAACCTGCGTTTTATATCATCTCCCATTTTAGGCGAAGCATGGTTCCATAATACTACAGGATCACCAACATCGCAAAAGAGAAGTAAATTGCAAAACAGATTTCGCAATTCTGGAGACGATGCCCATGCTGCAGCTTCGTTAAAAGCAGTCAACCATTCTCTGTCATCGCCTATCAAACCAAGAGCCTCACAGGCAAGACGATATGATGCATACCTTACACCAGCCACTGTTCTGATATCGGCAAAAAAACAACAGCCTTTTTGGTGAGACAAAAGCATTCTTAGGTAAAACAATTCACCGGCAGTTGGATGAACATATACCATTCTTGCGACTGGGTAAACGCCAGTCCTGATCCTGGGAAACCAATCTTTCTTAGCTGCGTTCCACGTAAAGAGTTTTGGATACTGGATATACGTAAGCTGGCGACCCTCTTTATCCCATCTATTTCCGACTAACCATCGTGACAGAGTAGAATTACCAAAACTGGGGGTAGTGACTAATTGATTTAATTCGGCATTATCCCTAAATGTGACAGGCTGCATATGTTCGAGATGTACATGTAATATTTGCACAGCGGGATGTCTTTCGTGTATTGGAAAGTTTAGTAAACGCCACGCAGCCTCATGAGGGCATATGAATCGACCGTCTACAAATTGTTCAATTTCATTGACAGGCTGTGACTGAGTATTTGACGAAGAGGCGGCAGTAGAGGCTGAGTTTGAGGGACCGGAGGATGTGGAGTTCTCTGCCCTTTGTAAGGAAAAAGAAACACGTTCAACACCTTTCGAAATGTACTTGAACAAATATTTTATCATCATATTCCAGCCACAGTACTCGACGTTGATATGTGCATCAAAACGACTACACAGATGCTTATTGTAGGGAACTACAAAACCATTATTTGTCTGAGTCCCGTTCTGCATCGTATGTGTGGAATTGCTGCGTTTATAATGCATAGCCGTCTTTATCGAAACTGGTCGCAGAGGCGAAGGGTTTCGGAAACTTTTTCTTACACTTGCCATCCTTCATACATGGCGCTATAGGATTCAATGGACCACAGGGTCCATGGATCATACATGTAGTTATTGTTGCGTAAAGGTTTGTTCTGTTATAGGATTTGGAAGCTGAGCGGAAATGTATTTGTCAACCTCGACAGCTGTTCTGATTTTGAGGAATCGTTAACCCATAGCAGCGTATGGCAATGTGGTAGACCACGTTTTTGGAATTCAACGGTATAAAGATCTGAAGCAAATGAGTAACAATTAAAACTGTGTTCGTAAGCTAAACAAATCAACTGCGAAACAAACAGAAAGAAGAGTGCAGAATGTTTACATGCAGTAACGACACCAAACGGTTGCTCTGTTTTGAGGAAATCTATGAAATGGCCAACTTTCATACTAAAAACTCTAGAAATTATATCCGGCCTATTCTGTGAATGACCCATGTTATGTGTGTCCATAAATCTTGTAATTTCTGGCCACCTTGCATTGCACGTAAAAGTAATGAAATACTGAGGATTTCCGTACACGCGGCAAATGGCAAGGGCATCTTGATAGTGTTTGTACATATAACGGGGGCCACCAACAAAAGAGGAAGGTAGGAATATCCGTTTACCGATTTCTCGACCAACGGAATCGCCCTTTGACAGTGCATCGAAAACACCAGCAATGTATTCCGACCTCAAGCTATTTTGATTTTTGCGAAAATAGTCAAGTCTACTGTCTTCTACGCAAAGGTAGGCATCTATCAAAAATTGCTGAAAAAGTTTGCCCCCACGCAGTAACAATGAGAATACATCACGTCGGCTATGTAACAAAAAACTGTAATACATGTTCACTGTCAACGCCTTGCCCACGACACCTGCAGCAGATCGCAATTTCAGGGCTGGGGACCAACCTACCTCACCGTATGGGAATAGCAACGGATACTGAAGCGGCATATAGGACTGGTGCAACTTACTGATACGATGCGCACAATCAGTTCTAGAACGAACAATTATGTCGTAAGAGGTTGCATTCGAATCCTCACCAACTACGATCGCGCCTAAAGTACCAGGATGTGGTAACCCATAACGATGGTCAGGAACATTGCTGTATAGCCTAACCTCATAATCGACAATGTTATTTGTTCCGGCAATTTCAGCAGCACTACGAAAGACACGAACATATCCATTGCAAGAGGACAGCAAACGACGCAAAGTATCGACAATTTCAGGCTTCAGCCGATCTGCAGGTTCTGAGGGGCGGAAAAACCGAAGCCTGTTCTCTACTTCGTTACCGGTATCATATATATATAACTGTAGAAATCTAGGTACATTAGAAGGCTGCGGACACAGTGAGCCGATAAAGTGAGAAACCTGACCAGAGATCTTGAAAACGTACGGTCCGTTACGCACATTTACTGACTCGTCAACCTTGCCGCCAAATGAGGTCATAGAAAACATAATTATATGCCCTGATATTACGCATGAAGTGGGAATTATCATACAGGGCGAGAAGCGGAGCAGGAGGCACAGCAGACGAAGGCAAGACCACGGAACCGCTTCTACAACAATGGCTATAAGTGGGATTTCCTAAACGGGTGTTCTTCAACGCCCTTTCGTCATACCAAAACCACGCACCGCAATAACCGCAGTAGCTACTTGCATCGCCACAATCGAAATAAACCGGCAGACATTTTTCAACAGAAGTCGTAGGCTTTATAACATTCCGGACCCGCGTTCGCGCGCAGGCACCGGAGCAGAAACCCTGGCCCAAGTCTCCCCAACAGCTAACCCACTACCCACATTTCAGCCAACAATCAATTTTCAGAATAACCAAAAACAACAATCTACAGGGCAACAGTCATCTATAAAACCTAACAAAATCGAAAATTAGCGCGATAACCATATAGAAAATTACCGCTACTTTAATTCAACCATAGTAACAATTACTTACTTGCAATAGTAGACAACAACGGCAATAACGACCTTCGAAGCGCCTAAAACAAACCCAATAACAACAGAAAATCACTAAAACCGAAATGCACAAACATAGAGAGATAACAAAAATTAAAAGCAACATACCAACGATAACGGAAATAAACCACCAGAATCGGAAAAATACAGCAATGAGGAAGACGAAGGACACGTAAGAAGGTAAATGCTACGTAAGAAACTGAAAAATTACACGTGGAAAACACGTAGCACGTTAATATCATTTACTGGACGGACTCATCATTTACTGGACGGACTCCTTCACACTGGTGGAAGCCCAGCCCAGAAAACCCATTAGCCCAGCTTCATTAAAAAATTACATGGCACGATTTCATATGTTTCTTACACATTTAAACTAGAAGAGTAATCCCTGAATAGAAGAAAAAAAAATTAAATTAAAAATGTTCTTAAGTATACAACCTCGTTGTGCATTTTAATCTTAGAGCACACGGTATGATAATCACGATTGTGGGTGATTGCGTGATTTTTTTTGATGACGTGACATCCACAATGATAGTTGTGAGTTTTTTGTTGGAGTGCTAATGATAATTATGGGAGATGTGAGACTCCTAGTTTTTTATTTATTTATTTATTATTTTATTTTTTTTATAACATATTAAATTAAAAAACCATTTTATTAGATTAAAAACATTATATTAAATTAAACCTCATACATATGTTTTAAAATAAAAACTAATCTTAGAAAAAAATTTGAAAATAAATCAAAATTATAAATACAAAAACTTTGGAGTAAATAATATAGAATTAATCATCAGTAATCACCTATCACTTACACTTTACAAAAATAATCACCTGATTCGCGACGAATTTTTCTCGCGACACTATATCGTCTCGAGAAGTACATAAAACAAAATCAGACCAATAAAAATCAGACACGTCGATGCGAAAATGAATAGTGTCGCGACAACGTGTCGAATTTTATTGGTCTGATTAAAATATTTGTACTTTCGAGACCAAAAAAATGTCGCGGGGAATCCGTCGCAAATTAGGTGATTATTTTTGTAAAGTGTAATTGATAGGTGATTATTTCAATAATATAAAAACAAAAAAAATTTCGGATGTCTATAAATATAGAAATAAAAATGAGGTAAAATTGCAAATAAAAATAAAAAAGATAAAAGTAAAAATATTTTTCTTCTTCATTACTCGCAATAAGAAAAGAAAAAAAAAAGGTTAATTCATCAGCTTTCGCTTCCGCTTTCCTTTTCCTCATCATCTTTTTAATTTTCACCATCTTCTTAAAATTCAGTTTTATTATTGTTTAAATCTTTGGTTATGAAAAAAAAAAAATAAAAAAAAAAACCAAATCAATAACTGCTCGTTAGTCGAGAACGAACACCACAACGAGGTCTTCCAATGTGATAACGAGATTATCAGCTTGTTGTGGGATGGACAACGAATCCACAACGATTTCATAGCGTGTGCTCTTGTAAAGCTAGGGAACTAAAAAGGAAACTAAACCGGTTTGTTGGCTTTGGCCTATTTACTAACAGATGGTTTTAACCACTCAAATTAATTTAGTTTTGAGTTAATTACATAATTGGTCCATGTGTTTGTTCCAAAACAACGGGTCCAGTCCCGGGGTCACAATTCGTTCGGGTCCAGTCACTGGAGCCTATCTTTGGTTGCACGTTTGGTCCCTCTTCCTAACGTTCGTTTTTTGGTCGTTAAGTGAGTCACGTGTCTCACGTGAGGGGTATTATAGACATTCTCTTTTTTTACAGGGACCAGTTATGTACCTTAGGAATTTTATATTTTAATTTGTTACTTTTTTATTTGTAAAATAATAAACATCAAACTAAAACACCTCATTTCATCTCTCTCTCCTTCTTTCACACCAAACCACCGCCACCCACCCTCCCTAACCACCACCACCATTACCTGACTTCTGTAAACCACCATTTCCAACTGTCTCGACCGTTACTGATTACAGTAATCCGATTAAGACGAAGAAGAAACAGCATAGTTTTATTAGGTTTTCATTGTTATCAAATTTGTTTAGATCCAAAACTAAGAAACCGGACTCGGATCCGGATCCTAGGGTTTCGAATTCGAATTCAAATTCTGTTACCAATTCCGCCACATCAGCAATGTCATCATCATCACCGTCGTGGTTTACGAATATGATTTCCGGTACTACCAATCGTAAAAAGCAAAAGACGAATTCATCGATACGTAGACAGTACTTACCAAATCGCGGCATGTCTCCGGCGAGATACTCCGATTACAGCGCTGCAGAAGACGAATTCATCGATAGATCTAGCGGCTACGAGTCATGTGATTCACGAAAACAAACGCCGTGGTTAACGCCGTCACATCCTACCGTCAGACGCTATGGCGGCGGCGTAAACAGTAAGAATGTATCTGGATTAACGTTCTGTTTAAGTCCGTTAGTTAGAGCTAGTCCTTGCCGGAAAAAAGGAATTTCGCCGGCGGTTGACGGCGGCGATATCAGAGCTCCGGTAAAGCCTCATCTCTCCAGCACTAAATCCTTTTGTGCAAATAGATCAAGGAAACTATCAGCAACAGTTGATGGTGGCGGTGGTTTGGGGTGAAAGAGGGTGAGAGAGATGCTTATGAATTTACAAAAAAATAAATAATAAATTAAAATATAATATTTTTAAAGCACATAACTAATCCCTGTAAAAGAGAGAATGTCTATAATAACCCTCACGTGAGAAGCACATGACTCACTTAACGACCAAAATAAACGAACGTTAGGAAGAGGGACCAAACGTGCAACCAAAGATAGGCTCCAGGGACTGGACCCGAACGAATTGTGACCCAGGGACTGGACCCGTTGTTTTGGAACAAACACAGGGACCAATTATGTAATTAACTCTTAGTTTTTGATCTAACGGTCCAAATAGTTCTAGTTATAAAATATTGATTATATTTATGAGGCAAAGGGAATAATTTGAACTTTTTTCTTCGTCAAGATTCAAATACTCTTATATTTTTTTAAATTTTGGTATAGACAGATCTTTGTAATGACTCAAAGATGGTACGGAGATTCTTGCTGTAAATAATGTGCAAAATATCAATATCAATAGAATCATATCTTTGAAATGATATTAATTAAAATGTGTTTGGAATGCACCCATATATGTTTTAGAAATTGATTTTTGCATTAGATTTTAATTTTTTTTTAAATTTTTAAGAAAACTATAAGGTATTTTAAATGAACATATTGTAAAAACTTTAAGTTCTTACAAAATTTCATTGTAACTTTTATGTCCTTGTAAATTTTAAAATTAAGATATTATTCTTTCAAAACTTAATTTTTTTTTATATCCAAATAAAATTAATAATAATTATATAATTTTAATATTTTTATTATTTATTTAAATATTAATAAGCTCTTTTACATCTTTAATCTTGTCTTAATTTGTTTTTTAGTTTGTAGGATACATGATCTTTCTTGAATAATAGAAATCAAATAACTTGAGTTGTAAAAATACGAGATACTCAAAATAAAGTAGCAGAGGAAAAGACCCGGACCTATGATTTTGATAAAACATATGTTAGAGAGAATGACAAAAAAATATCAAAGAGTTTATTAATTGATTTTTAGACAAATAATTAAAATATTAAGGAAATATAATTATCATTAATTTATTCATTTAGATATATACGAGAATTTATCAAATTCTAAAAGGATATTAACTTAATTTGAAAATATGTAAAGATAAAAAATACTAGTTTTGTAAGTATAGAGATATAAATTTTCTTTAATACTTCTTGGACCATCTAAATTTGTTAATTAACAAAGTTATTAAATTAATTAAGTAGAGTTAATTACATAAATCGTCCTTAAGGTTTATCCAAAATCACGGATCTCGTCCCTAAGTTTAAAACGTTGCATAAATCGTCCAATTCTGGAAACTAATTACGCTTTTCGTCCCTAATTTCTAACGGACGTCCATATTAGGGACGAAATGTGTAATTAGTTAACGGAAATTTTAACGGAATATTTTAATGGACATCCATTTTAGGGACGAAAAACGTAATTAGTTTCCAGAATTAGACGATTTATGCAACTTTTTAAACTTAGGGATGAAATCCATAATTTTGGATAAACCATAAGGACGATTTATGTAATTAACTCAATTAAGTATTAAAAGTTACCATTTCAAACATGCACAAATTATTATTTTAAAGAGTTCTTTAATTAATCGAGTAATAATTTATCAAAATTTTCTCACTAGTTTACGAAGATAATCTACGTTTATAAAATGCGAATTAATTTGTACACTAAGGATACATAGAACAAGTTAGTCAAACAAAAAACAATAATAATAATAATAATGATAATAATAGAGATGCATTAACTATAGCTAGGCAGAAAACAAACACTTAGCATTTGAAGAAAATGGACCTACATATGTCAATGGCGTAGATAGACAGACTGAAATTGTGGCTACGGATCATCTGGTTTAAAAACAAAGGGAAACAAACGAGATTTATGGCATTTTATAGTTCAGCTAATTCTTTTGCATGCATTATTGGATAAAATTATACTTTTGACCAATTAGGTAACATGCATCAACCAAATTCATTGAGTCGGAGATTCGAAGATTTAGAGATATTTGTATAAATACGTTTGACATACTAGTTGAAATTGTAACTTTAAAATGTAAAATAATAGACTTATAAATACTCTAATTTGAAACACAATGGGTTAATTGTTTGTAAATGCATCGAACTTTACATCAATAACTATTGTGTGCATCCAAATTTTAATGTGTCTATTGTATACGCTAAAGTTATGTAAACAATTATTGTATATAAGTTTACTTGTTACCGGATAGAAGGTTAGGTGGAACAGGTAAACTTTGAAAATTTTGATTTATTTGCCACGTATTCATCCCCCTATTTAAATAAACAAATTATTTTATTTATAATATATATAGTTAATTACTTGCACTGAAATCTGGAAAATCAGTATATCATAAACAAAACCACCATTTACATAACCAAATATATAAATCAATAACTACAAATTTATAAGCAAATGTGAAAACAAATCGCTTTTCATTAGAAATAAAGAACACAATATCAAATCGCTTTTGACGGTGAAGGCGACTGGTTTCGATGACGATGGCGGCAAGTTCGACGGAGATGGTGGCTGGTTGCAATGAAAATGAATTGAGAACAGTCCACGCAGATCTTGTTGTCGGGCTGGGTTTGGAGGTCACGGAGACGACGTGATGCCGCCATCGGACTACAAAAATGAAGAAAAAGTTATAGAAATAAGAGATCTTGGTGGATGCCGGAGTTGGTGGTGGCTGTCGGAGTTGGTGGTTTTTTGTCGGATTTGGTTGCTTCCGGAGTTAATGGTGGTTGTTGCCGGATTTTTTGGCTGCCAGAGTTGGTGGTGGGATGGTGGCTGCCGATTAATCAACTGAAGATTTCCCTCACCAATTACAACTCCGTCGTATAGCTTCAATTTGAGGTTGTTAATTTCATTAATCAAAATGTGAATTTTCTGAGTAAGTTATTGCAATTTGAGGTTGTTAATTTCATTATTGATTTCAACGATGATGAATTTGGATTTTTCTGATTTTTGGTTGGTTGAAACTATAAAGTCAAAGAGTTAGATCTAGATTTAATACTGATTTTGGGGTTTCTATTTGGATAAGGAAGAAATCATTAGCTTCAAATCTTAATACTCTTTTGAGTTATTCATGAGATAAAGAGCTGCAATTATGGCATAACAAAAATCATTGAGATTCCGATGACTACTCCGGTGTATGCAAAAAAATGGCCATATTTTCCTGCCACCTGCAGCTTATTAACGTTTATGCTTTTAAAGCTTGTATTTTTTGTGTTGAATAAATTTTTGTTTAAAATTAGAGTCCCAAAGTTTTTGGGTTTCATCGACGGTGAAGCAATGAACAAATCAGACAGAATATATATTGTTGTTTAATTATTATTTGTAGTTAATTTATAAGTTTTATTTGATCTTAATAATATATAAATTATATATGACTTGGAAACACGTGTGGCATAAATTTGCTGACTTGGTGGCTTATTTGGAAGCCATGTCATAAAATATTTATTAAATTTAAAAAGAATTACCAGTTACCTGACTTGAAGGTAAACTAATACATATGATAGAGATATATACAAGTTTAATATATACAATAGATTGTTTAAAAGATGGATGCATACAATAGTTTTTGGTGTAAAGTTCGATGCATTTCAAAACAATTAACCAAAACACAATCAATTTAAAGTGTATTTAATAATTGGGAAAATAATACAAGTTTCTAGCAACATGCACTCAAGATTAATTGAAGGTGTAATAGAGTGTTTAATAATTTTTTTTTAAAGAAGGTAAGAAAAACTTTAAATTGATAGAAAAATAAGATTCAAATTTTTGAAAGAAAAAAAACTACAATGTAAACAACCTACGTGTATGAAAGATCGATCCAGAACCTTACCAAATCGGGATTAATTGATAGAAAAATAAGATTCAAATTTGTGATTGATAGCTATCTATCAGGAGTGTTCAACGATCCAGAACCTTACTAAATCGGGCTCGGATTGAATCGGACCTTGGACCGGGGAAGAGAAATTATTTTGGACCGAGAATCGGACCAGAAATCTCGGGTCTATATTCGGCTCAGTTCATGACGGTGCGGTCGGTTCACGGTCCAAACCCCTATTAATTTCTCGTTCTATGATGCTTCATACGGTACAAATATATGTTACATATTTTTATTTTAAAATAAAATGGAACAAAAACTTTATAAATATATAATTTGAAATTAGATTTGCAGTTATTATTAAAACCATAAAATTAAAACCGATTATTATTTCTAGACAAATATTAATTATGGGCGAAATGGACATGTAACTTTTGGTTTTGACAAAATATAAAATAAATTAATACAATTTGTTATATAATCAAAAACATGTTTTATTATTAGAACGTATAAAACGTTTTAGACCAAAAATCAATCAAGGAACTTTAAACCCTACAAAATCAAACATCGTACGTTCAATTACAAAAGAAGTTACAAGTCATGCATTCGGTTCGATTATTCTCGGGTGGACCGACGGTTCGGTCCGGTTCTGGATTGAAAGACCGAATTATTTGTATTTAGTGAACCGGGGACCGGACCAAATTACACGGTTCGGTTCGGTTTCGGTCCAAAACAGGTCCGGTTCTTTGGGTTTTTCCGGTCTTCGATTTTTTTGAACATGCCTATCCACTATATGAAAACTAAAATAAACGATTACAAATTAAGTCGGAGCTTAAAACCACGTACTAATTGAAGATTCTAAGAATCCAAAATAAGGCTAAGTCCGCGAAGAGGCGACTTTAACTAAGCCATATCAATTCCGTATAAGAATAGCAAAAGACATCAAGCTCAACGAAACGAGTGAACTTGAAAGACAAAATCTCCTTGACGCAATCCTCGTCGTTTTCTATAAGAAATAAGTTAGATGTACCATTATTATTATTTGGAATTGTGTGTGTGTCTTGAGTGTATAAGTGTGTTTTTGGTGAGATGAGAGAGAGGCAAATTCATGGTGCTAAAATTTTAATATAAGGATTGTTTATGAAAAACGAACCAACCATAAAGACCGTTTATGAGATAATAATATCTATATTTTTGGATACTTATAACAGCTTTCCTTTAAATGTATTTTGGCAACAATATTGAACTCTTTGCACATTGTTTATGGCACACCTTATTAGTCAAGCTTTGCCAAAAAAGTTAGACAAAGGTAATAATGTGAGTTAATTATTTTTCTTCCAGAAATGTTTAAGATGGCAATATTATAGTCATTTTAGATAGATTGAATAAGGGTTGGTATAAGTCAAGTTAGAGGAGGTTTAATTTGATTAGTACTCAAAAGTGTAAATTGATTTGATAATTAAAAGAGGGAGGACCCATACGAATACAAAGTTTAAGATTATTGGATGTAACCTGATTTGATTAAACTAAACAGTGATCAGAAAAAGGGGCGAGATGCCATTATCTCCACATAATCATGTATTACCAAGAAAATGGTGTAAAATCACATGTTAAGGGCAAATGGGTGGTTCTCATGCCGAGGTCGGGTGAGTGGTGCCCAGGTTTGAACATGAGACATCCATTACAAATTTCCACCTCCTTACCAACCTCCTTACTCCTAGTCACGTTATATAGCATGTATATTGAATTTTGCCGAGACAAGAAAAAAAGAAAGTCAATCTTGCAACCATGCTACATTAATCGTTAATGCTCTTTACTATATATGCACAGGGTGAAAACATGCTTCCCCCGCGTTACTTAGGTTATAGATTTGAAACAGCACAGAAGTACAGTACTGTAATGTTTGTAATCTTTGTGGCTTCATGCCTTCTATATTTTCATGGTAAAAGACATAGCACTAGCAGTCAAATTTACAGCACAAATATCTGCATGGTCCACAAAGGTTCAACTATCTCTGGGGTCTTTCTTTAGTTTCTCTCTTGCAACTTTGTGTTTGTTGATGTTGTTATTCCATTTACATATCAAAACATCTATAAATATCCAACGTGCATGTTCATAGTTTCTTTAGCAGGTAACATGTGAGTTTTGCATCGGATCCGCATCTGAGATGGGATATCAATGAGGTGACTATAGTAATCCATTTAACTTGTGTTCTAAAGGGGGATATGATTTAAGATGATATGTTCTAGTTGCGACTAACATCCAAATGGAACAGTACCAAATAATGTTTTGTATAATGCATGGAGAAAACGTAAATGGCAAACATACGTTAATTAACGGGCCCTTTCGATCGCATGACTGACGTGTTTCCATATGAACCTCCCGCGATATTAATCCCCCCCTATCTCCTCTCACTTTCGTCTATATCTTCCACTTCACATATTAATCTCATTGACTATAATCTTTTTGTCGTTCACCCGGCCTCGTATACAAAACTAGTTGTGTGTTCTCGTTAATTATCAACTTGATCACACCACTTACGAAATAAGAAAAATGAAGGTATGTTTTATTTCCACATTATTAGCTTCATAAACATTTGTATATGTATGTGACAAGTTAATTAACAAGTTTGTTTGAATTGTCTACAGATTTTTAACTGGGTTCACCGTAGGTTTCATCAAAAACGTAACCTTCTCATTCCTTAACTCCATATCTTTTTATCTCTCTTTTTTCATCAAATTATGTCTAGATATTAATTGTTCTAAATGTTTAGAAGAAGATGGCCAAGATGCCACGGAAGTTGAGCTTACCGGAAATGGGAAGGGAAAGCTAGCATTGCTTGAAAATGCAGCAATGGATGGTATGTTTGATGGTTGGAAAGAAGGCATATTTGCCATTGGGACATTTGGTTTGATCATACATTATTGAAAGATTTTGAGTTCGACGATGAAGCTTATCTATGTGATGTCAATCATAAAGAATTATTTGTTGACGACGATGATGATGGAGGAGATCATGAAAGGGAAATGGAATTCCCATTGGTGATAAAAGCTTCTAATCATGGATTTTTTAATGATCTTAAAGAAGAACAGCCCAATGTGATGAAATTTCTAAACCTAATGATCATGAAGACGGTGTAGAGGATACCGATCAGGTGAAAATGGGAAAAAAGGACGGAGAAAGGATCACTCTTGCCGATTTGTTTTTGGCTGATTCTGAAAGGAACTTGTTAAAGAACAAGAAGTGGGTTGATGAAGATCATGTCAAAGTCAAAGTTCAAAACAATACCACTGAATTCGACACGAAACACGCTTTAAATGATGATAGGGTTTGCTTAATCTCTAAAAAGAAGCTAATAAAACACGATGCAGCTCGCCCAATCAAAAAGATAAACCAAGTGAGTCTCTCTTTCTCTTGCACCCAATAGTTGATCATCAAAAGTATTGTAATGTAGGTTATTAATCATGTGTTTTTTGCGTAAAAGATGGTGAGAAAGATGTTGAAGAAGAAGATCCATCCAGATGTCGAGAATCAAAAGGAGACTGCACGAATGAAGCCCATGCGCTTACCAGGATCAGTTAAGAAGGCATATTAAGTATGTATGTATACTATATTGATCTTACTACACTTACTTTATGTCGCATCTTATTTTCGTCTCGTAAAAAAGATTTAGAAAAAACATGCAAGATCCTGATCTAAATATAAGTAGTAAGAAACATACAACATCATTGCAAATACACAAAAAGAAGCTCTCAAAATCACTGAAAAATCTGAAATAAGTTTTAATCGAATTTGTGATTAGACGTGCTTATGATATAGATCTCGTGAAATAATTTATGTTTTTTTTTGCAGTTACTATGGAGGAAAGCATTTGCAATTACATGTTGCTGAAAGTTATTGATTAGTTTGCTTGTTTATTTTCAAATTAAGATTGTGTTGTATGTTGGTTTCTCATGTTCATATTCATCTATTTTTTCGGCATTAATTTGTTTTAATCTATGGTGTGCATGCTTGTAGCCATGGACTTGTTTTTCCTGTTTATTTTGTTGAAGGATTGATTAATGGTTATGAAATGACAAAGAAATGAAATGCTATTGGAATGAGCCATTACCAATCCATTATCATGTTTGGTTGCGATATCATGTTGGAATGAGATGCGTAATTATCGCGCATGCTTTTTGGTTTGAGTTTCTGATTTTACCCAAGGTATTTTGCCGAACACCTATGTTGCATAGAATGCTATTCATGTCGAGGACTTTTACCGACTCAAAATGATTCATTACCAAAAAAATCCAACGAACGAGTGTGACTATTGGGCAAAAAAGAATCAATAAATTATATGCAAACACAAGTAATGTCAATAGATTAGGGTTTGATATATATAGAGCAAAAAGAAAAAAAAAAGGTATCTCATACCAATCATTTATGTGCTAACCGTACGTTGAGGGTAAGTATACTGGTAAACATGTCATTCTATGGAGCTCACTACCATTTCATTCCAAAACTTCAAAGTTTACGGATCCAAACGAAGACTCTAGCTTTTGTTCGAGTAACTTGAGCTCGGCATATAAGGGAATAAATGGGCGTTTGAGTCGAGCTTTTAATCAATCTTGAGTGTTAAAAACGAGCTCAAAATATATAACAACCCGAGCTCGAGCTCGAATCCAAATTCTATTGAGTTTAAGAGAGACGATCGTGTAAAAAGTCAGTTAAATATCGGTATCAAGTGTTTTAAATCGAGTTGGAGCAACACATGAAGACTCGTCCGGTCCAACTATCGAGCCGAGCTCGAACTGGTCTACTTCATAATCATAATATTTATTGGGCCAGCCCAGTCCATATTAGCACAGGCCCTTCAAGTTTCATAGGCCTCTTTTTTGGTAGTTGGTAATTTGGTATAGAGACAGATTGACCACCTACTCTCTCTGTGCCGTGCAGCTTTCTAGTTACATCGGAATTAACGATCAAGATAGAGTGGGTGTTCTAGATTGAAAAATGACGGCGGACACAGACAACAACAAACAACTTCTGTCTTTCCAAGAGGTTTCAAAACACAATAACAAAACTGATTGCTGGCTTATTATTTCTGGAAAGGTTTAATTCTTTTCATCAATTGTGTTTTATGTTTAATTTTTTTTGTACTTCATTCAATTATGTGCATTATCTTATGTTTTCCAATATAACCGTCGCCTCAATACTTTTTTTGGGTTTTTTATTAAGTTGTTACACAATATATACATGTATTCGGAAAAAGTAGGCAATTCCGACTTAGGGTCTTTGCGGTCGCACACACTGCACATGCTTCGGACCGGCCCTGTGTGGGTCAATGTGTTGTGTTAGATGATTGATTTTACAACCTTTTTTCTTAATTCTGGATTTAAATGGATTGGAAACTGTTTAGTCAATTCTACCCGAACCTGACCCTTGTATGCTAGACGTGTTGACCCGTTTACCCCCGATCTTAACACATTTATTTCATGTGTGGTTTGTGTCGTATTAGAATTTGCCACCTTACTTTAAAAGCACAAAAAAAGAGTGGGATAACGAATATCCAATATACGTAGTCAGCTTTCATTATAGGTGTTATCGATAAGTGTTCATTAGGAAGATTTAGAAAAGTTTGAATCAAAGATTATAAGTC